>JAJMFS010000024.1:0-173745 GCA_030574815.1 Yamadazyma germanica | reverse complement strand
ATTCTACAACGGCTTCAAAGCTTTCAGTTTGACGGTTTGATTCTCTCATACATTCTACAACGGCTTCAGTTTGACGGTTTGATTCTCTCATACATTCTACAACGGCTTCAAAGCTTTCAGTTTGACGGTTTGAGTTTTGCTTCCTTTCCTTGTTGTATTTACTGTTTAAACATACACCAGTCACGGTAGCGACAGCACCAAGCAGACCAGCGGCAGCACCAAGCCAACCAGAAGCACTATTCGACAGACCCGAAGCTTGTCCCTTGTCGGAACGCCTGAAGTTTTTCTGATCTTCTAAATCCGGCTCTTCGTCCCCTGGAAAAAATTGTGTTTTTTGGGAAGCTGTTTGATACTTGGTGACAGTAGTTATTGGATTACAAGACTCGGAAACCCCTGTCTCAGTGGCAAGGGCTGGACTGCTGGTATCAGGGGATACTTCGGGGTGGTTTTTGGCTCTACCAACGGCGACAATGGTGACTAAATTTAAAATTGAACTATATTTCATGTTTGTGGAGACGACCTCTTACTGGCTTTTTGCAACCGCCGCGATAAGCATCACTTGAGCTCAAGACCAGTTTTTGATAAAACCTGTATATAGACCCTTCCACCAAATATTAGTTAGATAACACCGTATAACTCACAATAGAAGGTGCCTTTATTCAAAAATGAAATCAGGATTTCGAAATGGCAACCATTCGATGAGTTATTTATAAAGAGAGCAACACATATCATATACGTAAGAGATCCAGTAGTTACTGATTCTATCTAAGGGGTTCTACAGATAAGACCGGAAAAATCTTTGGAGGGTTGACCGGTATTTATGGTTTGTCTGAAGCCCCTTATACCCTCTTTTATGCATCACCTTTATCAAACATTTATTATACTCCCCATTTGCTACCACTTACTTATAATAACTGACTTTAGTCCCTATCGAAGGCATATTTCCCACTTGAAGCACTGATATATTTAATGTGACTCTTGGCCAAGTTAGCTGAGGACGATAAACGAGTTTGAAACCTTAACAACCGTTGGGGTAACGGCGGTAGTAATTGGGAAACGAATAAAGATGAACGATCATGGATCGTATAAGCAATGGCAAATCCGGTCCGAACATAGCGAGAGAATCGTATTCCAGACAGATTCAGATTCAGATTCAGATTGACCCGAGTTACCGGATGTGTCACTGATCTCTAGTTCATGCAGTCTGACAATCTCTTGTTTATTACTAACTGCATGCCATTCCCGGCGGTCGTGATGAATTGATGATGTGCCGTGGTATGTCGTGGTTTGTCGTGACGGTTGAAATCTCCTAATAAACACTCTTGGACTTGAGTTTCAAAGGGAATTTCGATCCATCATTCTTGAATAATCTTATGAAACTTTTCCTCTTGTCAACCGGTTTATCTGTCGATAATCTCGATTCAATCCTCGAGAGGAGAGTCGAATTTCTTCTTTCAGATAAACTACTTAATTTTCTAAGTAACCTAAAATCACACAAAAGAGAAGGAAAAATAAACCAACACACATAAATTAAGAAAGTGGCAAGCGCCACGACGAAAAGCTCTCTTCAGAGCTGGCTGTGGTAAATCTATGCGACTTTACCACAGCATGCTTTAATGTAGAAGCGGCGGTCGTGTATAGAGAAAATGCAAGTACATGGCTATATTAAAAGAAGGCTTTGTGAAGATTTTCCTAGTGATTTCCACTTGTTTTAAGATACCTAGGAAATGCAAAAAAAACAACTAATGAAAGATACATACATAAGAAGACTAGGTTCAAATCTCATATCATCAAACAGAATTGATACAACTATTGGAAATAAAAGAAGTCGAAAAATAAAAAAGAATGCGCAAACCCGGAATCGAACCGGGGGCCCAACGATGGCAACGTTGGATTTTACCACTAAACCATTTGCGCTCTTGTTGGAGGATTTTGAACAAGGGGGGCTAAAAAGAGAAGTTAGTAGTCCATTATCAGACTAATTTACAGCCCGACTTTTGGATAGCTAATCTCTCGAGTTGGCGTAATCAAGTCGACAATAACAAATAGCTGATGATGGAAAACACCAAATCTTCCTGATTCATATTTTTATACAAAAACAACTTATATATAATATTTTAAACTTCCCTAGTAGACAGACTAGTGAAGACTAACTAGATTAAGAAAGTGAGTTTGAGTGTTACTCATTGACTGAAGGTCTTCCAACTCTAGAAATTCCATAGCGTAATTATAATCGATACCTTATCTGTCTTTAAAAGAGGAGATTTATGTAGCGGATATAATAGTGGAGTTAGGGAAGTACGATGTACCGCTAATCAGTCTCGATGGACTAACACTATATTTTTGTAATATTTAATGCACTTTATATTCACAAATTCATTACCCTAGACCTCATTAGAAATTCGCTTATACTACAGCCGAGTTTGTTCCAAAAAAAGCCGAAAAAAAGGGGAAAATGGAATGTAATAAACACGCAGAAACTATTGGACTAGGCGATTCGATTGCAGTCACCTCTTTATGCAATCACGAAATTACACTATATGATTTACCTATAAATATAGGAATGCCATTATTAACTTAAATTCAACCCCAGATTTACTCAGTCCTCATTACTGGGTCTGAACTGCGCATTGAATTTTTCACTTATAAATCCATCAAGAGAATGCCAACCAAAGTAGCTAAAGCGTATCAGAACCCGGTACAAAGCATTTCAAAATCCCGAGCCTTTAATTCGTTGTTCTTGACGATTTTTGGGTTGATATTATTGGCCGGTTTGTTTTATCATTTAGCATGGGCCGTCAGAGTATTGAGATTTAATTTATATGGAGATGTTTTGAGTAATGTAGTCTTTGGATTTGGGACTTTATTTGCCAATGGAGTTATAAGTTTTAGAATATTGACATATCTTAATGTTAAACTTATTGATGACAAAATCGATGCGGATCATAAAAAATATATATAGGGTTGGTTATTTAATACATATATACAGACATTATCATTAGACGTGATGAGGGTTTAAGGTTGGTTGGTTAGTTGTACAAATCCCTACAGAATCGCAATATGACTCTAGTAAATCTATTTCACATATTACATCTTGTTCCTCTAACCAACTTTTCAATTCGGAGATTAATATAGGTTCATAACTGTTTATACGTTCAAGCCATTGATCATTTGATTGAATAATTTCACTTAGTTTATTGTAAATTTGGTCATTGAATTCGGTCTGAGTGAGTTGAGTAAGCTGGGTGGGATTTTGACTTTTGATGAGTTGGCTTGCATTTTCTAATATTTCAATCATTTTGGCCTTAGTTCTTACTGGTTTTAACCCCCATTCTTTGAAGACGTTTCGAAGTTCATTATGCGTCATCTGACTGAAATCTTTCCCCAAAGTGTCAGAAACTACAGTGTCTGAACGTGGTAAAGCTGGATTCCTGGGTGTCAGGGACGGAAATTCTTTGGGACTTTGAAATGTTGGACTCGAAGGTACTTGAACGATATCACCGGGTTTGATCAATTCATCTTCCTCTATTAAGGTACTTAATTCAATTACGCTGATATTATTTTCATCATCGGAATCTTCTATTTGGTCTAAGATTGATTTTTCAGGTCGATTAAGTTTCCGGATTTTGATTCTTTCATTATCAATTTCATTAATTTCAACATCACCATCGATTTCAATTATTCTAGTTTTATATTTCTTTTCGGGAAATTGGGAACTAGCAGTGGCATATTCTGATTCATTATCAGTTTCAGCAGAAAGAGAAAATTTAGGAGGCGTTAACTTCAATGGAGAAACGTTGAGACGTCTGTTAAGCAGTCTAACGGGTGTTGTGATTTGTGAACTCGATATTTTAGAAGGCGAAGATCCTTGCGTTTTCATCGGGGAGGAAACAATGATTTCACCTGAATATGTATCACTTGTTTGCAGGTTAATGTTGAACGTTTCAATCGGTTTTTGATTGGGTTGAGTAGATGGAAATTGAAGACTCATAGAATCCGATACATCAGTTTCACCAACTGGTCCTCGACCATCGTCTAAGTTGCGTTCCTCTAAAATTTCAGGTTCTGAACAAGAATCAGGAACTTCATCCACCTCAATTGGTTCAAGTTCCTCTATATCACTAGAATATATTACAGATTTATTCATTTGGTCAGAATTTAAGTCGTACAATGTTCGTATATCTTCGGATGTCATTGTTATTGAAGGTTGTCTTGATGCGTGGTGCCAAAGGTTACACAGAGGATCGGATGCTTGGGTCAGTTGGGTGAACAGAACTTGTTGTTCCACTTCGTAAGTTATACTTTTCAAAGTTCTCTTGGTAGAATCAGATAGATTAGGTAATTGCTTCTTGATGGTATCGGTGATTTCATGCCACTCTTCTCGATTGTACGGTATTTTATGCTTCAAATTCCTTAGTGTAAACGACGAAGACGCGTTAATATGCTGTGTGTCTTGATGGTGTTCAAGCTTGTTTAAGATATCTTTTATTTTATGTTTTTTCCCTGAAAAGTACGCTAATATAGGTTGTTGATTATCAGCATAAACAGACTTATCATGCCTTCCATAGATGTCCTCGACGTGTGCATTTATACTCTTAATTTTCTTCTTATTTGTGGTTTGTCTACGCGTCTTTTGCTTCGGCTTTATTGTCTTGGATATAGCCTTTGAAGTGGTGCCTTGTGATGGGTTTTTGAATTTATGTAAAAGAGATTTTTGGGAATTATACCTTGCTTTATCCCGTTCCACCTGCTCACTCAACTCATAATGAAGTTGCATCTGGGTTGAGACAAAATGAAGATCCATTTCATGTTCGGGATCTGCCATTTGGTTCGATGAGATAACTTGCGATTTGGGTATCTACAAGTGGTTGCGAAAAATAATCTATTCAATACATATTAACTAAGAAAAAAATTTCTTGAGGATTTCGGATTCATTATATTTTTGTAAAATATTGATGGCATCCAGTTGTGGGATTGATCCGAGAAGTTGTCTAGCTAAAGCTACCAGCTGATTAGCATCTTCACCAATTATAGCTGCATGAGATAAAGCTTGTAAGATGTAATCGATGGTCTTGATAACATTATTTTGAATTATTGGATGTTGAGCTTTGATTAATTCTCCCAAGAAATGGTAGACATAAGGAGCTGCATGTTCATTTTGTACCACAGGTAAAAATTCAAACCATTGTTGAACAATTTGATTTAAATCTGGGACTGATGGTCCAAAAGTATGGCAAATCTTTGCAATTGCACAAATCAGTGAATCGGTTGCATAAACATTTTCGTCAGCTTTCGAGTCTGGTACAGTTATCATTCTAAATAAATGCGGTAAACAAGAAAGGCAGAATTCTTTGTATTGCTCTCCTCCTGTTTGAGCAGCAAACCCTACTATTGATGATGCAAATTGTCTGATAGTAGCCTCAGATGATGTTAAAGTAGTTCCAACTATATTTATGAATTCAGTATGATAATTGAAAGATGCAGGTCCAGTGAATTCAATTAAATCATTAATAATTGATAATCCACATAATTTCAAGTTTATATTTTCTTCATTAAGTAAATGGATTACGGTTGGGAAAATATTATTAAATTGTGGTAAGAATGAATTTCCTGAACTTTTGAAGACTGATGTGATGACTCCATTGATTTTATCCAAAATTTCTTCGTCGGTGTATTCATTATCTTCGTCGTCAACATCTTCGGTATATTCATCATCTGCATCATCCTTATCTTTGACTCTATCAACCACTTCTAATAAATTAGAATTAATCGAATTAGCTAATTTAGCCAATTGAACTTCTGATAGACTTCCTGGTTGAACAGTATCAAGACAGCTTTTAAGACATGAATAATAAGGAATCAACAATTCTGCTACAGGCTCGCCTACTAAAGTTTCACACAACTTCTCACAAATTTGACTCCAAATTTGTAAAGTTTCATTAGAATTTTTACCCGTTGCCGCAACAGTACATTTCAACAATGATGCTAAAGTAATAGCTGCTTGTACTCTAACTCCATCATGTAAATAAAAATCTAAAGCAGGAAGTGAAACTTCAACCAATTGTGGTACCCAAGGGAAAAAGTCAGCTTTCAAATCTATAGCATAGGTATTTAATAATTCTAAAGCAGTGACCTTTTCATCAAGAGCTGCTGTATGAACAGCAAGATGTTTACCACCAAGTTCCATAACTTCCCATTCATCACTCTGTCTGAATTCGTCAGTTTCATCTTCATCTAAAACAGAAATATCCTGAGTAGCTTTAGCAGATTCAAAAAGACGGGGAAGGATTGATGGTAAATATTGGTTGAACTCTTTACCAACTAATCTACAAATTCTTGCCCAACCTTGATCCAAACAAGTTACTACTTCATCATCAGGAGTTTGAACGGAATTTTGAATATGAGCGAATATTTGAATCAACTCATTGGCATGCCCAGAGAATTTTTCTTTTCCAACAGCCAGAGCTATCAAACTGGAACAATCAATACATCTAGCTAATAAAGCTCTATTATCGTCACCAACATCCGATTTCATGACATTAAATAATAATGGCATTAAAGTATCGTAATATTTGATGAATTTGTTTTTAGCAGCCTCTGCGATAGTTGAAATAGTGGTAAGAACTTGCTCTTGAACATACCTTTTTGGAGAGTTCAAGAGTCCTAACAAATTCGTTAACAAATCATCTAAATAAGGTTCAACAACTTCTTTAGTTGCAGCTTCACAAAAATTAACCAAAGCGGCAGCTGCATGGGATTGAACTCTTGGTACAGATCTTGAAGTTAATTTTGAAATTAAAGCAGGTAAAATCTTATCACCAGAGGTCCTTTGGATCGTATCAGCAAAGTCAGTTGACATTTGACCTAAGGCATTACAACAAGCGTATTGAACTCTTGGGTGTTCATCATCAACCAAAGGTAAAATCAATTCCAACAATTTGGGAATTTCATTAACCAAGACATCAGCACAACCTTCAGCAGCAGAAGATAATGCCATTAAGGCGGCTTGACGTTCTCTCCAATTTGATGAATGGCACATTGAAGGTAAAAATTGAAATAATGGAGCGGCCAATGCGTTACCTCCCAACCTTAAAGCAACTCTATCTAAACTGGAGCGGGCAGCGTCATACTCTAATTCTTCTTCTTCTTCTTCATTGTTATTATTATTATTCCATTCTGCAGCATCATCATCATCAATGCAAACTTCTGTTAACATTGACAAAGTTACTAGAACCATGGCTGAGGTATAACCTCCAGATCTTTTACACATATTTGGAGATACTTCCGAAAAGGTGGTCAATAATTCTAATGCCCCATTTCTTGTATTAGTGTCTAATTCTCCATTCTTAGCAACATCCGAACAAAATTCTATTATAGTAGGTAACATATCTTTGAACATTTTGGGAGCGACCATTACCAATTCGATTAAAGATTCCAATACTAAAGCCAAAGACTCATCTTGACCATTTTGTAAAAACATTGGTAAAGAATTCATCAAATTAGGCAACAAAGGAGATAAAGTAGCCCATGAATTTTTTGGTAAATTTTTGAAGAATTCAACAAATGCAGTACAAGCAGCAATTCTGACATCATCATTTTGATCTTGAAATCCTTGATTGAATACCGGCATAATGTCGTTAAGATATGTTTGTCCAATGATTTCTGGTGCAGAAGAAAAAATTCTAAAAGCCAGTTCTCTGACTCCACTATCGTTGTCGGTTGAAGCAGCAAACAAGGCAGGTAATAATTCTGGCCATTGTTTATTTGGTTCAGTATATTCTTTTGCAACTTCGGCAATAGCATCACTTAATTTATGTCTAACTTGATTTGACAGTTCTGATCCAAAACCTTTTAAGAAAATATCTCTAATTTGATATCTGACCTCTTCACCAATGACTCCTATATTCCTGTCAGTGAAACGAGTCGATACTTTGGGAGATTTAATGGCAATTCTTCTAAATAAAACTGCCGAAAAGGCTCTTAACATTTCGGTTTGTCCCAT
This sequence comes from Yamadazyma germanica, assembly GCA_030574815.1. Taxonomy (NCBI): domain Eukaryota; kingdom Fungi; phylum Ascomycota; class Pichiomycetes; order Serinales; family Debaryomycetaceae; genus Yamadazyma; species Yamadazyma germanica. Next base: position 165,743 of record JAJMFS010000024.1, on the reverse strand, counting down.
ACATGCTTGAGTAGCCAAGAATGTAAGTAATATTTCAACTTTATCATTGTCGGACCAATTTTCTTCGAGACTCAATTCAGCTTGTTTTCTGATTTGATTATCAGCCGATGATAATCCATTCAAAAGCTCCGATAATCCTTGGGAGATTTCGTCTGGCAAATTTGACATTAGTGGTGTAGTGAAAAATCAATCGAAAATTATTTTTCAAAATGAGCAGAGGTGAGAGCTAAGATATAGCGAAAACCAAGCCAGATAGTGAGACAAAGTTAACCAGTGTAGCATGAAAAATTGTCCTCAGAGATATCTATATAGATATATTACTACATAGAAAGATATATAATACAGGGAATCACCTTTTCAAGATGGTAATGACATCTTCATCTTGTAATTCATGACTCAACCCAACAATTTGGGGGGAATGTTTAACAGAGGTACCATAAACCAATGCGTTTTTAAAATCACTAACCAAAGATTTGTGAATAGAGTTACAAAAGTCTTCTACAGTACATCTGTCACTCCTTAAAACTACTGGTTCTTCAAAATCTGGCAATTTCCCCTTTGGTTTAGTATACACTCTTACAAGATTTAATTTTGCCCACATCATTTCCAATAAATCATCTAAATTCCATCCATTACCAGAAGAAATTGGGATAGCATTGGGAATTTTATAAAGTAAATCTAATTCTTCAATTGAGAAGGAATCGATTTTATTTAATACGTAAACCGCAGGGATATATCTTCTATTTTTTTCTTCAATAGCATCAATTAAGTCATCTACTGTTGCATCACATCTAAATGCAATATTGGCCGAGTTCAATTTATATTCACTCATAACAGCTCTGATTTCATCATTGTCCAAATGGGTCAAAGGTTGAGTAGTGGTGATATTGACACCCCCTCTTTCTTTTTTGGTAATCACGATATTTGGTGGTTCTTTATTAATTCTGACCCCAACACCTTCTAATTCATGCTCAATAATTTGTTTGTGTTGTAAAGGTTTGTTAACATCTAATACTAAAAACAAGAGGTTTACACTTCTTGCTACAGCAATAACTTGTTTACCACGACCTTTACCATCCTTAGCTCCTTCAATAATTCCTGGTAAATCTAACATTTGAATCTTAGCACCTTTATACTTAATAACTCCGGGAACAGTAGTCAAAGTTGTGAATTCGTAAGCAGCAGCTTCAGAATGAGTTCCTGTTAATTTAGATAACAATGTGGACTTTCCAACTGATGGAAATCCAACAAAGCCTACCGTAGCAACCCCAGTACGTGCCACATCGAAACCGGCACCACCACCACCACCACCACCAGAACTATCACTGATCAACTCTCTTCTTAACTTAGCAAGCTTGGCCTTTAATTGTCCCAAATGAAAAGAAGTGTTCTTGTTCTTTTGGGTCCTGGCCATTTCATCTTCAATACCTTTAATTTTTTCAACCGTCGTCATTTTAAATGTTGTTTCAAATGAAAAATATCTGGTCTATAGCAAATCTGATGGAGTGAAAAATTGCGGGAGTGAAAAAAATTTTTTTGTTCAGTATATTTAATAATGGCTAAAAAGGGAAAGAAAGGTGCTAAAGCAGGAGGTGATTTTTGGGATGAAGGAGATGTATATGAACAAAGTCCAGAAACACAAGAAGTTCAAAATGAAGAATCCACTGAAGCAACCACTGAAGCAAATACCGAAGAATCTGAAGCATCTGCCGCACCAGCAGCATCTGCCGATGATGTAGCTGATGATTTCTTAGGTTCAATTAGAAAATCTAAAAAGAAAAAGGATCAAAAGGAAGAAGATACTAAGAAAGATGGACCTAAAGTATTGAGTAAGAAAGAAAAGGAAAAATTGAAAAAGGAAGCTGAAAAACAAAAGAAAAAGGAACAAGCAGCTTTAAAGAAGGCTCAGCAAGCAGAAAAGAAGGAACAAATCAAAGAAGCCAATAAGAAAAATGCTGCTCAAGCAGCATCTAACCCCAGTGCTACTCCAACTAGTACCGAGGCTACTCCAGAGCCTGAATCAGAAGTCGCGGAAGCTGCTAAACCAAAGGCTAAAAAGGGTAAAAAAGCCCCAGGTGCTCTTTCAGCGTTGAAACGTCAATTGGAATTGAAAAAGCAATTGGAAGAAGAACAACGTCTTGCTGAAGAAGAAGAAGAAGCAGCTCGTGCCGAAGAAGAAAGACTTGCTAAAGAAGCAGAAGAGAAAGCCGTTGCTGCTAAAGCCGCTAAAAAGGAAAAGGAAAAATTGAAAAAGGAACAATTAAAGGCCGAAGGTAAATTATTAACCAAAAAACAAAAGGAGCAGAAGAAGTTACAGGAACTCAGAAGAGCCCAATTGTTGGCTGGTAATGTTACTGTTAAAGGTTTACAAAAAGATAAAACCGAGACCACCGGAGAAAAGCCAAAGAAAATTGTTTATGGTAAGAAGAAAGCTTCTAAACCAAAAACTTTCAATCAAGCTAATAACCAAACCAAAGCAGAAGAAAATAATGATGAAGATGATGTAGTTGACGACTGGGAGAAAATGGCTCTTGGTGATGATGAACCACCTGTTGACGATTGGGAAGCCGCAGCAGCAGAACCTGAAGTGGATAATGTCACTGAGGAAGAAGATATGGAAGAAGCAGTCGAACATGCAGAAGAAGAACAAGCTGTCAAAGAAGCAGAAGCTAATGTTGCCTCTGCCGAAGTTGAGCAAGCCGATGCTGTCAAGCACGTTAAGGAAGCAGAAGCTAAAGTTGCAGCTGCCAAGATTCAAGAGATTGAAAAGCAAAATCCAACTACTGCTAGTACTGAAGCTCCAGAAAAGGAATTAAGATCTCCAATTTGTTGTATCTTGGGTCATGTCGATACCGGTAAAACCAAATTATTGGATAAAATTCGTCAAACTAATGTTCAAGGTGGTGAAGCCGGTGGTATTACTCAACAAATCGGTGCCACTTATTTCCCAGTTGAAGCTATCAAACAAAAAACTGAAGTTATGACTAAATATGAAAAGAGAACTTTAGACGTTCCTGGTTTATTAATTATTGATACCCCAGGGCATGAATCTTTCACTAATTTAAGATCTCGTGGTTCTTCATTATGTAATATCGCCATTTTGGTCATTGATATTATGCATGGTTTAGAACAACAAACTTTAGAATCTATTAGATTATTGAGAGATAGAAAGGCTCCATTCGTTGTCGCTTTAAATAAAATTGATAGATTATTCGATTGGGAAGCAACCCCAAATAACTCTTTCAGAGATTCTTTTGCTAAACAAAAGAAATCAGTCAAGGCTGAATTTGAAAACAGATACGAACAAATCAAATTGGCATTGGCTGAACAAGGTTTAAATTCCGAATTATACTACCAAAATAAAAACATGGCAAAATATGTTTCTATTGTTCCAACTTCTGCCGTTACTGGTGAAGGTGTTCCAGATATATTATGGTTATTGATGGAATTAACTCAAAAGAGAATGTCGAAACAATTAATGTACTTATCCAAGATTGAAGCTACCATTTTGGAAGTTAAAGTTGTCGAAGGTTTCGGTTATACTATTGATGTTGTTTTGTCAAATGGTATCTTAAGGGAAGGTGATAGAGTGGTGTTATGCGGATTAAATGGTCCAATTGTTACAAATATCAGAGCATTATTAACCCCTCCTCCTTCAAGAGAATTAAGAATTAAATCAGAATATGTTCATCATAAAGAAGTAAAGGCTGCTTTAGGTGTTAAGATTGCCGCCAATGATTTAGAAAAAGCGGTTGCTGGTTCAAGATTATTAGTTGTTGGTGAAGAAGATGATGAAGAAGATCTTATGGAAGAAGTCATGGATGATTTAACTGGGTTATTAGATTCAGTTGATACCACTGGTAAAGGTGTAGTTGTTCAAGCTTCGACCTTGGGATCCTTGGAAGCTTTATTAGATTTCTTAAAAGATATGAAAATTCCCGTCATGTCAATTGGTTTAGGGCCAGTTTATAAAAGAGATGTTATAAAAGCTGTAACTATGTTGGATAAAGCACCAGAGCTTGCGGTTATGTTATGTTTCGATGTTAAAGTCGATAAAGAAGCTGAGCAGTATGCCAATGAACAAAATATTAAAATTTTCAATGCCGAAATTATTTACCATTTATTTGATGCATTCACCGCTTATCAAAAGCAATTATTAGAACAACGTCGTAAGGATTTCTTGGAATATGCTATTTTCCCAACAGTATTGAAGACCATTCAAATCATTAACAAGCGTAATCCAATGATCATTGGGGTTGATGTAATGGAAGGTACTCTTAGAGTTGGTACGCCAATTTGTTCTGTACGTAAAGATCCAACCACCGGTGCACCAAACGTAATTTTATTAGGTAAAGTGGTATCGTTACAAGTTAATCATAATTCTCAAGATATCGTCAAAAAGGGACAGACCTCTGCCGGTGTTGCTATGAGATTAGAATCTCCATCAGGAGCTCAACCAACTTGGGGACGTCATGTTGATGAAAGTGATAATTTGTATTCATTAATTACTCGTAGATCTATTGATACTTTGAAAGATCCTGCTTTCAGAGATACTGTTAGTAGAGATGATTGGGTGTTAATTAAGAAATTAAAGCCTGTTTTTGATATTAAGTAGGTGTATGTAGAGTATAGTTAAATGACAAATCCAGAATCAAGCGTGTATAGAGAGTGCTGGTGTAGGGGTGCAATACTAAAGACAGTCTCACTAGTCTCCATCTTTGAGGTGCGAAAATTTTCAACCAATTGAACTTCATCCATTAACATGCAAGATTTACCACCAATTGGAGGATACGAACCAGTTCAATGGAAGAGAAATCTTCCAGCCAGAGGTTTTAGACCGGTTGTGTATTTCTGGATTTTCACCGGTATGATGGGATTCGGGTTTTACAGATATTATCAAGGTGTTGATGAACAACGAGAATTAGCCAGAGAAAGACAATGGGCTAGATTCAATTTACAACCTTTATTATTGGCAGAAGAAGACAGAAACATTGCTAGAAGATACTCCAGTGAATTGAAGAGACAAGAACTTGTCAAGGAAACTATGTCTGAAGAAATGAAGGCCAAATTTGACCAAGATATTTATAATGATAAGAGTAAATTGAGATTACCTAAATATGTTGCCGGAGCTCATCCTCTGGAACGTTAATGTAGCATAGAATAAACGTGTCTCCACGGGGAGACGGTATTGTAATAGTTATAGTAGGCACTTGTAACTGTCTCTTTTTGTGCATCTCTTAGTCTTTGAATAATCAACTAGTCCCGATATTATATGCAGGTCACTAATATCACCAGTTTTAACCCCTAATGATTTGGGCCAAAAATGATCCAATAGTTCCAGAAACATGACAGTATTATAAGTCGCTCAACAGAAATGCTAAACTCTTCTTTACACAACAAAATCACATCTGGTGCCAGAAATATATCCACCTTATACAAAGTCCTATATACAGGTCTCACAACTGGTGATCTCAAAGTATCAGACCGAATTTGCTATCGCTCTTAGTTCAACATGTCCGTCAAACTTTCCACCAAGTCCCAAATAGAGACTCTCCTTGACTCCTACGATTATTTTCTTTTCGATTGCGATGGAGTATTATGGCTTGGAGATCATCTCCTTCCATCAGTAGTAGAGACTCTTGAATTATTGAAACAACATAATAAAACCATCATTTTCGTCACTAATAATTCCACCAAATCTCGGAAAGAATACTTGAAAAAATTCGAAAAATTCGGAATAAACGGGATCAACAAGAACGAAATATTCGGATCTTCTTATGCTACTGCCATATACGTCAACAAGATTTTGAAATTACCAACGTCCAGTAAAGTTTGGGTATTGGGAGAACTGGGAATTGAGCAAGAACTTGAAGAATTAGGATATCAAACTGTAGGGGGATCAGACCCTCAACTTGTGAAAGATGGAGTTGAATTTAAAAATGATCATCCAATGTTAACTAACCTTGATGAATCTGTTGGATGTGTTGTTGCCGGATTGACATTAAATTTGAATTATTTGAAATTATCAATCACTATGCAGTATCTTTTAGCAAAAAATAAATCATTACCATTTATTGCAACCAATATTGATCTGACGTTCCCTCTGAATGGTCAATTATTGATTGGTGCTGGTTCAATTATTGAGACTGTTAGTTTTGCTAGTGGTAGACAACCTGATGCCATTTGTGGTAAACCAAATCAATCAATGATGAATTCGATCAAAGCCGATAACCCTGCATTGAAGGAGAACCCAAAGAGAGGGTTGATGATTGGTGATAGATTGAATACTGACATGAAATTTGGTAGAGATGGAGGATTAGATACTTTGTTGGTGTTGACCGGTATTGAAACTGAAGAAGGTCTCAATGGATTGGCTGAACCTCCTACTTATTATATGAATAAATTGGGAGACATGCATGAATTAACCAGCGAATAGACTAGATGACTAGATGACTAGATGACTAGATGACTAGATGACTAGATGACTAGAATTAGAATAGACTAGACTAGAATAACTAGATTAACTAGAATAGAATAGACTACAATAAACACTACATCATCTTATACAAGGTTATGTACACCAGCGACACTACATACAAGTGACACCAGCAACTCTACATACAAGCGACACTAGCGACACTAATCAACTATATATAGAAAAGATCTGGATCTAGACATCCGTCGTGCAGTCGCTTGGCGGTGGCAGTGAAGGCAACAATGGACTCACGTTCCCACTCCCTGCCCTCCCTGAGTTCCTACCTCACCGCGCATGACGTAGCCAGCATTATTAATTCGTCCATCGTCTTCTCACTTTTTCAACTATTCGACTAAATTATTAATCTGTCAATTGACTTGACGTAGTCTAAACTCCAATAGATATAATCAATCATTCGTGTGTTTCATTTAGTGATTCTTATCAAATAATTGGCTTGTTACCCAGATTACATCTATTTTTCCCCCGCTTAAAGTATCCTATTTTTGACCACCCTAATCTCAATTAAACTTTTATATCCCAATAAACCCTAAACCTATAATCATATTGCATAATGTCAGAAGAGAAAAAACAACAATTACAAGACTCCGGATTAGTGGCCTGGTCGGTTTTCTCTGAACTCATTGCTATGGATGAAGATGAAGAAGGTTTCTCCAAGAATTTATTTCAAACTTTTAAAGATCAAGTGCTAGAAACTTTTGAAGAAATTGATGAAAATATTGAGTCTAAAAATCTCGACAAGTTAAGTAGTTTAGGCCATTATTTGAAAGGTAGTGCTGCTGCTTTAGGTTTGACGTCAATTTCAAGTCAATGTGAAAGAATTCAAAATTATGGTCATAAAACTAATTTCGATAATTTCGAACCTCCAAAAGCTGCAAGTACCGATAAAGATTCTGATGATTATTGGATTATATTAATTGAAGATGCATTAGACAAGGCAAGAGATGGGTTTGAGAAATCTAAGCAAGCTCTTAATGAGTACTTTGATGATGAATTATGAACATGAATACTCAATAGATCAATATATACTGACTATACCAATTGTTTCTCTGGTTGATAAAGACAAAAGTCCATATACTCAACCTCATTTGGAATATAATCTCTCAAAAATTTTGGTATATATAATAATCTACCAATTCCTTTATGATTACCGGCAGGGTCAATTAATTTATGACATTTTATAGGGCTTGTCATCATTTCTGGCTCTTTGCCATTGGTGATTCCGGTATTATCAATATAATAATCACATTTATCGAATGGAATGACTGTAGTTTCGACAAATTGATTTTTATTGTTCATATCTGGAGGAACGTAACTCGTGACATCAAATAAATTCAGGGTTTCTTCAAAGTCTCTTGGTAATAGGCCATCAAATCCTGATCTGACGAACCGTAATCTATGATTATCTGGAAGGAAGAATGAGTTGGGGAAATGATACCATTCTCTTCCAATGCATACATTAACCAAATTAGCTGGGTCTGCTATATTGGTTGATTTAGCTAACTCGTTTTCGACAATGATTTGTTTAGGGACTACAAGTGGTGCTCTATAGTTTTCAATCAAATTACCAGTTCTTAACAATGACACTATAGTTGAAGAACAATATACTCCCAAAGTGAAGAATTTCAACAAAGCTGGGGGGAGTTTAATGCTGTTAATTTGATCCATCAATAAGGCACCATTGACAAGAAGCAATGAATAAATTGGATAAAGAAACCGTTCTTCCTTATGAGGTTGACTGAAGAATATTCCACTCCAAATTAATAATGGTAAGTTAACCATTAAAGAAGTCTTATCCCGTTTAATTAATACAAGAATCACTGCCAAGTATCCAAATATAGCAAAGACATTAAAGTTAAGTAGAAGGTTAAGAATATAATAACTGAAAGATTCAACTCCAAAAATTTCAGGTCCTTCACCTTCACCACCAAAAACGTTGTACAAGACAATATTCAATGGGATCAACACTAATTTCTTATAAAAAAAGGAATCGACCGCCACAATAACCAATAAAACCAGTATCAAATTAACAAAACTCCTGACGATGACTGGTAAAATCTTTTGATACACAAATAAAATGTAAACACCATATGGAATTGCCAATACCAAAGCAAATGGCCAACCTGCCAACCCACCAATCATGAGCCATGTCAAAGAACTGACGGCCGAGTCCACCAGGACCGGATCCAAGGCATAGCTCAAGGAAAGGGTCATACATTGCATGGCAAAAGAAGAAGGAAGTAACTCAACTCCTGCATGGGCAATTCCGGTGGAAATTGCTGACATGTATAAATATTTAGTAGCAACCGACTGATTAACATTTCGTTTTAATGAATAATAAAGTTTAAATTCCCCCAAAATAGTCATTGAACTTAGAAATATCCTTATGGCATAGAATTCATAATAAGCAGGTAAATCCAATTTATTAATCACCAAATTAATTGGATAAATAAACAAATAATAAGGTAATAAGTAGGCATAAGATCTGATTGCAAATTCCGGAGAATATTCCCACGTTTGTTTCCCAAATCCTCTTACAAGTAAATTGAGTGGCTCCCAATAATTATACGTTTCATCACAATCGGGAATTATCATATAAAATGCATAGAAACATCTTATAACGATGTTTCCGAGTAAAAGTAGTGATTCCATGGTGGTGAAAAATGAGAATTGCAAAAAGTGAGTTTATGGAGGAAGTTATATGGAGGACGGTGAGACGAGGCCGATGGAGACGATTAGTATTTTGACTTTAGTGATAATTTGTGAAAAATTGCTGGTAAGATACCGGATATCTTGTCTGCAATTTCGAGATATCACAGTTATGAAGATGATAATTAATGGAATTGGCGTTGTGGTGGCAGTAAGAATTGTTCTGGTAGGATTGGATACTTTTTGCAGCCAATCTAGTCTCGGTATCGATTATAGTGATACCTACTTATGATGCTTGAAATTCTTCGTCAATTCAGACTATTGTTACTTTTATATATTATCTAGTTATTGTGAGAGGAGTAATTAATTCTTTTTCAACATTGAATCACGAGCTGGTCCAGTACCAACCCAATTGATTGGAACTTGTAAGAAATCTTCGATGAATTTCAAATACTTCTTAGCGTTTTCTGGTAAATCGTTATAATCTTTAATACCAGTAATATCTTGTTCCCAACCTGGTAACGTAACATATTCAACATCAACTTTACCCAACTTACCTAAATCTTCTGGGAAGCTTGGTAATTTTTTACCATCCAAACTGTAAGAAACACCGATTCGAATTTCCTTGAATTTATCTAAAACATCTAATTTAGTGATATTCAAGGCAGTATAACCATTGATCAAGGTAGAGTATTTCAATACAACCAAATCTAACCAACCACATCTCCTCTTTCTACCGGTAGTAACCCCATATTCAGCACCAACATCTTGCAAGGTCACCCCAACTTGATTCAATTGTTCAGTTGGGAATGGACCTTCACCAACTCTGGTAGTATAGGCCTTAACAACCCCATAAACATTTTTGATTGATCTTGGGGGTATACCTAAACCAGTCAAAACACCACCAATACCGGTTGACGAGGAAGTGACATATGGATAGGTACCGTAATCGATGTCCAACATTAAGGCATTGGCTCCTTCAACCAAGATTTTTTTATCTTCAGCAATTGATTTATGCATGAAATCAACCGCATCAACGACAAATGGTTTTAACAAGGTTCTGTATTCTTCGTATTTCTTTAATTCAGCAGTAATATCATAGTCGAAATCACCATAACGTTTATATCTACTTTCGATTAATCTAGTATATCTAGTCTTGAATTCATCCCAAGCACCAGGTTCATCACTGACTAAATGATGAACTCTAATACCAGATCTTGAAGCTTTAGTTGAGTAAGTTGGACCAATACCTTTACCAGTAGTACCAATAGATTTCTTAGTGGTTGATAACTCAGCTTCCTTTAACTTATCAGTCCTTTGATGGAAATCAAATACTAAATGACATCTGGAAGAGATGAAAAGACGATCTTTACAATCCAAACCTTTTTTCAACAAATTATCTAATTCTTCAAATAAAGATGGAACATGGACCACAACTCCTGAACCAATCAAGTTCAAACATTTTGGGTTAACTAAACCAGAAGGTAATAAATGAAAATCGTATTTGATACCATTTACAACAATAGTATGTCCGGCGTTATTACCACCTTGACATCTAGCACAGACATCAATTTCGTCACAAAGTATATCAACTAATTTACCTTTACCTTCATCTCCCCATTGGGAACCTAAAACTACGTCACACATAATAAGATTTGAACGATCAACTCGTTAGCAAGGAAAAAAAATATCTTTGATTTTTCATCGGATGAGACCGTGGGTGGCCGTGGGTAACGAGTCGTGCTAATAGAACTGAGTCACAGGGCTGAACTCACTGCGATTGCGACCGATGAAGGGTCTGGGGACTGCGAGCCATCCCGTCGCAAACAGCAGAAAAGCAGCATGTAGCGAGCTCTGATAGTCCCACCGAGCTCCGATAGTACCACCTCAGAGACACATGTTGTACATTTCATTAAAAGCCATTTTGTCAAATTCATATCCAACAAACCCAATGTACGAAGGATTCTTGAAACCATTCAATTGCCTTTTAGTCGGTTGATCGGGGAATTCTTCAGACTGCCTCTTAATTGTCTCGTACCATTTGTAAGATCTGTCGTATTTAATTTCATTAGGTGAATTGTAGTACATCTCAAGAATTGTATTGACCATCTGAGTTTCAATTCTCATTGGCCTTTTTATATCCTGATAGAAATACACCGGCTGTATTTTCTCTGGTAGATTCTCTGGTAATATTACGGTGGAATTATATACGAAAACGTAACTATTATAGATTCTCTCGATGAGTGCTTGGATCAGTTCTGGCTCTTTATTTAGTACAATTTTACGACGAATATTGTAATCCTCAATAAATTTCCACCGGAGAAGCGGTGTGTATTTGGATGAAAAGGGGGAGTTCATGAAATGCCGGAGCCTGTATAAATGCTTGTAAAGACAAAGGAGTTGTGATCTTGGGGAAAGGGTGTTGAGGTGTTGATGGGAAAGGAATGAAGTCCTAGTTATACTCATCATGCGATGAGAAGATGTCATTTCTATTGGGTACTGAAGCTGTAACTGGCGTAATTGTCTCGGATTGTCGCAGTATATTATAAAGGGACCACAGTATATATGATATAAGTCTGTGCTTTACGATAGATACCGATAATTGTAGATTATAGACGGGGTTTGGTATTGTCAGGGTAGTCCCACAGGCTGCGAATTTTTTGACAGTCGATGCAGGAGATGCATACAGGAGACCAAACACGTCTATCAATAACCGGTTGCACGTTACACGTTACTCGCATCACATAATGTTTGCCGTTAAAGTATCAAATGACATTGCAGTGATAAACTATCAAACATCAATCTCGGATATCGGTACCCCGGCTTTTCCTGCTGATCGTCTCATTGTATGTATAAGAAAACCCTCTTTCATTCCATACTAATTTAGGTTCAACTCCGTATAAATATAAATAGAAATCCTCTCCCTTCTATATATCCCAAACTCATGGAATCACTTTGTCGACCAGATAATTTCCTGTTTTTCCAGGCCCTTGGGTATGACGTTAATGTGGCATTTACTGAGGATCATCAGCTTGAGTTGCAATTGATGTGTGAAGTGACTCGGCAAATTAAACATGAATTGTCAGTAAAGGTTCTGGAGTTTGAGAGATTATGGTTATCCATCGATTATGGTGTGGGTGGAGACTGTTTATCGGTTTATAGGTTAGTAGATGTAGTTAATTATCTAGTTATGCTGGTATTGATTGATTTAGAAAAGAGCCCGTTTGTATTTCTGATTTATGGAAGAGAGATCTTGAAGAGAAATTATGTTTGGGGAAAACGTCTCTTACTGATGTGTGAGGACGATAACAATATTCTCGCTGGGAACAACGCCAGTAACAGTGACAGTACCATTGATGATGGTTCTGGTTCCACTGTCGTTGAGACTGGTTCCACTGTCGTTGGGACTGGTTCCACTGTCGTTGGGACTGGTTCCACTGTCGTTGAGACTGGTTCCACTGTCGTTGAGACTGGTTCCACTGTCGTTGGGACTGATTTGCAAACAAGCATGAATCCCATCCCCTCGTACAAACTTCTTAATTACGTCCGTAAACTCCATGATATGTGTGATTCTTCCACCAGTCCCACCCTCCAAACCATCGCATTGGCTGCAAAATCAAACAATAAGTCTAAAAGAACAGGATTTAAAGGGGACTTAAATCATCAAAATAACCACAACTTTCAACCCGATCAAACCCAGTGCAGCAACTACACTCTGGCTAGTCAGAACATATTACATGCCTCACACCCTTGCCAATTAGACTCATCACTCCATTGTTCACCTCATTCTAGGTTTGCATTTTTAAATCGCACTTTCCTATTTGGTGATGAATGTAAATATCCACAATAACTGTAACTGAAATCTGGATCAAATCAATTTTACAAAAAATCACCTTTAACATGTCCTTCCTTTCAAACTTCAACACTCCCAGTTTAAGAACCACCAGAGGTTTTAAACTCAAGCTGCTGTCACCAATATCATCACCTCAACCAGTTTCTAGTACAACTTTTCCAACATCTCCTAATAGGTATAAAGATCAAAGTCCAAGTCATAGCCCAAGAAGAAGACCAGATGATGATTACACTGGATACAATGCTACAGGCCAACCTAATTATCAAACGATTAATTTAAACGATGGTAGGAATGTCAAATCCCATAAAGATATTAGAAATTTTGCCGAACAAACTTTAGGCTCCCAAAATGCTTTATATCAAGCTGTTAAGTTACCCCAAGATGAAGATATAAATGAATGGTTGGCAGTTCACGTAGTGGATTTTTATAATCAAATCAATATGTTATATGGTACGATAACTGAATTTTGCTCCCCAAAAACTTGTCCAAGAATGATAGCTACCGAAGAATATGAATATTTATGGCAAGAAACAAACCCAACCGTTAGTGGTTCTTCATCTCCAAAGAGACCTGTAAGTTTACCTGCTTGTGAATATATTGAAAATTTAATGAACTGGATACAAGGCTTTTTTGATAACGATAATATATTCCCTTCAAAGATGGGTGCTCCATTTCCTCAACAATTCCCTACATTAGTGAAAACTATTTTTAAAAGATTATTCAGAATCTACGCCCATATATACTGTCATCATTTCCACGAGATCACAGAACTTGGTTTACAATCCCACTTAAATACAAGTCTCAAACATTATGTATTGTTTAGTAAGGAATTTGATTTAATTCAATCGAAAGATTATGGTCCTTTAGAGGAGTTGGTTGAAACAATGTTAAATTGAATCTAGATAAGAATATAACGTAGAAATGTGTAGAATAAGTTTATGTAACTTGGTATATAATGAATATTGGGGGATATCTATCGTATAAAACTATAAACTTAATTCTATCTCAGCCATTAAACAAAAATGATCAGATGGATATTGTCCAAGACGTGGTTGCCCGGAGGGCTCTTCTCCCATTTCTTCGCCTCTTGGAAGTCTAAGGAGTTTGACCAATTTGATTTGTTCTTTTAAGTTCAACTCTTCTATCAGATCAACTCTATTGGAGTAATCTTCTGACTTATCCCAAGATGTAATTACAAATATATAGTCCAAAAGACCCCTCCATGCGTGTGCCCAATTGGAATACATTGGCTCGTATCTATCATTATCTTTACCGGCATTTTCGGAATCAACGTTCTTGTAACCAACCAGATACAATGAGATGGCTCTTATATCTAAATTGTTATGTAAATCTTGCATCTTGTTAACCAAATCAAGTTGTCCTGGAGTGGCGACAAACGAATCAGGGACCGGATCTCTTGGCTGATCACCCAGCTTTTCGATATTATCTTCTTCTTCTATCTCATCATCAGTCTTTCCTCTATTCTTAGAATATTGAAATGATAATGAACAACTTATAACAGTCTTACCCCTTTCACTATAAGTTACAGGTTTGGCAGTTATAGAGAGATATGGAGTATCAAATGGCTGAGAATTGAAATCTCCAGCGAATAAACTATACCAAGATTTTGCAGGTTCCACCATTTTCAATGTGTGTAAAAACTCTTTGGTTTTCTCTAAAACCACATAAGTTTGACGAGATCTTTCGTAAGTCCCAAAGGGGTGCCAGAATAAATGAGTAGTCCCAATGACAATACCACTTTTCACTTTATATTTCTTACGAACCTCGGGAGTAAATTCAAGACATACTAAAAGCCCCACATTCTGAGTTATAGTTCTTGGGTCAATATCTTTGGTTATATGATTATCGTAATCAATGAAAGCTTGGTGCCTACAGTCGAATATATCCTGTTTATAAAATATGCAAACCCCGTGATTTTTGGAGGGGCCATGGTGAAATTTACTTTGGTACCCAAGCTTAGACAATTGAGATTTCCAAAATGACTGATATTGGATCACATCAAGTTCTTGTAAACAGATGATATGAGGATCATAATGCTGAAGTTCCGATAGAAGAACTTGTGAACGAGTAGACCATTTAAGGGCGTTACCACTAGTAGGAAATAACTTCCTTCTAATAAGTGCTTGAGCCAAAACATTATAAGACATTATCCTTATAGGAAACCCCGAACTTTTCAGCAGTTCAGAGGACGGCATGGATACTAATGGCCTTTTTATGAATTGGAGTTCTTTTGGCGTTTCGACTGGTTTTTGAGCTGCCTTTTCTGCCTTTTTTAGTTGTCTTAATCGTCTCTGTTCTGCGATATACTCTGGTGTTAATTTAGATGGATCCATAGCTTTTTTCGTCTTAGATTTTTTGGATTTAGGAGGAGTTGAAACCGTACTTGATGATGCTTGTTTCGGCCCTTCCTTTGCGGTCTGTGTTTCCGACGTCTTTGTATCTAAAGGGTCGGGCATGTTCTGTGGTGATATCAGAGACTGACAATATGAGACTGAAAAATTATTTTCCACTCAATGATAAAACATATCCAAGACCAACTTGAAAATCTAGATAACATCCAAGAGCAAATATTCGAAAGTCTTGAAGGCTTCCAACATTTGAATGATGACAATCACCATAATGGGCACGTTTCAATTGAATTTTCCAAATCCAAACTTGCTAAAACCATCACTGAATTGCTCGTGCAATATCAAGATTTATTCAAAGTAGTTAAAGTACAAGCGGCCAATTATCGTTATGATGACAGCGTGGCCACAAGTGTGGAAATATACGGTGGCAAATTATCTCAATTAAAACGGGAGTTACGAGATGCCCAATTACTGCTGTATAGAGCTGAAGAACTGATCATTCACAAACAGAGAGTATCTAAATGGCAGGTCCCAGAAAGACCCAAATCTGTTGCTGAAATGAAACAGGAATTATTCGGCAAACGTGGAAGTATTGGTGCTGGAGGTAGTACTAAATCGGTGGATGATCAAATCATGGATCAGAATCAAGCCATTACTACGTCTCTTAAGACGACAAGAGATCTCATGAAGACTTCAATACTTCAAACTGAACTTGATATTGATACCTTGGACCAACAACTGAAGGATTTGACGGGTTTCGATCTGTTATTGTTGGACTTACAAACTACGCTTAAGAAGAGTAAAAATATCGTCAAGTTTATTGAAAAGCAAGATAGACACGATAAGAATAGGATCTATATGAGTATTGGATTTTTGATGATATGCTGCTTATGGGTGATCTGGAGACGTATATTGAAGACCCCGGTGAAAATATTTTTCTGGTCGTTTTTTAAGATCTTCAGAATCTTTTTATGGGCCACTGGGGCTGGGAAGGGTGATAATTCTATTGAGTCGGTATCTGTCATGGCCACAGCATCTATGTTCAGTTCCATCACAGACACTATATCCACAATCTCTACCGATTCGATTGTCAGTTCCATAGCGTCTACTGATATATCATCTGTTATAGAGGAACTTGTCCATGATGAATTATGATACTTCGTTATTAATATATTATATTGTCTAATACATGAATCAACTCGTTTATTACAGAATTCTATACGCTTATTACTGAATATTATGGAGATGCAACTTTAACAGCACTACCACCATTTGAATTACTCTTAACAGCAGCATCCACAATAGCTAAATGATGGAAAGCCAGTCTAGCGTCAACAGCAACAACCTTCTTTTTGTTTTCGTGCACGGCGGCAGCAAAGTTGACGAATTCTTCGTAATAAGTATCCAGTTCTTTGACATCAAGAGTGGTTGGTTTACCTTGGCTTTGTTTGTCTTCACCTTCTCTGATTTCTATAGTAGTAGCACCAGTATCTTGATCAAAAGCATATTCAATTGAACCTTTATCACCGTAAATAATGAATTCGGTTAATTTCTTACTAGCCCCGAAAACAGTACCATAAGTAAAAGTACCAATAGCACCATTTTCTAATTTAAAAGTAGAGAACAAATGATCAATATCACCACTTGTTTCTCTTAATTGAGAAGCTTGAGCTGCAACTGTTGCAACGGGTCCTAAAACTTCAGTTAAAATGGTCAATTGATGAACACCTCCATCACTGATATATCCTCCAACATGTTCTGGGTTCTTTCTCCATCCAGTAGCAAGATATTTGTTATCAGCATTGAATGGACCGGTAGACTTATAATTGAAACCAACGACTTTACCAACTTTAGGTAAGTTGTCCTTCATAACACCAATTGAATTTTTGAAAGCATAGTTTTCTAAAATTCCGATTGGAACATCAGAAGATTCGGCGATTTTAACAATTTCGGCAGCTTGTTCTAAATTAGCAGCAAGTGGTTTTTCCAAAGCTAATGGTTTATTATGCTTGACAGCTAATTTAACAACATCTAAATTGAATTGAACTGGTAATAAAGCATCGACAAAATCAACGTCCTTATCTTTAAAAGCAGCTTCCAAGTCATCATAAATTTTTGAACTATCAATATTAGCAAGTTGGGCGAATTTTTCAGCCTTGGCTTTAGTTCTATTGTAACAGGAAACTGGAGTAATATATGGGATTTTACCAAAAGATGGTAAGTGTTGGTCGGTGGCAAAAATACCAGTACCAATGACAGCGACTTTCAATTCTTTTGGAGACATGATTAATTAAATGAGTTGATCTAAAAACTGGGGAATTTGTCTGGAATTTATAGTCGACCACGCCGGATAGCAGGGGGTTACGTCCACATTGTCGAGTGCGATTGAGGGGGTGAGCGGGCTACATAACCGGATTAGGAACGACCAATTGGTAATGACCTAAGCTCATTGCTACGATATTATGAATTAAAGTTGATTAAATCCTCGTTAGTACATAGTATAATTTACACGTATTCAAACGGTTCTCCTTGTTCAATAAAAGTCTCATTCTTTTTCCGGAAATATTGACCGATGAATATCCCTCTTAGGCGGCAATAGTTGACCGATCTTGCGGATTAATTGAAATGTGGAGTGAGATCCTATTTCCCATTATCAGGCAAAAAAAAAGTTCCTTATAATAGATTATTAACCTGTCTTTGAATATATGCACCACAGGAAGGTCTAGACCCAGTATACTTGTATTATTCATAACATGAGGATACTTATGTATACTTAACTGTTTTTGTATTTTTCCGGCGGTGAAAAGTCCGGAACAATATTAATTGCGCTAACCTTCCATGTACTACCCACCACCACCACTGCTACGCGGGAAAGCTCGAAAGATTATCGGGGCTAACCCAATTCATACAAAGTCTTCTCCTCTTTGTGATTGTTGGAAACTATTTAAATAGTATATATGGTAAACATCAAATGGCAACTATGCTAAAACGGTGAAAATGTGGGGTTGGCTAATCCTGAAACAACAGGTGCGTATATTTTGACGCAATATACATTACTTTTCATCCAACGATGTTTCTCGTTTCATGCAGGATCAAAGTGGTGAGTCTATCGGAGATATTGTTCGAAAAAATATTGTACTAGGAAAATAGAGAAATAGCACTATTGTTTAAAGTAATAAGTACCACCTAAATCGTTTATCTGCTTGAAATATTACGAACCCAATAATTTTGTTTTAGGCTGCCAACGGAGATTTCTCCTTATTTACGGGAATGGGGTAACTACCTGCCTGATTTTTTTTCCGGGGCATTATGCAGGTGGTGATATTTTTGACGTCAATTGGAACCAACGTAGTAGACCAACATCGTATCAAAGCTTGGGTATTTCAGGTTGAAGGAAACATGCATGGTAGTAATTCACGCTATGTTGAACCTTTCAACCCAATTACTCTAGGAGTTGTTATTGAAAGGAGATCGTCCCGCAATTATGAAGAACCGTAAAGATATGCCACTCATATTTAAATCGAACCGTTCATTTCAATTTCCTCATATCTGTGGTAATGAGAGTTGTGGTATTCACGAACCAGACTATTTAGGCGATCAACATAATAGAGCTTCGTCCGAGATGAAAAGTGAAAAGAATCAAAAAATCAAAAAATCAAAGAACCAAAAAATCATAAAACCAAAAAATCAAAAAAACCAAAGATCAAAAAAACTAAAAAAAATTCTGATAGAATTTATTCCAAGCGAAATATGACACAATCCTTATCGTCGTCTTCTTCCCGCTTCCACCATCAAAATATTTTTCTTCTGCCACTAGT
This sequence comes from Yamadazyma germanica, assembly GCA_030574815.1. Taxonomy (NCBI): domain Eukaryota; kingdom Fungi; phylum Ascomycota; class Pichiomycetes; order Serinales; family Debaryomycetaceae; genus Yamadazyma; species Yamadazyma germanica. The sequence continues at coordinate 146,561 of JAJMFS010000024.1, read as the reverse complement.
ATTCAGAGTATACAATACAATTTAAATGATTTTCGCAGTATTCAAGAGATAATACGGCCATTATATTTTCACCCTCTTATTCTTTAAAAAAATCACAAATGGCCACGTCAGAGGTATTTACTTGCATTCCCCTAACACCATTGGTTCATCCAAACTCCCCTTCAAACGAAGAATGATTTTCACAAATATACTTACCTCTTACCCATAGTCATGTGTATGCCTTATTGTACACACGCACCCGAATTTCCTCTTTTCTATCTTTGTCCCACATGTATAATTCAGGTGCCCTGCACGTCTCAGGCCAAAACCATGGCCAATGGAGTAGAAATGACAATTATCGGGAAGAACCCAATGACGATAATTACGGAGGCGATGAATATTACCATCAAGGGGAAGAATATCCTTATCAAGGAGATGAGTATTATGATCCCGAAAATATGCACACACACCTGATAAATCAGGACAATGGTCGAGATCGAAACAGGCCTTCCGGGTTGGGTAAACGTCAGGGACGTAGTCGACATCGACCAGTGCCTTATCATGTCTCATTGACACGTAAAGTCCGCTCTTTATTTCCTCAGATCTATCAAGACCACCCCGATTTTGATGTGTATTCAGATACTAAAAAAGCCAAAACGGTTGAGCTCTTACTCGAGAAACAGGGATTTAAAATGATGGGAGGTACGGAGTTTTCTAAAGCAACTAACGTGAATTTTGATCAAGTTTATTCATATAATAAACCTAATATCTACCCCCTAGATATCCCCCTTATTCCCATGAATGAATATTGTAGACGCCCTAATCTTTCTTTGCCGATGACCGATATCGAAGTAAAAGACTATGAAGATTTCATAGAACGTGAAAAAGAACTACTTAAAAATAACTTCATCCCTGGTAATGAACTGAGACTTTTTGTGGGGAATTTGCCAAATAATACTCAATCAAAACAAACTCTATATAGAATATTCAGCCGATATGGTCAAGTGCTTGAGATTTGTGTCAAGAGAGCGTTTTGCTTTGTTCATTATGCTTTGCCGCAATCTTGTCATGATTGTATCAAAGGTGAATTTGGAGTACCGTTACACGGTAAACCAATTAAACCCGAATTTTCCAAAATTCCTCAGAAAACAAAACGGGTATATTCCCTGATAGAGGAGTCGTTCAAGAAGAGAAAAATCACACCTGAATGCATGGTATTAATAACTGATGCCAGTGCCAAATATTACGAAAGGAAAGTGATGCAAGCCTTCAAAGATGCAAATATTCATTACCAGGCACAGAGTATTAATTATCAAGACTACCATGATATAGTTCCAGCTATTGCTTACGCTGGTGCTCTCGCTGCCTGTATAGTTAAAGATGAAACGGTATCCCTTCTAGTATTTGAATCCCTTTCCAATGGCAGCGTTCAGTATTTTGTTTACTCAAGTATTGAATTACCGGAAGCTGTTCAAGTGGTGGCTTCTTGGAAAAGAAAAAAATATGTGGAACAATATGGCTCTGGTAATACATCGATGGATAATTTCAATGAAGGGTTTGAGGATGGAACCAGCGATCATCAAGAAGATAATGGAACTTGGATCATCCAAAATGGTGGTTCAAGGCCCGGTATGGTTCAGGATACAGAATCAGTGCAGGGGGCTCCACAAGAGAAAGATGAACAAGAAAGAACAGCTAGAGAACAGGCAGCTAGAGAGCAGGCAGCTAGGGAGCAGGCAGCTAGGGAGCAGGCAGCTAGAGAACAGGCAGCTAGGGAGCAGGCAGCTAGAGAACAGGCAGCTAGAGAACAGGTAGCTAGAGAGCAGGCAGCTAGAGAACAGACAGCTAGAGAACAGACAGCTAGAGAACAGACAGCTAGAGAACAGACAGCTAGAGAACAGACAGCTAGAGAACAGACAGCTAGAGAACAGACAGCTAGAGAGCAGGCAGCTAGAGAACAGACAGCTAGAGAGCAGGCAGCTAGAGAGCAGGCAGCTAAAGAGAAAGAAGAGAGAGAAAGACTAGCTAGAGAACAAGCGGCCAGAGAACAAGCGGCTAGAGAACAAGCGGCCAGAGAACAAGCGGCTAGAGAACAAGCGGCCAGAGAACAAGCGGCTAGAGAACAAGCGGCCAGAGAACAGGCGGCTAGAGAACAAGCGGCCAGAGAACAGGCGGCCAGAGAACAAGCGGCCAGAGAACAGGCAGTTAAAGAACAGGCAGCTAAAGAGCAGGCAGCTAGGGAGAAAGAAGAGAGAGAAAGACATGAAAGAGAAAGACAAGAAGCCCTTGAGAAAGAGAAGGAAATCAACGCAAAAAGGGCTCAAGAGAAGGATGCTCAAGAGAAGGCAAGAAGAGGCGATACAGAAATGATTGCCAAAGATGAAGCTAAAGCTAAAGAAAGCCAGGAGAAAGCGAGTCAAAGGGTTACGATAAATGGAGAAATTTTGCCACCAGAACCACAAGTAACATCTCAAGATGGACAAGACTCAGGTCTCCGTAGGACCAATGAAAAATCATCCTCATCAGATATTACCGAAGGCAACAGAGCAGAAGGTACTTCACAAGTGGATGATCAACAAAACAATAACAATAGCTCTTCAGTAGGCACCAGCCCTACTTTAAACCTGCAACCATACATTCAGGAATTGATTGAGGCCAAAGTCCAACCGACCAAGGGTCAGTTACGCTCTTTAGCTGCTAGCTTGGAGCCCGAAAATGTTTTGTTCTTGTTGAAAGTTTTGCAAGGGAAACACGCCACCAATAAAGCGAATCACGAGAGGACATCGAGATTAGATCCCTCACACAAGGCAATAAGTTCGAGATATTCATCAAGGACCGAAGACGTCTATCACCTTCCACAGCCAGAAAAACCTTCAGTTAATCTATCACAGTATATGAGGGCTCATCCAAAGCAATCGTCAACAAAGGCGTTAGTTGTTACTGCCAATAAAGAACATAAAGAAAATCAGGCAAATACAAGAAATAGTCTATTCGATATGATTAGACCGAATAACAGACATCCTAGCGATAATAACAGTAATCATAGTAGTAATTTTGGAAGATCTAAAGTTGGCAGAAGACATAGTTAAGGTTGAGTTTATGCATTAGAATTATATAGTATTAATGAGTATACGAACAATTAATCTACTACATCTTCAGTTAACTGGGGTTCTTCAGTTTCTGCAACGTCATCAAGCTGTTGTTCGTTGTATTGCTTTTGAAGCTGTTCGAATTCATTTTCATCCTCAAGATATCCAGTAACACCAATAACTCCACATTGATTAATAATTTCCAAAACTTTTTCTGCGTCTTCAATCTTGTAAGTAGCAAATATTTTATTTACTTCATCTAAAGATTGAGTCTTTACGGCCTCTTGCATTTCAATTGGTAATTGATCGGTAAAAATTTCATATTCTGGAGTCCCCTCGACTGGGATATTAACCGATAATTCAGTACCCTCATCCAAAGCTCTCAACTGAATTAAAGCTTCACCTTCTTGTTGTTCTTCATGTTCTTGTTGAATAATTTCACAACGATTCTTTATATGATTGAATGTATTATCAACATCTTGTAAAAATCCAGTTCTAACTGGTACACTTGTATCATTCATTTTACTTAAGAAAAGTTTAATAGCTTTTATAGTAGCATCTCTATCGTATTTTTGAGAGGTACCAGCTAATTGTGCAATATATTGTAACAAAAGGGATTGGTGAATTACTTGTTTTGCAGCCTTTGATTCCCCAGCGAGTTGATGATCGAAAGCCGTCATAATTAATGCATCTTTTTGTTGTTCTGTACATATCCAAGGATGCTTTGAAAGATATTCGCCGATTTTGGCATAATTATCATTTGATATTTTAGAGTATTCTTTTGTGTCTTCGGATAATTCTAATTCTTCAAGGATTTCTTTATCAGATTTTTCAACATTACCAGATGATTGAGGAGAATTAATAGTCTCTAAACTTGTTTCAGTCTTCACGGGAGCAGAAGGCGTAGAAACAGCAGATACAGAATTAGCATCTTCCTTATTTAAGAAAGAGCTATCAAATCCGGTATGATAATCATCACTACTAATCAATAAAGACTTTTGATATAATAAATCATCCAATTTTATACTCAGTTTTGATAAAATATCATCAATTTTAGCTCGGTGATCCTTGACGTAATCGACTAATTTCGAAACATCTTCAACGGCATCTGGATGATCTTCCTTTATCTGGATGAATAAATCTTCGACCATTTCATTATAAGGAGGAGTGTCTTCAAATTCGGCTGGATCAAATTCTAAATCCTTCAACCCTTTACGTAAAGAATCACCCTTTTTCTTGATTAAATAGTCATAATTGAATTTTTCAGATTTATCAAATTTGTCATTAAGAGCTTTGGTAATGACATCATCATTTTTGAGATCGGATAATTTCAAAGTTGATAATAAATGATCGACTCTTTCATTCAATTTAGCGTACATGGTGGATTGGACTAAAATTGACTTGATTTCTTGATTTCTTTGTTGACGTTTTTCATGGATATCTCTTTGTTTCCATTTGATGAACGAGTTTTTATCGACATTTGGATGTACTTCAATATCGGAATCATCCGATAATTCGAGTTTATCCCATTTTGAATAATCGATGGCCATGTTGGAGATGAAGATTATGGAATGCGAAGACAGAATATATGAGGTGGGACTCGCGACATTGATCGAGATGTCTCGCGACATTGATCGAGATGTCTCGCGACATTGATCCACGACATCTCCACATTAACCCACGACATTGAACCATCAGATTCATTCCACCGAAATCTACAGTAATTACAATAACTATTGATTATATATTCAGGTTATGGTCTATAAAGTTTTACATAGCTGGTCTCAAACCAGTGAAGAAAGCAAGCATATGACCGGTAGCTTGGAAGGTAATGGTAGCACCGTTTTTGAAGTAAAAGACATCACCTGGTTTAGCATTAACTTTGTATCCAGTTTCATCGGTAACGGTGAATTCACCTTCAACTTCCAAGATAACTTTCATTTCTTCATAGTCGTAGGTGTAGACTAATGGTTCACCGGCTTCTTGTCTGTAGAAACCACAACTGATCTGCTTATCTTTTTCATTTTCTGAAGTGAAAATATCACCCAAGAAAGAATTGTTACCTGGAGATGGGATTGCAGGTGGTTTAACGGCTTTACCACTAACGACTGGAGTGTATTTCATAGGCATTTTTAGAGTTCTTGATTAATTGAGTTGATGATAATTTTGTAAAAGACTATTTGATTGCCTTTTATACTTTTCTTTATCCATATTATTTCCCCTAATCGTTGATCAGCTCCCTATCGGTATTGGCTATCATTACCTATTTGGGATAATAGATCCGCACACTTCTTTATCCGTTCCCCTTCTAGTCAATAAGTCCTGCGGGTTTTATTAGCGTAACCGTCACTTATTCCGTCAATTTTACCCGGGAAATAACTTCAAGCCAACAACTAAGTCGATGTACTTGATTATTTCCCAATTGACTACGTAACGACAGGCATATTCTGTAGATCAAGAATAAGCTGCCCACTTATTACTTTACCACGTCGTGCGCGCGACAAAGAAAAGTTAAAAAAAAAGTCTATAAATGATAAATCGAAAATTAAAAAAGAAAGCCCGACGCGGGACTCGAACCCGCAACCTTTTGATCGCTTAATCAATCGTAAAAGTCAAACGCTCTAGCCGATTGAGCTAGCCAGGCTTCTTGTTGTGAAATATGTTTCATGGTATAGATATCGGGAAATAGAAAGCGTTGCTTGTTAATTGTTAATGTGTATTATGAAAACTTGGCGGGGGCTTTTGATCAAGATAAGAGTTGAAAATTTCTAATTGACGTTTCTTTCGGCCATCACCGCTAAGGGAATATTCAATCAACAAGAAGTATAAAATTGGTCAATAAATTTATGTATTAATATGTATTTACATTTCGCTCAGAAGTTGCAAACAAATTTCAAGACTCTGGTCCATATCCCCTTTATTCATTATAATTATATCTTTCATGATAGCTTTATCAAGATTGGGAAACATTTCTTTAAGTTGATTGAAAGTAGCATCAACAATAGCTGCATTATCTGCTTGTTGTTGTTGTTGTTGTTGTTGTTGTTGTCGCTGTTGTTCAGTAGGCGATACAGGTGGGGGAGTATGCTGGGGAGAAGGAGATAAGAAGTTTGATAATGATTTGGTGAACATTTCTGCACTAGTCAATAGAACAGATGAAGGCGATAAAGCTGCTTGTTCATTCGATGTGGCAGCTGGTTGAATTGGAATATTCTCTGTGATTTCCGATTCTTTTCTGATTCTTTCATTAGCTTCCCAAGCTTCGATATGAGCATCATATTCTTGCTGGTCAATTGAAAGATTATCGAAATCAAGGTTTTCAATGAAGCTTATAGCTCCTTGAATGGATGACAAATAATAACTAGTCTCTCCATGATTTAACCATTCCAGACCTCTAAAATTTTCAATATAATGAATATTACTTATCAAATGTTTAATTTTAGCTCTTATTATAATTAAAATTAAAATTGGAATAAATGAATCAGCATTGGTTTCTTGTTTATTAACTTTTAAAAAACCAAATATGATCTTACATCCGTTTAATGTACAAATAATTTTATCTCTTGGAGCCCTATAGTCATTTATTTTATTGAATTCTTTTATGGCAAATTCCATAAAGTTTAGATCCTCATCACTACTTTTAGCCTTCAAAGTTGTAATATTGTCTAAATCCACATCAAGATGATTGCCATTGATCCAACTGAATTTATCAAGTTGGGCGTTAAAGACTTTATCGTCCTCTAGATCCCTAGCCACTAAGCCCTGTATTAACCTTGGGTTCTTGGCCAATTCGGGTGGGAAACAGTGTTGGAAAATCCTATTCATGACTAGTTTCTCTAAACCTTCACGAGAATTTTCTAAGTCTCGTTCATCCATTGAGGCAAATGGCTCAAATAACATGAATTTTTCTGACATGAAGATTTTGAAATCTTTAACTACCTTAGCCTTTTGCTGTAACGAAAAAGTAATTGCTTGACGATTAAACGACACCAAAAATGATCGGATATACCTTACAATTGGCTCAGCATTTTTCTTCTTCAAATGTTCTAAAAAGATATGGAAATCAAATGACCGATGTGACTTTTGATATTGCTCAGCCGGATTAACAGCCACCTGGCTAGCTTTTTTTTGTGGGAGAGGTCTTTGCGGTTGATCCGTATGCTCGTTGATTTGATCTTGTGTCAATTCATATTTTTCCACCGGGGAATCGCCATCCTCTTCCATAGCAATACTAGCATATTCCGAATTTTCGGTTGTCGTTTTAACGTCATATGTATCTTGTTCCTCTTTCAACGGCTCTTCTGTTTCCCCTTTCGAAGAGTCAGGAGGTTCTTGCAGTAGGTCAGTTGTCTCGTTATTTTCAACTTTTGGGACATCATTTGCTTCATTTTCATATTCGTATTCAGTATGCGAAACAATTGGTTTATTCGTCTCTGTAGTTTCAGATTCTGGTTCATACAATTGTGATTGATTTGATTTTGGTGAAGATCCTACATCTGTAGCAGATTTTTTATCTGACGCTTTATCTGGAGTTGGGGTCTCGTGTAACTTTTCTTCAATTGTTTCGGTAGTACTGTTGTCATCGTTGACTGGTTTGAATTGGTCGAATTTTTCATGTAACTCGGGATCTTTTTGAATATCAAATTTATCAAATAATCCAATTAAGTTTGTTGAACCTTTCAGAGAATTTGTCGATACTGTGTCTCCACCATACGTTACCACAGTAGGAGCTAACCCCCCAGAAACAGGACCGGGCGTGAAACTTGACGGGAGACTTGTTTTGGGTAAACTTCTTTTTGAATCATTTGAGCCAGCACTGGAATTCCCATCTTTATTGGTAGGATTTTCACTTTTTTCGACGGAATTTTCGACGGAGGGAGTTTGGAAATTGGTCGAATGAGATGTAGTCCCAGATTCTGAGGTTGTGGGTGTCGCTTTAGAAATATTAAATGCTAAATGATTATTAAAGGACATTATCTGGTAAATTGTTTCGCGAGTTGGAAGGATATTATTTCGAGAGATTACGAGCCCAGGGAAAAATACTATTATAAATATTACATTTAATATACAGATTATTTTGATTTTGATTTAAGACTTAATTTGAGTTTAATTTTTTTTGGGGGTTCCTGAGATGAAGGTTCCTGGGAAGGTTCCACAGTATTTGTGGACGAGGTATCTTTAGAAATTTCGGATTCTTTCAGACCTTCTTGGGGCTCAATTTCTTGTTTAATTGATTCTGGTTCCATTGTTTCTGACTTGCCTATTTCATTTGGTTCTGACACAGTGTCCTTGGTGTCAATTGGTTCGGGCTTGACTGGTTCAGAACCTGTAGATTCTGAATCTTCGATGGAAGGTACAAGATCCATCGGTGGCCCAACCACAGCTATCTCATCATCTTCAGCATGCTCAGCAGGTTCAGTTGATGGAGTAGGATCAGTCGGTTGGTCAGCGTCTACATCAATGATTTCCGAATCAGGCTCAATTGGTTCAGATGGTTCTAACTTGACTCGCTTATCGGAGCCTTCGTTATCGTCGAATTTTCTCTTCCCATTCTCAATAAACGGGGTTCTAGAAACTCGGACGTTCTTATCTTTTACAGAAATCTTAACATACCTCAAAGGCAATTTAATGGGGATTCTAACTATAGTACCAGACACCTTAACTTCGTTGACCGCTTTGGATTGAACACCACTCAATTTTGTAGCACTGAGTTTGAATTTGACAACACCCTTATTCTTAGTGACAAGAGATTTCACACTTTTTGGCAATGGCTTCACAGGGGCAGCTGAAGGCTCTTTTGATGTAACTGGGGTAATATCCTCAATCCGTTGGCGTGGGGCACGCATGGGGGGAACTGGAGTAGGCTCATTGCCTCCTCCCACTTTCAATTTCAATTTTGGTGCTTTCAGTTCAGATTTCTTCTTATTGAAAAGTAATCTTGTAGCCAATTGAATCTTGAATCTTCCACCTCTACGAATGCTTATGGTACCATTTCCAAGATTTTTGGCCAATATCTTTTTGTTCAATTCTTTTGTTGGTAAACAAGGAATATCGAGATCAACAACGAATGAATCAATTTCTTTATACAAAACTTGACACACCAAAAATAAGTTTCTTCGATCATGAAGGGAAAGTAACGAAGTATGGAGAAGTTCCCAAAAAGTATATTTAAGACCTTTTCCAATGGCATAATCACGACGTAAAAGTTGAATGGTGCCCTTTAACGTTGCTCTAGCAAGATGATCTCGTCTAGCATTAGCTCCTTTAACGTTATTGGATTCCACCACCACAAGATTGGAATCTTTATTGGCAGAATTAGCATTGGATGAATAAAATTTTTCTAAAGTATTAAATTCGGGATCGTCTAAAGTTGAAGATGCACCATCAACGGCTGCGATACTTACTGATTCGATTAATAAAGAAATTAAGTTCGATCTGAAAGTTGAATCAGTATACTCAAACATACAAGTCCTCAAGAAATATTTCATGATATGTCCATTTTTTAAACCACCAAGAATCATTAGACCTTTAAAGGCTTCTAATCTAATTTCATTGCGATGAGACCTCGAGCTATATTGAAGTAATTCTTCAAATGACAAGCTCAAGAGACCATATCTTGCCAACCGGATCTTTTGCCTTAAGCAAGTTAATGACAAAATACTATGGTAAGATGGCATAAGCTCATCTAGTTTTTGCTGTCTATTTATCTCTTCGACTACCACCTCAATAAATTCTTTTTCCCGAGTTTCCATCTCTTCATCTCTTTTGACAGGTACTGTCAAGTTTGTTATAATCTCGGAAGATTTACTTATGATGCTACCAGTTAATGCCTCTACCAAAGAAGACATATACATCGAATCTTCGAAATTATTATTGGAGTTTTCATTATAAACAACAAGATTCAATAAAATATCTTTGATAGGATATGGTACATTTCCATTAGCATCTCTTATAGAGCAGAAAATTCTTGGAAATTCTCTTTGAATCATGAATTTAGAAATATTACTGAAATCATTTGCCAACGGGATCGTACTGCCAGGGAAACAGAATAACTTGGTGTAGGCCCTTATAAGGAATTTCATAGACATAAAATTATTTTCTGGTCTAGCGATTTTAGCTAAAGCTTCAGCAGCAGCAGTTCTTACTCCATAATAATATCTTTCATCCATTAACGTTCTTATAAGGGAAGTGCAATAAGGAATAGTAGGTTTTTCTTGATTAGCAAAGAACATGATAGCATCATATTGTGCTTCAACATCTCTATCATATTGAAGTTGGGAACAATACATGTAATCCGGTTGCCTAACATAAGTTTTAGCAATCCATTCAAAATCAGTATCAACTCTAAGCCATTCGAAAGCATTATTGTACAACTCTTCATCATCGATTGGACCCCAATCTTCTAATCCCCATTCTGCGAGTTCTGCAGGCGTGTTAATGATATCACCAAATCTACTATAAGTACCACCTTCTGCTGCATCTTCTTTATGTTTTTTCATTCTTCTGAATTTGGAATTGTAATTAATATCTAATTTGACTGCGTTATCTTTTAATTCAACTATATGTTCGTAAGGAATACCATCAGCCTCATGAACTCTCAAAGTCATCGGTCCCAAAAATGCATGTTGAACTTTTGGAGAGGGGTCTTCATTCAATAAAGAAATAGAAGAATCTATAAAAGTGTCTTTAGTTGGTATGGGAGCCTTATGTAATTGAGTTTGAATCTGCCTGACAACCACTTCAATCATACCCCTTTTTCTATTAAATCTTTGAGAAACATTGAATATAGGAGTTCCAGCCCCAAAGACCCATTGCTTGAAAAAAGTCTCTAATCTATTTCGATTAACTTTTTCACAAAGATATTGGAAATGAGGAGTCGAAAGGGTATTATTGACTAAATCTCCTGACATGGCTTGTAAAAACATCTTGGGTAAAACCCTCGAGAGACCAAAAGATTTGTCAGTCTTAGTCATTCTTCTATCAAGAATGAAAAGAACCATTGGACTTTTTCTTTTAATAAAATAAAGATCCTTTTCAGATATTGGATATCTAAAATTCCATAAAGCCAATGGGCTTTGACCAATATCCAATTTGGTGATTTCTGTCATGTATTGCTTAATTCTGAATTTTATTTCATTATTACCGAAAAGTGTCTTCAAGAATTGTATAGCCATAAATCTTGAAATTCCTATAGTACACCACATATCATTGAATTGTTGAGGAACAATATTAATACCAGACCATTGACTCGCAATAGCATCAGTAAGTAATTCAGTAGTGATATAGATTGGTTCAAGAATATTGGGCGGATATAACCATTTATCATCTACAATGGTTATACCAGCGAAATTATTCAAAGGAATTGGCGATCCATTTGTAAAGACAACAGAAAATGAATTGAATGGGAATGAGCCAAATTCTTTCAGAAGATAATTTACAGCTTTTGAAATGAAAACGCATGTATTCTTGGCCATTTCTTGTTGACCTCCCAAGCAATAAATTTTCACTGGACAACTTATTTCTTTTGAAGACTCGTTAAGCTCATCAGCACCTACAGCGTCCTCGTCTTTTTCTTCTTCAGGAAGTTCAACAGTTTCAAAACATCCAACAGCCCAACCTACATGATGAGCGCAAACAGGATTGAAAATTGACCACAGTACGGTTTTCTTGGATAAATCAGTTGGGTGAGGAACTTCCTTTGTCTCAGCGTGATCGCCAGTGGTAACAACTATATTTTTTTGTTCTTCTTCGTCTTCCTCATTATCATCGTCATCCTCTTCCACATCAATATCATCAGTATTAACGCCTTTCCGAGATGCTTCAAGACGACGTAAATTACGTTCTTCTCTTCGTCTACGTTTATATTCAAGTTTTCTCAGTTCTCTCGCTTCCTTTGTTCCGATAATTATTGGATGACCTATATCCTTTATGGTTCTTGGGATATTAACATCAATTGTCCATGTATTTCTTTCCCATAAGTTGTCTATACAGGGGACCCAAGAGGAAGTCGATATGTTGTAATCAGAGTTCGTAGTATACGCATGCCAAAGATCCGACGGATTAGCATCAACTTCGGTGACGAACTGGATTCCATTCTTGGGATTTTTAACCGTATACTCTATTTTAAGCAGAATTGGAGTATAAAATTCGGTAAAAGTATTACGGGATTTCAAATGCAGAGGAGTCATTGTATTTGGATGACTTCCAGGGGTTGCCACTGGATTATTTGTCGTTAAATGAAGCTTAAGATTATCGGGGATTAATACCGTCAATTCTTGAGTATTACCATGTTCAGAAGGATTCAGGTCTTGATCCAAATCACCTAAAACATAGTTTAGTTTCTGCTTCAATATGTGATGTTGATGTATTGTCATGTTTCGATTATAAATATCGTAAATATTTACCGATTTGGTGTCAATGGCTTCATCAAAATACCGTTCATCATTAATATATAACATATCTTTGTGAATATAATTAGCTTGACGGTTATTTATGAGAATTTCCTTGATTTCCATTTCACGACAATCCAATTTGATTCTCTTGAGGTTCGAGACAGTCGGGAGAACTGTTATCTCTGTTAGCCCATCAATTTGATTTTTGGCAAGGTCTACATCAATGTTGACTCGTTGATGACCAATTTTTAGATTTTGATCCAGGAGATTGACATTCCGAGCTTTGGAAGCTTTATATGTTCTTGGCGTCAGGACTGCCGGGGTTCCAACAGTACCTTGGGGCGTTCCCATATAGTTATCTGTTGGTGGCATTAGTGAAAATTTCGAAAGAGCAGCGAGCGATTGAAAGCGAGGTGTATTTGAGTATCGAGATTTGAGATTGAGATTGAGCTTGAGGAATGGTGTAAGCAGATGAGTGGAAGGGCTGTAAGCATATTAGTTTAGGGGGGTTAGGGGGGTTAGGGGGGTTAGGATGGGTTATATAAGTATTTAGTGTATATACAGCATGTATGTTTTGGGGTTTTGGGATTTCGTTTATCTATAATCTATATGTACAAGTTGGGTCTTTTTTTTGCAGCAATTAAACGTTTATATTCCGAGTTACTTCGAAAATATTCGATTTAAGTGCCCATTCAATTTCACATCCTTCTGGAAGATATGAAAATGTAGGAAGGGCAACTTTACCATCGGAAAATATAAACAATGGTAAATTGCTTGATTTGTCTGATACTCTAATATTTTGATAATTGTCTTGCAACATTTGTTTATGCGTTTTAAAATTAAAAGGTACGATTTTGACCGGTTTTTCTTCACTGCTTTTAATTCTTAGCCAATATCTATTATCAAACAAAAACCAATCACTGAATTCCGGCTTAGATACCATATCTATTTGTATATCTTTGACTTGCTTGTCAGTAAGTGGTTGTCGTACAGCATTTATAATTACTTTACTTTTATGTTTACTGATACGAAACAACAAGTTATAACAAGTGAAAGTTTGGGCCTTTTTCGACATTTTACCAATGGAAGGTATCAATATGTTTAGGGCTTTAGTGAATCCAAAATGATAATCTTTTGAGGGAGAATATGGATACAATTCTTCGAAAAGAAACCTGGCAAGTGTTAAATGGCCGGTATTACTATAGTAGTAAGCAGGCAACCTTAATTGAAAAGACCCATTAATTGGATCGTGCTTTAATCTTTTGTGCTTGATAAAGTTGGATCTTAATTGTTGGCACCTACGCTGGGAATAATTGATAAATTTCGTTGACATCTTAATTGTTTTTCCAATTTCTTCGGCAGTTATATTTCTATAAATTGAGTTGGGATCCTTTTCAATGGCTTTGGGAATATAGGAATTCAACGCTGCTCGATATAAATTCCTATTGGTTAGATTGATATCTTTATTGGTGTTGTCTTCAAACCATTTAACCCCTGCTTCTTCACAAGTTTTAATTATATTCGCCTTGTTATATTGTAACAATGGTCTTAATACTTTAATAGGCTTATTTATAGGAAGAGCTTGAGGAATCGGTAATAGAGTAACAGGCTTTAAACCAACAAGCCCAAACACCGTACTGTTCTGGGAAATTCTTTGCATGGTAGTCTCTAATTGGTCATCGTAATTATGGCCCATAAATATATTATCAATATCCAATTTTCTGGCCAATTTTTCAAATTCAAAATACCGTTTATCTCTCGAAACCTCTTCAAAATTTGTGATTTTTTCAAGTGGTTTTTTATAATCCAATTTTTGTATATGATGTGTCACATTCCATTTCTTCACAAGTTCTCCAACCGCTTTTGCTTCTTCTGCTGATTGAAATCTATAACCATGGTCAATGGTTATCGCATGTAATTCGAGATGAGGGTCAAAAGAATCTCTGTATTTCGATAACAAATACGTCAAACACATAGAATCAACGCCTCCTGAAAGTGCTATCAATGCCTTTTTCGGGGGAGTTTTTGAGAAGCATTTCGATACCAGGTTTTTAAAATGCTGGATTCCAATCATATTTTCCAATGCATAAACTTTTATGGAACTTGCGAGTGAGAGTGACAAAGTAATGAAAATGAGATGGGCAAGTCAGGGAAACATCCGGGTATCGTTGACTGGTACCAGGAGAATTGACTCAAGCGAATCTGAAGCATAATTCCCATACATGGTTGAAGCAAGTAGTGTGTTTCAGATATCTGTTGATCGGTTGATAAAAGTCACGTGACCACATCATTTTGATGAATATACACAGAGTCTTTGGTAAGAGTTGACAATTTGACGTTATGTTTGTAATGCAAAAGAATCGTTGCCAAAGTTATTACCCATAAAAAGAGGCTCAAAAGCAAGAGAAGGAGAAAAAATATATCTATTGATTCTGCAAGTTATTTACTTTAAATCAAAACCATATGAAGAAGTCAAAAGTCGTGTTCTCTTCTCATGGCTTTATTGCATTTGAAAGTGAAAATTAGTAGTGCTATAATGTAAATGGTAATAATAGTTAAGTCTGGTTTACCGCCTGAACAAATCACATACACTGACGTAATTAACAGTCTGATAATATGGAAGCATAAGCTTACAGTGTACTTTGAAAGAAAAAGAAAATATTTAGTCAAATAGCTAGGAATTTCTAAAACACTCATGATATATGGCCATATGACTAGAAAAGCGGACTGGGTGTTATTATATGCGATTTGAGTTGATATGCCATAAGCTTTGACGACACTGTGGAATGAAAAAAGACTAGTGCAGCTGGTAACTTCAAATAAAGCAAACTACAACACAGGATTAGATTATCCAAGGAAAGGACTGAAGAACGTATTGTTGTCGAGAGTATTTTGGAGGTCTGAACTTAACAATTATAGGATTCTGAAAATTGTTTGGAAGTCTACTACATAATTTGATAAGCTTTTTATATGCGTGAATACCTTGTTTTAATATCGAATAATAGCAAAAAAGAAGTATCCTAGTAAAAGAAGGCTGTTTGCAAAATTACTGGAAGGTTATTAACAACTAATAAATATTTATTCATTATATAATTTCACCAACAAGATTGAAACTCTATTGACACAAACCTAGGTATTTTATCTCTTGATCTCTGGCATAAAATATCAGGAATCAAAAAGAATGAAATTCGGAGCTTTATCAAAACTGCAAAAAGGTTTCAAGGTCTAAACTAATTCGAAACACTCTTCGACATTGGTGTTTGTGTCGCCATTTTGGTTGACAGTACTGGAATTCAGCTCATCCATTAGCTTATGCTCCAGCATCCAGAAAATTCCTTTCAAGATATATTGCATAAGATAACGAAACAACCATGCTCCTAAAACACATAGCGCAGAAGCTGGTATAAAGGGAATCATTCCCCAGACCCAATACTCATATGTGTTCAAAAGTTCGTCCAAAAGATTGCTCATTGTTAGTTATGGATGTTCAAGAAGTTAGTACTTTTACTTTAAATTTTTTAGGTTGATACCGTTATATAGCAGAACAAAAAAAATCCTAAAAAATTTTGTAAAGACAGTATCGAGAGTAGCATAGAAATTTTTAAGTTGCTGTAGATATAAATATGGGGAACTTTTATTATTATTTACAAGCTGAGTATCAGCTGGACTTTCCTTTGGAAAATCGAATAATCCCACTTTACAAGACTAATAATAAATGCCCAAATTATCAATAAAACAAAAACAATTGAGGCAAAGCTTACAATAATAATGATAAACAGACCTACATGGAATATCCCAAGAAGGAGCATCAAGTATAATGATTTTCCTACCAATTTCAAAGACAGTTTGGCTAAATTTAAAAGGCTTGTTGAATCCATTTGGAAAACGAAAATCGAAGAAGGAAGAGGAGAAAAAAACTAAAGGGATGCCTCGTTGTTATTACATCCAGTTTCTGTTATGCCAAAAGCGGTACACATTTTACAGCATAAGATTTTCATTACAGTTTCCTAATAGAATGTTTACTTATCTCTATATATCAATTAGAAGATTACAAATCCTGGTATTGGGTTTTAAGAGTGGATGGATAGCAAAGAAAAGTGTACACCGTACCATTTGTACAACATTTAAGTTTGGGGTCAGCTGAGTGGACACTTCATTTATTGCTTGTTTAAAAAATGAGACAAGCCAATTCCGAACCAGGCACCTAAGCTTCCCATACACTTTCGAACATTAAATATATATTTATATTGTTATGCCAATGTAGAAACATGTAATAAATATAGACAGCCGAAAATTGGAGGCACCTCTCGAATAGGTTTGAGACACCGTGAACAATAAACCCAAGACAATTGTTTGATCGTCAATAGATACTGAAACCAATTCAACCATCGTCCTCCTCACACTATCGCTAGGCTCACATGAATCACCTTATCTTTTTGCAGCCATTTGATAAGTTTACCACACACACGACCGCGAGAAATTTTTTTCAGTGAAAAATTCAGTCATAATCAAAAATACTTGAACTATAATGGCAGAAGAATCTAATCAATTTTTCAATTTCCCAAAAGAGGAAGAAAAAGTCTTAAGTAGTTGGGATGATCTTGACGTTTTCAATAGACAATTGGAATTAACCGAAGGTCTCCCACCTTTTTCATTTTATGATGGGCCACCTTTTGCAACTGGTACACCCCATTATGGACACCTTTTAACGTCAACCGTTAAAGATATTATTCCACGTTATGCTTCCATGAACGGACAATATGTCGAAAGAAGATTCGGTTGGGATACTCATGGATTACCTGTTGAATATGAAATTGACAAAAAATTAGGTATTACTGGTAAACATGATGTCATGAAGATTGGAATTGATACTTATAATAAAGAATGTAGATCTATCGTCATGAGATATGCTGATGAATGGCGTAAGACCATCAAGAGAATCGGTAGATGGATTGATATGGATAACGATTACAAGACTTTATATCCTTCATTTATGGAATCTGTTTGGTGGGTTTTCAAACAATTATATGATAAAGACTCGGTTTATAGAGGTTTAAGAGTTATGCCATATTCTACTGGTTTAACTACTCCTTTGTCTAATTTCGAAGCTCAACAAAATTATAAAGATGTTAATGATCCTGCCGTTACTATTGCTTTCCAAATCAAGGGCCAAGAAGACACTTATTTGGTTGCATGGACTACCACTCCATGGACTTTACCTTCCAACATCGCTTTATGTGTCAACCCGGAATTCGAATATGTCAAGATTTTCGATGAAGAAAAACAAAAATATTTCATTTTATTAGAATCTTTATTGAAAACTTTGTACAAAAAACCAGCTGCTGCTAAATTCAAAATTGTTGAAAAGATCAAAGGTAAGGATTTAGAAGGCACGAAATATATCCCATTGTTTGACTGCTTCAAGCAAGATTTTGAAGAGCACGGGTTCAGAGTTATTACCGGTGATTTTGTTACCGATGATTCTGGTACTGGTATCGTTCATCAAGCTCCAGCTTTTGGTGAAGTCGATTTTGAAGCTGCCACTAAAGCTGGTGTCATTAATGAAAAGAGAACTCCTCCAAATCCAGTCGATGACAATGGTAAATTTACCAGTCAAGTTCCGGAATTCGAAGGTTTATATGTTAAAGACGCCGATAAAGTCATTATCAAAAAATTAACCGAATCTGGCAATTTATTGGTTAACACCCAAATCAAGCATTCATATCCATTCTGTTGGAGATCTGATACTCCATTATTGTATAGAACTGTTCCTGCTTGGTTTGTCCGTATTGGTGAAATTGTCCCTGATATGTTGAAGAATGTCGATAAAACACAATGGGTTCCTTCTAATATCAAAGAAAAGAGATTTTCTAATTGGATTGCCAATGCTAGAGATTGGAATGTTTCAAGAAATAGATATTGGGGTACTCCAATTCCATTATGGGTTAGTGATGACTTTGAAGAAGTTGTCTGTGTTGGTTCCATCGACGAATTGAAAGAATTATCCGGTCGTGATGATATTACCGATATCCATCGTGAAAGTATTGATGATATTGTTATTCCTTCTAGGATGGGTAAAGGTAATTTGAAGAGAATTGAAGAAGTCTTTGATTGTTGGTTCGAATCTGGTTCTATGCCTTATGCTTCAAAACATTTCCCAATGGAGAATAAAGGTAATTTCCATGATTCTTTCCCAGCTAACTTTATTTCTGAAGGTTTAGACCAAACTAGAGGTTGGTTCTATACTTTGACCGTTTTAGGTACTCATTTATTCAATACTGCTCCTTATCAAAATGTTATTGTTACTGGTATTGTATTAGCTGCCGATGGTAAAAAGATGTCTAAGCGTTTAAAGAATTATCCAGATCCTTCAGGTATCTTTGATAACTATGGTGCTGATGCTTTGAGATTATATTTGATCAACTCTCCTGTATTAAGAGCCGAAACTTTGAAATTTAAAGAAGAAGGGGTTAGAGAAATTGTCTCTGGAGTCTTATTGCCTTGGTATAATTCTTACAAATTCTTCAAAGATTCCGCTGATATTTTCAAGAAAGATAACGGCGAAGAATTTGTATATGATCCAAAATTGGTCTCCACCAATGTTATGGATAAATGGTTATTAGCTTCCATTCAATCTTTAATTAAGTTTATCCACAGGGAAATGAATGCCTATAGATTATTCACAGTTGTTCCAAAATTATTGAATTTAATTGATGATTTAACCAACTGGTACATTCGTTTCAACCGTCGTCGTATTAAAGGTTACTCAAGTGAAGGTGTTGAAGATACTAAAATGGGTCTTAATACTTTAGTTGAGGGACTATTGATTTTATCAAGAGCCATGGCTCCTTTCACCCCATTCCTTGCTGAAAACATCTACAAGAAACTTCAACCATATTTCACTGAAGATTACTTACACACTCTTGTGGTCAATCCAAAACATAAAGATGTTAGATCTGTTCATTTCTTATCTTTCCCAACCGTTAGAGAAGAATTATTTAATGAAGAAATTGAATTGGCCGTTTCAAGGATGCAAAAGGTTATTGATTTAGGTAGAAATATCAGAGAAAAGAAGACCATTTCTTTAAAGACTCCATTGAAGGAATTAGTCATTTTACATTCGGATGAAGGATACTTGAAAGATATTGAATCTTTGAAGAGTTACATTGTTGATGAATTGAATGTCAGAAATGTGGTTATTACTTCTGATGAAGCCAAATACGGTGTGGAATATACCGCCGTTGCTGATTGGCCAGTCTTGGGTAAAAAACTTAAGAAAGATGCTAAGAAAGTCAAGGCTGCTTTACCACAAGTTTCCTCTGAAGAAGTTCAAAAATTCGCTGAAACTGGTAAAATCACTGTTGATGGTATCGATTTAATCTCTGAAGATTTACAAGTCTTACGTGGATTACCAGCAGATAAAGCTTCCAAGGGACACGAATCAAGGTCATTCCAAGATGTATTGATTATTTTGGATGTTAATATGTATCCTGAGTTACAAACTGAAGGTTTAGCCAGAGAATTGATCAATCGTATTCAAAGATTACGTAAAAAGGCTAGTTTGAACACTACCGACGACGTCCAAGTTGAATATAAATTAGTTAAGGATACCATCGATTTTGAAAATATCTTGAAGACTCAAACTGAAGTTTTACTCAAATCAACTAAAACTCCAATTCAAGAATTTTCAGAGTCCGACGCTTCTAAGGTCATTATTGACGAAGAACAAAGTATCAATGATACTATCTTCCAATTAAGATTATTAAGTTTATAAAGGTGTATAGATTTATGTAGTTAGATGGCTCTATAATAAATAGTATAATATTTTGAAAATTACCAGCTCCAGACACTCAATCCAGCACCACCTAATATGGCAAGGTTGGTATTTTCAATATTAGTGGTATCAGAACTTCCTAAATCTGCAACTGTAGTATACTTGGCAGATTTGCAATCTAATGTTTCTTGGGTGTAATCCCACATCCTAACAATTTGATCGACAGAAGCTACCAAGACTTTATTTTTTCCGGCAGAATTTAATGAAGTTATGGTGGACGAAGCAGCATCTTCTATGAAAGAACATGATGCCCATTCAATTTTATCATCAGCTCCCAAACTAAGTTTGGATAGAACTAACGCATTATCATCACCTCCTGTAACCAAATAGTGACTCTTGGTATCAATTTTTTCAATAATGAAAGATTTAATACCATTTTGATGAAGTTGTTGTTTGATTATTGGGTTACCCAATTCGGCATTCTCTAGATTTAGTTTCCACATAGCAATATGGCCATCTGTAGCGGCCGTTAAAATGTAAATCAGAGATTCAAATTCAAGGAAAGTGACATTAAGTAAACAACAAGTTGAATAAAAGCCTTCTGATACCAATTTAAACTGCTTCGTTTCGATATTGAAATCCCATACTTTTATGTGAGAATCAGAATATACTGTGGTCACTAGAAAACCAGTTGAAGTTTCAGTAGCATCAAAATCCATTACTCTTAAATCGGGAAATTCTGAATCCGGCTTTAATCTAGAATATTCATTGATTAATGGAGTGCCATTTTCTAACGAGTCTAATTTCCAAATTACAAATTCCTCCATTGCTGCTGAACTTGCAGCAAATTTGGAGTTGAAGAACTTTATTCTTTGTAATCCTGAAACATGGCTATTGATGCACCATGAATATTCGACCTTCCCCGAAGACCACACTTTACCGACTCTTAAAACTGTATCTTCTGAACCTGTCATTATAAGTTTACTCCCATCTGCATTTGTGTTTGGCGAAACAGCAACGTCTCTGATTTCTCTTCCATGAGTCCCGGTATTGATGAGTCCATGGTCAGTCAAGCTCTCATTGAAAGTCTTCACATATAATTTGTACTTGTTAATATATGTGAACTTGAAAGTTTTGCAGTTATTCAATAATTGAAAATCCCAAATTCTATGAGCCCCTCCACATAATTCTTTGGTGATCTCCAATTGTTTAGTTTCGTTCCAAACGTAAAAGTAATTTGATCTGAAACCATACAATATCAAATCAGAATCTTGAATATACCCCCCTTCAATAAAACCTCTTGTAAGTTTATTCAGATGAGTTATTTCAAGCTTAAAATTGCCAGCTTTGGTTAATTTTATATACATATAAGCGCCATCTCTAATAACAGTAAGGAAGTGTATCATACCTTTTTTGTTTTCAAGAACGGTCGCTGAAGTAATCGTGTCACCTGGGCATAGTTTTTTAAATAACTTCCCAGTCTTTTCAGACAAGTCGTAAACCATTATACTAACGAATCTAGAATATACAATTAACCAATTATTGATTGAATCATAAATTAAATCGGTGGACGTGAACTTAGGTTGTTGGGGTTGGTCAAGGCTGAACTCTTCTTTCAAGACCAAACTTCCATTCTTCTTTTCAAAATGTTTGACATTGAAAGGGATTTTAGTGTTCGGACAATCCATCAAAAAGAAAAATTCAGTTTCCTCTGGATCACCAGAAATGACTACATTATTGACTTTATTTCCATTTAATCCATCGAACCAAGTCTTGGAGATTGGTTGAACAGAAGCAGAATCGAATTGCATCATTAAAGTTTCACCAAATATGGATGTGATAAAAAGAGTATTTACTGACGGAATAGTTTTGATCATACCAAAATCAACAAATTTGGCACTTTCATCCAGTTCCAATTTAACAACCGTCCATCTACCACTTGCGTCGTCTAAACAAATAAGTTGTCCTTTCGAAGTTAATACAAAAAGGTATCCCAAAGATTTAAGTTCCCCTATGCTCTTTATCACTTCGTTTTTGACAAGGGAGACGTTTGAACTAGCAACGATATCCGCAAGACTATGGCATTTAGCAACATTATCTACTTGGTAAAGACTATGAGTACGAACTCTTCCATCAGCACCTCCCGTCACAGCAAGATTATTAGTAACATCGTCAAGATCACATGACCAGACATGTTTCCCGAGATGACAATCATCAATTACCTCGAGTTGCTGGAGAATTTCCTTTCCTTCACTGTATTCCCATACACGAGCAGTACAGTCTTCACCGGCAGATATTATTCGAAGTTTTTTCGAATTCTTGTAAAATTCAAGATTCCATATTCTTGCACCATGTCCCCAACCTTCTGCCAAAAACCTACCATCCTCAAAACTGTATAACTTAACTGATCTATCATCAGAGCAGGAGATTATGTACTCCAAATTTTCATCGACCTTAACCCCAAAAATTGACCCTTTGTGTTCAGTGAGTCGATGGAGAATCTTTTTAGAATGGAAATCCCAAATAATTGTTCCATCCATGACAGTTCCAGCAGCTATGATTACTCTTTTCCCATCTTTAGAGACCCTAATGGAACCACTATACAAAATAGATTTCTCATTACAGTCGATTCTATCAGCAAGATTGAAATTGAACTTTTCATTATCAGAAACATCTATTTTGTAGACAATGTTGTGGGAGGTCAAAATTAGGATGGTATTTGAATCAAGGAATTCAGCACTGGTTATCCATTCATTTACGGCCTTTTCAATGAATAGAGGGCCTTTTTGACTGAAATTGACCACTGAGAATGATCTTCCTCCACATACGAGGATTTTGGAGCCATCACTGCTCACAGAAATTCCGTGGATTTTATTTCTTTTGAAGATTTGGTGACTTTGTATGAGTTTGCAGCAATTAGTATTGTCTGATTCACAGATTTGGAAAATCTTTAAAATCGGACCGTAACCACAATAAATATACTTTTCGTGAAATCTCAATGCTGTGACCGGACCATAATGAGCTAAGCTCTTGAAGTACAGTTCGCTAACTGAAGATATGGGGTTAAGACCTTCAATTGTCATTTTAGTCTCTCTTGACTCGATGCGATGCGATGAGATAAGATATTTTTTTTGCATCTTCCAAAAGAGGTAATGGTAATTTTGACTGCGAAAAGATCTAATCTTCTTGTCTTGTATTATTATACACTATGCTATAAGATATTGAACTCAAATTAAACCTATGATGAATAATCGGGCTCTGGGGGTGATGCTTTATCTAATTTTTTCATTTCATCTCCGAATTTTTTACAGAATTTGGTAGAATCTTCAATTGCACAATTTGTTATAGAATCATCAAAACCTTTTTGAGTGTTAGTGTCAAAAATGGACGAACCGTGTATAAGATTATTCATTAAATTCTTTATGTGAACAATATGATTGGTGTTGTCAGCTACCGATAAAGAAAGTGTCATATAATCTATACCGTCGTGGTATTCCCACCCGGAGATCCCATTTGGAATCAATACACTAGGATCTCTCGAGGCACATAAGATATTTGGATTTGTCCAACCATAGACTTCAATATCTAAAGAAGCATACGAGGATAATTGTGATATTTTATATCTCCTATCGGCTTCTCTAGTTATAACTGCTAAGTTGGGTCTGTACATACCTCTACCGCATCCACATTTGGTAAGATGAATTCTAGGGAAACCTACCCAAATTTCTTTACCCTCTAGACTTGATGGTAAATCTTTCACCACTTCTCTAATATTTATCATTTCGGTACCTCCCCTAAGCGGACCAACATCATCTTTAGACAGATCAATTTTTCGTTGATATTCATACAGACAAGGCGATGTTCCTTCTATAAAATTATCCAAGTTACACTTTAAAATTTCAAGCTTTGACCATCTGTATACGAAATACATATACTTGTCATAACCATATTCGTTTCTATCATCATAACTTATCATTGGTGTCCAGTTTTTTTGAACATCAAGACGTGGGACATCTTCACGTCTTAATTCCACAACTCGACAAAACTTGCTGTTATCAGTCTTTTGATTTGAAAGACCATCAACGTTAATTTTACCTCTCTGTAATCTAAAAGGCCATGCAAGGAACATTGATCTATAAAAGCCAAATGACACCTTCATTTCTTTTTCACCGATGACATTATTTTCAACAATTTTCCTATGATAAGCGTTAAAAATAACCATTGGTTCTTCTTGTCCTTGTTCATTTTTGACCAAGAAAAGTCTTGTATCTTCTGGTCCGTAAAAACGTTTGCTCTGAAATTTTGGATCATGGTAGAATGGAATTGGAATAAACCTAGGGAACTCAAGGTTAGAATATTCCGAATCACCAACTTCATTTTTGATCGGTAAAATTAATTCCACATCTTTTAATTCAGTCCAATGTTCATCAAATATTTGGGCATAAGCTAAACTCAAGATTGGCTTTCTTTTACTACCTTTACTGGAATAAATAACTCTGGATACCATTAAATGAACACCCAATGACTCCAACCATACCGAGCTTCCAGCGAATCTATACCAATGTTTACTCAAGGTTCCAGTCTTTATTTGAGTAGGGATTTCATCATTGAAATAAGGAAGTAACTCCATGAAAGCAGGATCAGATTTGAGATGTTTAGCAAAAACTTTAGCCATGTCCTGTAAGTCACCATCAAATTCTGTATAACTCGAAATTTCAAGATTGTAATTACGTTTTTGATCTTTGCAAGTAGTTCCCGACAGTTTATCATCATATAAATTAAGTTTCTCGGTTTTATAATCGGTTGACATTATTCCATTATGAAGCCAAGAAGACTTACCAGAATACTGAAATACATTCACCTCATCAAGATTGGCTTCGACATTCAGTTCATTAAAATATACATTATAATGATGCAATAATTCTAATTCAGTTTGTAAATTCTTGTCATACTTCTGAGGATATACAATATTCTTTTGAGAAGGAATGAGTCTACCTTGATCTCTTGAAAGATAATTCGATACTAAATATCTACGATGAATAAATTCATCAACAATTAATATTGAAATTGTGACACAGCAGAAAAGAACAATTAGTACGGCACTATTCCGCTTCGGTAAAAGTTTGAGTAACATTTGACAGACTCTATGAATTTTTTTGGCTGCTAAATTTTTTTTGGCACAGCTTTTGCTTTATCGAGGCCAAAATTATCGGCAAGGGAACTCGTCAGAATATAAACCATTTCAAATTATTATCACACGAGACCACGGGTTTGAAAGATCGCTGCCCAAGCAATTGCTAAAAATTTAAAATGTATTCTGAACCCTTGTCTCGGGCTACAGCCTCCTTCTTATTCCTGCGGTATTTTGAAACACCAGATAAGCAGACGGTTGCTTTTGCTGGATTTTTTTGGTTTCATATATAGTTTATATACACGTGCATTAATATATATATATATATATATACATATTGATGTATTCATTTATCGAGAGATTGTTTGGAAGTGTCAAGTCACCAGGATTCTCAGCTCATTAATCAGGTGGTTTCGTCGAAAATTATTTAAGGTTTGACATTATCGAACAATTAAGCAGCCCTGGGAATTTTAGCGTTAGGATACGTCAAATGGGCGATGCCACAACAATCGGGATGTTACAGCGTAGTGCTATAGTAGGAAGTCACCGGGTGTGTGGACGTGTATTACTGTATACAAAAGGGTTATAGTCTCTAATTAGTTCAAAAAAGACGCACAATAAATATACTTTTCGGCTGTTTCACTATATAAAACATTATTTTATACCTGAAAATTTCCGCTCAGCCTTGAATTTTACCCGACATACATTGTAACATATTACTCAATTTGTTCATCTAATGCCAACATTAAATTACCCTTATTAATAACGAAACCTTCAATGACAGCCAATGCTGCATAAAGTCTGTTTTCACCTTCTTCAAAAACAAGTGAATTTTCACTGTAGAAAACATCATCATGAACCTCTTCTTGATGTCTTGGTAAGCAATGCATGAATTTCCAATTTGGCAGGGCTCCAGCGTTTGCGATCATTTCTTGACTAATTTGATAATTGGCAAACTGTTTGAGTTTTTGTTCTTTTTCAGCTTCTTCACCCATTGAAATCCAAGTATCAGTAACAATTATATTGGCATCTTTCAAAGCTACCTCGGGATCATTGACAATTTCAAATTTAACGTTGTTTTCAACCGCTAAATCTTCAGTTTGTTTTTGGATTTGAGCATCATATTGAATTGATGATGGTATAGATACAGATACATTTATACCCAATTTAACTGCCGCAATGGCCAAATCATTTAAAACATTATTGGCATCACCAACCCAAGATAATTTCAAATCTTTGGTTTCCCCAAATGTTTCCTTTATAGTTAATAAATCAGTTATAGCTTGTAATGGATGATATTTATCACATAATGAGTTAATAATTGGTACTGTAGAATCCTTACATAAATCAAGGATTTCTTGATGTTTATTAACCCTGGCAAAAATCGTTGAAGTCATTGATGATATAATTTTAGTAGTA
The DNA here is from genome assembly GCA_030574815.1 of Yamadazyma germanica. Classification (NCBI taxonomy): domain Eukaryota; kingdom Fungi; phylum Ascomycota; class Pichiomycetes; order Serinales; family Debaryomycetaceae; genus Yamadazyma; species Yamadazyma germanica. The sequence continues at coordinate 119,777 of JAJMFS010000024.1, read as the reverse complement.
TCATAGATACTTTCATTAACTCCTAATTGAATATCATCTTTACCTAAAAACATTGGAGTGGCCCCAAAATATGCAGCGGCTCCTTCAGTACTAACCCTAGTTCTGGTTGATCTCTTGGAGAATAACAATGTTACTACTTTCCCTAATAATCTTTGATATTGTTTCCAAGGTGCTGGATCTCCACTTCTGATTTGACGTTTAAAATCTCCAGCTCTGGTGATTAAAGCAGATAATTCCTCCGAGGTTAATTGGTGGATATTGACAAGATGTTTTGGGCTTGAGTTGGATGTGGACATTGAGAATTGTCTAACACTACTAGCAATTTTGGTTCTAATCATGATATCGATTATGAAAATTTTCCAATCTTTTATATGGTCGATATGACTCACCAATCGGGTAATAAAAAAATCGCTTGCCGCGGTGCGAAATCGGGTCAGGACACATTATTTCGACTAATTTTTATAAACTACTTAATTGGTCGACAAAGTGAGTTATTTTGGTATCTAAATCCAGTAATAAGTTTCTATTTCGATCAATTTGTCGTTGTTTAGTACTCTTGGAGATGTTCAATGTCTCGACCAATTTTTCCAATTTTTTCATTTGATCACATAAATTGAGTGGTTCCCATATTTTAGTTGAGCTTGTCACAAATTCTTCGTCACTGTCTCCAATTTGCATATCGTATTTTGAAGTATCAATGGAGTCTTGTAATTCTCCGAATTTTTCAACTTCTTTTCCTTCTACCATTTGATCATCTATGTCGATTTCCAAATCATTCATTGGTTCTGGATCGATGGTTGCAAAATTATCTTCAATAGCAAGTTCGTCGTTATCTTCTTTATACTCATCAGCGAATTGGCTAATTTCTTTTTTTTGACTTGGTTTCTGATATTTCTCTTTGAGTTTTGGAACGTACTTCTGTTCTTGTTCGGGCTCTGATTCTGAATCTAAATCTGCTGCCGTGATGGTCGAACCTTCTTTGAACTGCTCGAGGTTTGGGACAGGTATATTGAGACTTTCGAAATTTCCAGATTCCATATTGATACCATTTGCGTCACCATGTATGCTATCTGAGTTAGAGGACTCCAAATTGACCAGCAACCCAGGCTTCCACTTATTGACACTACTCACTTTTGATTGAGGTCGTATAAATCTCGGACGGTCTTTTTTAATGTTAAAGGATGTGGAGAAGTCGGCACCTTCATCATCATCAATATCATCGGTGATCTTCCGGGAACCCGAACCGCCTTTATTCTTCTTTTGTCTCTTTTTAAATACCGGTTTTAGCTTTACGTTTAATTCATCATCCATGGTACAATTATGATAATTATCTCATCGCACAGGAAAATCAAAATTAAAACTGAAAAATTCAAGCTTGAAAAAGTATGTCGTTATCCCCAAAAGCTAAAGAGCTCCATGGACACATGTCCCTGGCGGGTGTAGGAACATTATTCAGCCAGCAAGAAGTGATGGAATTTTTAGGAGTTGATAAACTCGAAGATACTCTTGAAGTAGTCCAAGATTTAATAAATCATAGTTTGGTTAAACTTATTAGACAAGGAGATGAATTGAAATTCCAACCACTTTCGGTGACAGAAGCCAACAAAATCACATCCATGTCAGAGGATGAAGCCATGATATACAGTTATATTGAAGCTTCGGGCAGGGAAGGTATATGGACTAAAACCATCAAAGCAAAAACCAATCTTCATCAGCATATTGTCGTTAGATGCTTGAAGTCTCTTGAGAATCAAAGATATATCAAATCGATTAAATCGGTCAAACATCCGACAAGGAAGATTTATATGCTTTATAATCTTCAACCATCTATTGATGTAACCGGGGGTCCTTGGTTTACTGACTCAGAGTTAGACAGTGAATTCATCGATAGTTTATTATCGGTGATATGGAGGTTTGTGGCATCGAAATCATACCCAACAGCATTCCAACCTCCGGCAGCAAACGTAAATGTATTACAAGCATCATATCCTTTCAATCATACCGGATATGCAGATTTGGATGCCATTATGGATTTCATTATCTCAAGTAATATAACTAATACTGAATTGGTTATAAATGATATAAGATCTCTTTGTGACGTACTTGTCTATGATGATAAGTTAGAACCAGTGAAAACTGGTATTGACCAATATAAAGCCACTTGGCAAAGTATATTAGACGCCGGATTTGGAACCCAATATAAAGAAAACCCAACCCCGGACATATCAAATATACTTGATTCTATACCATTTTCCATTTTTAATAATCGTAGTGAAAATGTGATTGACGAAGAAGAACTGGATTTAGTTTATTTCGATTCCTGGATCCATGCATGACCGGTAGGCCATCAACACCATAGCCAAAGATATTTCTCCAAACTGGCCACTTTGTGACAATTTCACTAGATGTAGCATCTGTATATAGATTCGCAGTAATTTGCAGTAATAAAAATTATCATGTCGAATCCGGTATTATCGTACAAAAAATCTCTGAGAGATCTGACGCCCAAATCGTCGGTTGAATCAACCCCGGTGCCTAAAACTAGGAATGCTCTGTCAAGAAGAAAAGCTCTTCAAGAATTCTATCATATTCAACAGCAAAAGGAGAAAGAACAACAGGACATTGCGTCCAAACAACACGAAAATCCGTCAAATAACACCGAAACTGGTTCATCAGAGCCAGAAAATGCACTGGAACTGGAGAAAAACCATCAGAAACATCCAGATCTTACAACCCCTGAATCTTTCCATGAATACATCAAAACTACCCCAATTCAAGATATTCTTAAACTTCGAAATTCCATTACCGGAGACTTGAATTCCCACGAACTGGAGAAGAAATCTATAATCTACGATAATTACTACGAACTAATCAAGTTGAACCAAACGTTGCAAAACATTTCCGACCCCAAACCTCCCGTGAAGGATGAAGTTATTACCGGATTGAATAAAGTAGATCAACAGGAAAAACCAATTGATCAACAGTATATCTTGAAATCTTTAGACGAATTGAAGCTGTTTTTCGACGAAAAGGTTAGTAAGTATAACGACACATTCCTGAATGTTATATCCAATTTGCAGGCTGAATATGATAGTGCATCAGTGGCTAGTGATAGCAGTGTTACTGCCATTGCTGAGGAAGAGAATATCAATTTTAATGGAATCGACAAACAAAAACTTAGTCGTGATATCACCTTGTTGTTACAGGCACGGAACCTTAGTGATGAGAAGAAATCGGTGTTGAGAGAAAAGATTGATTCACTTGTAGAAAAGCTCAATGTCAAGAAGGATGAATTACTTATATTACAGTTGTACGACATCAAAGCCTCATTATAAATAGAACAGAGGCGCCAGTCAGGGCCCTCAAATATTAGAGAATATCTTCGACATTATGGTTCTTGAATTTTTTGGTAGACCTGTCCACCGACCTTATATCAATTCTTGAACCAATCAAAGTAAAACTCATAAACTCTTGATGATGAGGAATCATTACATCAAAGGTAAATAACGTGAACCTTTTGGGTATTATTCTAAATCCTCCAACTTGTTTTGCTGGGGTATCCTGGTCTCTTGGTATGCATATTATAAAGGAAGATTGAGTATCATACACCACAATTCCTCTTAATCCCAAGACATTTGGATTACGGGATTCTAAAACTGTCAAAAGACACCCATTATATTCTGCCAGGGCTAATTTAGATAGAATCATTTGTTTATTAGGTAATTTAGCATCGGGCTTGGTGATGTCGGGAAATAATAAATTTTGCATATATTGATTCCAAAGATTATTCATGGGCATGAATTCTTCATATTTAGGTATTTGATATTTGTCAATCATCTTTAATATAGGAAACGATTTTTGGGGATCTTTCGATTTACTGTAATTTTGCACTTGTCTTATCAATTTATCTTGATTCTTTTTGGTTTTTTTCAAGTATTCCCTTACTTCTATTCGGGTATTTGTTCTACGTTGTTTGAACTGTTGATCATATTCTGGTTTCTCTGCGTGTAAAAGTGATTTAGGTCTCTCTTCCGAACCGGCAGTGGGCAATAAAACCAACGATGGTTTAACAGCTCCCGTGAAAGTGTACCTGGTCTCTATTAATTCATCAATTTTTTCCAGGTCATCGAAACTTCTTGATAATAAATGTCTCTCTAATTGGTTCTTCTCTAACATATGCGATGAGTGAAAAATTTCTGGCTGAAAAATCTCATAATGATATCAATACTATCACCATTTAAAACAAGTCTATGCCGTCTACGGCCTTCTATTTACGTTAAATATCGCCGATTTACAGGACCAAATCTCCCCTTTGAGGACGATCTCCTGCCTGCCGATAGCGAGCTTTTTGGACTTGAAGATTTCCAACATTATAAAGAAGCACCGGGTGCAAATGTGAGACAAACCCCAGATTTGGCTGCAAATTCAAATATTTTTGAAGATGCTGTAACTGCTAAGGAGCCAATGGTGTTTGTTTCAAAGATTTCTGATCCCTTTATCAACCTAGCTATTGAGGATTACATTTACAATAAAATGCCCTTATCAGATGATTCCCAATATAATCGATTAATGTTCTATATCAATTCTCCGTGTGTCGTTATTGGTAAAAATCAAAATCCTTGGAAAGAAGCTAATATCCCATTACTTAACTCTTTGAAAATACCTCTTCTAAGAAGACGTTCAGGTGGTGGTACTGTGGTTCACGATAGTGGTAATGTTAATTTTTCTTTTATGACTACCAAGAAAGCTTTTAATCGATTCAATTTCGTTGAGTTGGTCTGTAAGGCAGTGAATAAAACCGGGCTTTCCAAACACAAAATAGAAGTTAATGAACGAGGTGATATCACCACCGGAAAAATAGATGGGATTAATTATAAGATTAGTGGATCGGCATATAAATTAAGCAAGGGGAAATCATATCATCATGGAACGATGTTATTGGATCTGAAACTCGATATTCTTGGTAAGCTTCTTTCTACCAAACCCAACACTAATGGGGTAGTTGAGTCAACCGCATCTGTTGCTTCTGTTAGAGCTAAAGTGGCCAATATTTCTATGAAATCTGATGACTTTATATCTTGTGTCACTGAAGAGTTCAAAGCTCTTCATGGAATTGATCATGAATTATCCCAAGAAGAAAAGGACTACAATGAAATGATGGGCATTGAAGATTTCATGGAAACTTCTTCGAAATTTGCATCGGTCTTCACTATTGACGAAAATATAGAATTAAATGATACAATAAAAGATACAGCAGAAGACTTAAGACTGTGGGGATGGAGATTCGGTAACACTCCTAGATTCACCCATGAATTTCATAATGATGAATACGATGTAACAATCAAGTTCAGTATACTCAAGGGGGCTATTGTAGATAAAATTGAATTGGAATGTCCACCAAATCTTACCGAAAGTTTTAAATATTTGCAAGAGATAAACACCAAAGAACCAATTACTTACACGGGAAGTGACATAGCAGGTCTCGTACTACACGACAGACTTAGTGATTGGATAGGTGAATGTATCGATGGAACTATATAGAGTATATATTGATAGAAAATTATGGATATTTCAAACCATGATTACCTTTATAATTGACCACTTGAGGCAGATTCCAGTTTTGTAAAATCTCTTCATCATCCAATTGATAAATTTCAACCCCCAACGGTCTACAACAACTTTCCATATCATCTTCACCCCAGCCCCATTGAGACAAATCTCCTCCTGGACATGCACTTATAGCCACCAATAAATCTTGTTCTGCAAACATCTCGAAGTAATCATCTTTGGTTGCCGGACAAGTTTCCATAAAATATTGATCTTGATCAGTTAATCCAGTTATTTGAAATACATTCAAAACATCATGAACATCAAACTCAGTTAAACCATAAGGTAACACGGCTCTAGTCAAATTTGAATGACAATGGTTATCGTTATCCTCTCCACTAATTAATTTATCTACGTATGGATCACATCTGGTTCCTAAAGTATCATGAGCTCTCCCACCCCATTCATCATGTCTTGCATTAAGAGTATCACCAATTATGGTGACTAATGGTCTTAAATATGGTAAATTGGACCATAATCTATCAAAAGTCGACACATGGGCTGAATGTAATTGTCTGGTTCTAGCGGCCCAAAATCTTTCTCGTGGATTATGCTGATTCCAAATATTTAAATCACACACCTGAGGTCCTTCAGGAGTTGTAAGCCTAAAAATAGATTTAGCAGGGACTTTGAAAGCAATTCCAGTCCTTGGTTGACACAAATGTCTAGTTATTAATGTTTTTTTACTGGCTGCAATTTTTCCATATAATTCCTTATCAGCATAAAGCGGAGATCCTGGGTGTGGATAATAAGCTGGAATTGGCTTGTTGAGTCCGTAAGTTGTCTTCTCAATCCTTTGGGAGGATGAGGCTACTGGGGCAGAAGTAGGAGCAGAGGCTTGGGACATCAGGTAATTTTTGGAATTATGGTTATTTAACAAATATATACTGATCGGCTGATTTGATGCGATTTACCGACGTCGATTTTCGGTAAGATTAGAGAGCGGAATTTAATTGCTGCAAATTTAGCGGATAATAGGGTTTTTTTAGCGGCTAGTCAAAACCGGCTACTACATACAAGATCACAATTGATACCAATAAATATATATTTCTATTCAAGTACAAAGCTGAAATTAAAACCAGGGATGTCTTCAGAATTTGTCTGGGGAGATTTCGGGGTTGGTGGTTCAATTGTTGTATCACTAGCTGCCCCATCCTTTTTATCTTCTTCTTCAATTTCCTTAACTAATTGATGATTTCTCAGTTTTGCTCTACGAGGGTTTTTGATTTGAGATATTTTTGTATGATCTCTCATATTATCACCTCCTAGATCACCTCCATCCATGAAATCAACAATCGATGGTCTATGATTGGAACTAAGTCGTCTACCCGAATCAAATAATATTGAACCCACTGATGCAGTTCTAGTATTTGATGGATTATTCAATAGTAATGATTGAGTTGACAGACTTAATAATGGAATGTTTTGTCCCATGCCAATTTCTGACGAAGAAAATGAGGTGATTGAACTACGTCTAGATGATGATGTCTCAGTTTCTGAGACATAACCTGATTCATTTTCCCCATCTTGCACCGACGAACTTCTACTTCTTCTTGGACTCAAACCTCTTCTTGGACTGGCGATTGGACTCAAGTTCCTTCTGGGACTTACAGCTTCAGGTATAAGCTCAGGGGATCCTAGCATGTTAACTATATCTTCTTCGCTTTGAGGACTTGTTTCCTTATCGGGATTTGGCAATGAACCTGCTGGATGAGTAGGTTCTGGCGCTTGAATAGGATGTGGTAAATCGACCGACTTGGTTAATGTTTCTTTTGGTAAAGTCTCTTTTGCCATTTCTGACGGTGGCCCAGTTAACGATTTATCAGTTAAAGTATCTGCAGCATGTGCAGGTTCTGGTACTGGTATTGAGGAATCCATATCCGTTTTATCAGGAGCAATGAGAGGAATTGAATCCCCTGATTTCCGACTCTTATTACTTTGCCTTTCGGAATCTCCCGACCCGGATGCACCAGAACTCTGGCTTTTTTTGGACGTGACAGAATTACGATGCCCCAGACCATTTAAACTATTACTCAATAAATCTCTTATAGATAATTCGTTAATTCCTGGGGGAATATAAGAGTTATGAGAAATGTTAGTATTACTGTTTGACATTGCCTTGGGCCTAGCCCTTAAATTCAAACTACTACTTGAAGAATCATTCCTTTGATAGGGAGCCAGGGACGATCTTTGAATATCTTCTTCATAAGAAGGAGGTGGTACATCCATTTCTTGACTTGAAGCATTTGCTTCTTCAAAAGTTGGCGGGTTGAATGAAGGTCTTCTCAAGGCATGTATAGGCCGTTGCATTGGTGAGTTTATGGGCGAAAGGCTACCTATATGAGGTACCGCTTGAGGAGAATTCAATTGGGACCTGTCTTCAGTCGGGTCAGGCTTATAAATATTAGCTTCTAAATGCATATCGGCATCTCTTTCTATTGGCTCATCATTATTGGTTGGACTATTTAAATGATGAAATACTTGATCTTGTTCGAGCTGTTGTTGTTGTTCTTGCCTTTGGAGCTTACTAAGAGACCCATGACTACTAGCCCTACTAAGAGCCGAAAAAAGTTTACCAATCGTTTGACTATTATCTACTGGTGTCACGTCGGGAGACAAAGGAGGAGACGCTGGAGCATATTGCGGTAAAAACTCGGGTAAAACATCATCATAAGCCGGTAATAAAGTATTACCGTGAGCCGCTAAAGGAGACAACACATGTATAGGAGAATCAATCAGAATTTCATAATGTTTACGTTTTTCAGGATTTTCAGGATCTAACCTTGAAATTCTTAAACAAAGCTTTATCCAATGATGGGCTTGAATTTGGGTGAAGGACGTATCAGGGTGTAGTACATGATTAACTCTTCCATTTAAGGTCTGAGGTACATACAATTGAAATTCTAATTCTCTGGGTAATAATTCATCATTTTCGTCACCATACTCTCCATTTTCCTTTTTGGTTAGTAGACTTTTCCCCTTTTTAGCCTTATGTTCTAACAAAAGGTATTTTTTAGACTGTTCCATTCGATGAACCTTATTATTTTGGCAATAATATTCTAGATTTTCCAGTAAATATACTCTTATTCTATGCAACGCAACCTTCCCCCACAAAGGAACGAACCTAAATGCTAAGGGAAGGTAAGAGTCAAGTACAATTGATTTCCCACCGATAACAATATCATAACGTAACTGATCTTCCCAATCTCTTGTTATTACAATTGGTTCATTCTCTTCTAAATTGGCCTCTGAAGGGGTTCTGACAAGAGTTATAGGTAACTTCCCTACCAAATTCAGTTTAAAAGCTCCAGCCCGTATTATAGTAGCTTCGAGGTCATAATTGACATCACCAAAAGTAACCGAGGTAGATTCAGGTAACGAAGGCCTCAAAGGATGTTCAAAATTGTATACATAATCACCAGGAGGGAAAACCCCTGGTTTACTGGGGTCAGTATCTCCAGTATTAACTGTCTGTAAATCACTGAATGAATCAGTGGGATTGAGTCTTAAAGAATCCGTGGGTGTTAACAGAGGCAGAGTGGCTCTTTTCATGATTCCTCCTATAAACGAATTCGGCACATCTAATTGATTCAACGAGGGCAGCAGCGGTCTACCTGAATCATTATTTTTGACTGAATCATTCAAACTTAAATGGGAAACCTCCCGATCAAGACATTTGGGCAATTCACTGTAAAGATCGGCACCCCCGTTGACAGAATTCAAAGGATTTGACATGGAATAAAAAGGCCAAGTATGACTTAGAACATCTGATTCTTCATGAAACACATTTTTCTTCGGAGGTATACCTTCGGGCCACTCAGTTCTCATTACACCTTTGAAGGTAAGTGAAATTGATTTGATTTTAGCCGGCTTTAAAATCCGTAAAAAGAGACATCCTCGTAACAAGACCGGCTGGCGGTCTTCATATTCCGACTCTTCAAACCCTTGGAAGAATAGGTTCTTCTCTGTGGGGATAATATACATCTGCACAGTACCAGTACTGGCAGTAGGTCGTTCCGGAAGTTGAGGGATAAGATTTTCAGCTGCCAGAGCCATGGATGGTACAGGAGCCAACTGCAGGGGGGTGAATATGGGTGAGTTGGGAGGAAGACCTGTCATAGTAAATCTGTCGAAAAAACCAGTCACCAAATGTACAAAATTCCGAACTTTACGAGAACCAGTGAAATGTCAATGAGGATTTATCTTATCTATCGGTGAGCGAATCGCGATTGACCCTGGCCACACGATAGGGCGGGACGGTGGTGCGGCCACGATGCCATCTCGATCGCTTATTCAAACTATTTGCATCGAGATCGGCTGTAACATTTCAGGGTTCCACAATACATGAAACACATGATATGACTCTCAAATTTGGTATAAAGCCTTCATTTCGTAGAGGTATAAACCTCAAATATGCTCAGTATGGTACCACTTTTTTTCCCCGAAATTTACCCTATTTTTCCGTATCGAATAATCGGCTCATCTCAAGCATCTGCCATCAGGTCATTATCCGGAATTTTTCATCCAAAACTTTTGATTTCAATAAATATTGTGCTATCAACACACCTTATGGATGGTTTACGATCGAGAAGAAATTCTATGCTCATGACTGGACTATATCTGGTATAATGTCTGCATTAAGTGAAAAATATCCCGATATCGATGAAAATCGTCCTTCAAATGATGAAATCCAACAGGTTATAAACGATTGGTGTACTCCAGGTATTATACGGACAAAGCCCAAGAATACCAAGATTTCAAAAGCCGGACAAATCGAAATGGATAACTTGCTCTTGTTTAAGAAACAAATCAAACCACTTTTAAAAGAAAAGGCTAAAAAGGAAAAAGAACAGGCCAAAATTGATAAGAGGAAACAACTTCAATTAAAGAAGGACGCCAGTGAATCTATTCGACTTGAGTTAGTTGAATATGTCGCCGAAAATGGTCAGTTTCCTCCAGATTATGACTATAGTTTGATTAAATTAACTCAAGCGTGGAACCATTATTCAGCTAAGAATAATACCGATGGGTCAGTAGATCGAAAACAATCCCGGAGACGTCTTTCAGAAGAGTGGCAAAGAATGCCAATTGAAGAAAAAGAAAAGGAAAGAGAAGAATATATCGAGCTTTTAAAGCAAGGTTTAGGATACAATAAAGGTGAAATCATTCCCTTAAAGAAGAAATATCAAAAGATGAGAACATTACTTAAAAGCAAAGTTAAAGCTAAAGCAAAGGCCGAGGCCAATTTATAGATCTTGTACATAGGTATTGTAAATAAAATCCTACACGATAACAGGCGAATCTTCATCATTTTCATCATAATCTTTTAGATCAAATACTTCGAATTGATGTTCATCAAGTTTCCCATTTTCAAGTTTACTTACATCAATACCGAACTTATAATTCACCACGTCAATAATGGACTTCCATGTTTGACTAATCATTCCATTTAATTTCATTCCTCCACAACAATTTCCTCCGTAATTCTCCCCATATATATCTTTGGCGAAATTCTCCATTATCAAGATGAAATTCTTTGTATCCACTGCACTATTCAAGTTAATGGTTTCTCCTATATATTCCTGAGGAATCGTTTCCAATTGAACTTTGAATGTCCTTAGAAATCGAAGACTGAACGATTTATTCTCTGACACAAAAATCTTGCACATCAGTACAAGCTTCAACATATTAAGCCATTGTAACCCAGAACAAAAATTCCCCAAGATTATAAATATTACAAAACTCAATTGGAATTCAGCTATGAAATCGTCAACTTCAAAGATTTCCTTGAAATACCAAGATTTTTCAAGATAATCTTGACTTATTTCTTCAATTGATGAATTTTCTCGTTTACTTTTGAACCGAATTATCGTACAATTTAATTGATCGTCACCGATATCCACAGTTTGTTTCAAGTGCTGTGCTAACACCAAATTTTCCTCTCGAGATGGAGTTATAGTCGTGAGATTATCACTACATACAAACTGATCAACTTTTTGTACGTCTATGCCATCTACTAATGAAGTCCACGTCAAATGATTTTCAGGATATGCAATTGTGAACATGTACAAATCACCCAAATCTTGATCCATGGCATCACAGAACTCAAACTTCTCCGAGTCTTCGTTCCATTGAAGCACTACCACATCATTATTGCAATTTATCCATTGTCCATACCGAATAGAATTTTCAGATCCTAGTGAGGGAACCGAATAATGTAAAAGATGAAGTCCATCAGGGATTAATTTGATTCCTTTGAAGCCCTGATTCAACGTAAGAAATTTTGTGTCTATACCAACGAGCCAGTTACTGGTGTTACTGGGGATGTTTTGAAATATGACTGTCGTCAATGGGGGTCTATTCATTATGTTAATTTTTTTGCGATTTTTTGCAGCAATAAATTTGACACTTGAACTGTATGTAATCGTTATTCATTATCTATATACTTCAAGTAATTAATTCTATACTATCTCTTTCTCTAGCAGCTAAAAGCAGTTGATGGGACGAAGATTCATCACGAGGATCAGCTTCTACATCGAACATTTCAAACTGTCTAATATACTCATTATCTACCAATTCATCCTTAGTAGATTCGAACTCTTCATCAATTAATCTAGCCAATACAAAGCGATCAACAAATCCTGTCATTATATTTGAAGATTGTGCACTAGAATCGACAATGATCAAAAAATTCAAATACATTTTTTCAAAAGTATCAATAACAAGACTCAACCAAGCTTGATCGTTCATAATAATAAATGGAGTTTCGGGTATGACATCTAATTTAGTTACCAGATCAGTATTGTGTTCTTGTTCATAGCGGATTTGAAGAGAAAGAACCTCATTGGGGACATTGTCAAGTTGGAAACTTATAATCGAGTCACCGGACACCGATCCAAGCTTCGCCAATTTATCGAGTAAGTCTTGTTTATATATATATCCAAGAGAAAGCAGATGAGTTGGGCTGGCCAATAACGGATATCCTTCATGACAGTCATCGTTTATGATTGAGTTCAATTTGGAAAGTGTCATGGGTTCTTCTGGTATAAGATACAAGCATTTCATTCGATTTACAGGTACCATTATCTTAGAAACAGAAATTTCTGGAAGTCTTTGACGAATAGATGGTGTGGATGTCGAATAATTACATAGTCCATTACCTTTACCTTCGTTAAATCCACTTTTGGAAATATCGGAAGATTTATTGAAATGATGTTTCAACCATGCATCATAAATATTCTCATTACAAAGATAATCACTCACAAACTTCGATACCATTACCGAGATCATAATTGGTAACACATAAGATACAGCACCAGAGAGCTCAAAAATAATAACAACAACACACATCGTTAGTTTGGTTATACCAGTCATGAATGAACCAGCTCCAATAACCGCATATGCCGCTGGAGAAACATTACAAGAATTATGTGTGCATGTATCCCAAGACCCAAAGATCATCGTTTGAATCCCTTGAGCCATTATACCAATTAATCTACCAAACACTGCTCCAATTACTAATGAAGGCATTAAAACCCCACCCGGTAATATTGTTCCAAAAGTGTACGAGCTCAAGAAAAATGCTTGAACTCCAATATAAACTAATCTGAAACTAGTCAATATAGGAGATGAAGAACACATGAAATTGGCCGAATTGGTGGTATCGTCGTTGGCCTCGGTTGTCTCCACGGGGCAGTTAGTAAACAAACTTTTAAGAAAAGCATCTAATGGTAATCTGGTCATTGTGACAGGGAAATTAAGCAAACACGTTAACAAAAATATCATCAAGATTTCAACATAATTGGCTTTGTCAATTGATATTTTGAAAATCAGACATAATTTTGCTTGGATGGGCTTCCTGAGTCCCGTGATACGGGAATATATTTTAATGAAATAATTACCATATAATCCACCGGCTACACCTAAACCAACAAAAGGAATTAGTTCAAGAATCAACCAACTGAAATTTCCAAACTCAACTGAAAATAATGCTTCTTCCTTGAAATTTTCTCCCTCTGTGAACACCTTAACCCCTACTAAAACTATCAAAGCAATTGTAGAAGTTATGAATGAATTCCACATTATCTTAGTAGGAAAGAAAAAACTTGGAAGACATTCCAAAACAAATAAAACACCACCAATTGGAGAATTAAAAGCCAAAGAAATCCCGGTGGCGGCAGCAGCACTTATTAATTCTCTTCTAATGGCTTCGTTTTTATGTTCATCACGAAACATAAAGTTGAATGCCAAATTAACAATACTACAACAAACATGAACAAAAGGACCTTCTTTTCCCAACCAAAATCCACTAGCTACCACTAAACTTAACCCCAATACCTTGAATACAAGAGTTTTCAACCCAAGGTATCCGTTCAAGTCATAATTAAACCCTTGAATAATTTCCTTAACTTCAGGAATCCCCGATTGTTGAATATATAAAGCCTTCTGCGACACATACACCGCCAATATCGTCGATACACTCCCCAATATAACGTAAACCGGGAAATTAACCAAAGCACTGGCGACAAATTTATTGGAATCAAATAAAATTTCCAGCCAGTCTTTCCAATCCTCTACGGGACATGTCAGATATGGATTAAGTAAAGACCATTGATCTAATTTACCAAGACATATCCCCTTTCGGAGATCATTGATCCATACGGAAGCTAGATTAATTATTGTCACCACATAACCTGATACAATTGCCATGAATATCATTGTCGCCCATTTTCGATAAAAAAATTTAGGTAGTCTGGGAATAGCAGCCGTTTCAATATACCAATCTATAAATGTCGAATTGGCATAAGTTTTGGAGTTCTGACGAGGTGGATTGGGTGTTTTCTTGAAGCTAAGAATAGGGATATCTTCATCGTTGTATGAGAGAGTCATTTTCAAATTTCAACAACACTACTAATCAAATATCGATCAACCACTAGTTTATCTACTACCAAAGTCTCACTGAAAAATATCCTCTGTCCTCAATGGTTGTCTACTGTGAAAAACAAATTCTAATTCACAAATTAACTCGCATTTTTCATTATGTCGTTTCTTGGAAGAACCCCTGCCAGTACATCTACTGCCACAGGGCAAGAACTTGTCAATGATATAACTGTTAATAATCCTCCAGAAGATTCAGTCACAGACCTTTGTTTCTCGCCTCAGCAGGATTTATTGGCTGCTGCAAGTTGGGATAAAAAAGTTAGAATCTATGAAATTGATCCTAATAATGGGAATAATCAAGGTAGAGCCCTTTACGAACATGATGGACCAGTTTTTTCAAGTGTGTTTTCCAGTGACGGGACTCGAGTTGTCAGTGGAGGTGCTGATAAACAAGTCAAATTATTTGATATAGCGAGTCAACAAGCTCAACAAATTGGAATTCATGATGCTCCTGTTAGAGCCGTTAGATATGTGGAATGTGGGCCTACAAATACTCAAGTAGTCGTTAGTGGAAGTTGGGATAAGACATTGAAATATTGGGATATGAGAAGTCCTCAACCTATAAGTACTATTAATTTACCGGAAAGAGTATATACAATGGATTCATCCCAGAAATTATTAGTTGTTGGGTGTGCTGAAAGACATATTTGTGTAATTGATTTGAATAATCCACAACAAATCTTCAAGACTTCAATGAGCTCTTTGAAATGGCAAACAAGAGTTGTTAGTTGTTATCCTCAAGGTAATGGATATGCCATTGGATCAATCGAAGGTAGATGTGCTTTTGTATATATTGATGAAGCCGAACAAAGCAAGTTGGGATTCTCATTCAGATGTCATAGAAAGACTCCAAATTCAACCACAACCTCAGCTCTACGGTCTAATAGTGAAAGTCATATTTATTCTGTTAATTCTATTAAATTCCATCCAATCTATGGTACTTTCAGTACTGCCGGTAGTGACGGAACTTTCAGTTTCTGGGATAAAGATGCAAGACAAAGATTAAAATCTTTCCCAGAATTGAATCATTCAATCACAAGTACTGCTTTCAATAAAAATGGTAGTATATTTGCTTATGCTTTAAGTTACGATTGGTCTCAAGGTCATGGAGGTAATAGGCCAGATTATCCGGTCCAAATCAAGTTGCATGCTACCAATGATACTGAAATTAAACAAAAGAAGAAGAAGATGTGAATATTCAAAAATGTAGAAAGTAAACCATGTCTGTACACAATACAAAAATATTTTCGAGCTTTGTATAAATCCGCCTCTAGACCCCCTTCTTCTCCTATAATGGCAACTATAACCTAATGTTTGATTGTCAAATCAAAAATTGTGAATTCATTGCTTATCGGAGCTACCATATATTGTGTGGATGCGGCAGCCACAATTACACACTTTTGGCAATGACAAATTTTGCAACCACAATAATGGACGCAATCTAGAAACACCACAGAAAATCACTTTTGTATAAAAGATATTTAGATCCTCTACTCTCATCTTAGATTGTCAATGTTGTTTATGAATAAACTCAAACAGGCATTGGTTCCTCCTGAAAATTCGACTTTACCACCTCAAAGTGCAGAACAATCAGAATATGATGGTTCTGTTTCTTCTCTTAAAGCAGATAATAGAATTGAGGTTATAGATCTTGATAAACCATTCATTGACCTCGAAGTGAAACGAACAGAGTTGGAAAACCAACGTAGAAGTAGCAAATGGTTCAGAACATTGAGTTTTGTTTGGGACGGTGCTGATAAGCATCCTAAAGAAAGAAAGTACCTTGCCAAACTTGATTTCTTTCTAATCAGTTCTTCAATGTTGGGATATTTCATCAAGAATTTGAACCAAAGTAATGTGACTACAGCTTACGTTAATGGTATGGATGAATACTATGGAATGAACCATAATCAATATAACTATATGGTTACATTATGGACCGTTGGATATATTATTGGGCAAGTTCCTTCGAATTTACTTTTACATAGAATTTCGGCAAGATTTTATCTTGGTGGATTGGAAATCTTATGGGCGATTTTAACTTTACTCATGATAACGGCTAAAAACATTAAAAGCATGTACGTACTTCGATTTTTCCTTGGGCTTTTGGAATCCGGTTATTTCCCAGGGTTAGAATATTTATTAGGTAGTAATTATGCTGCCAATGAAATCTCTAGTAGATCGGCATTATTTGCCGTTGCTGGTAATATGGCAGGTCTAGTATCTGGTCCTTTACAATTAGCAGTACTTAGAGGATTTAAACATTCCAAATTACCAGCATTTCAGTGGATGTTTGTAATTGATGCTATTATTTCATTTCCAATTGGTATATATACCATGTTTACCGATCCTAATACTCCATCAACAACAGACGTTTGGTATTTCAGTGAAGAAGATAAGTTGGTGGGAAAGGAAAGAAGAAGACGTATCGGTGCTCAATTAAATACAAGAGAGAAATATACCTGGGCCAAGATTAAATCATTTTTCAATACATGGCATGTCTATGTTTTCCCGATATTATTTTTATGCTATAACAATGCTTGTCATGCAAACAGTCAACCAACCTTCCAGTCCTTTATCAAAGAATATCTTGGATTGGGACCGGAAAAATACAATACTTATCCTTCATACGTTGCAGCCACTGGTATTGTACTTACGGTAATATTTGCATTATTCCATAATTCTATAGGAGGTAAACAGAATCACTTCTTTGTGGCAGCATTCTTTGTTTTTTCAATGTTTGGGTGTGTGGTTTTATCGGTTTGGGATATACCACTAGGACTTCATTATGCGGCATACTTCTTTATTGGAGCTCCAACATCTTGGGGTCAACCATTCATATTCAGTTGGGTTAATAGATTAATGTTCAAAGATGATATGAAAAGGAATTTCTTGGTAGTTACTACCAATGTTTTGGCGTATGTTACCGGAGCATGGACTCCAATTTTAGTTTGGAATACTTCCGATAAGCCGTTTTATTTCATTGGGTTCACTTATACCGCATGTTTGTGTGCTTTAGGTTTAATAATGACAGTTATTGCTTGGTATTTGACTAGGAGAGATGAAAAGAATGATCAGAGTGACGAGTCTTATTCAGATCAGTCGAGTTTATAGATTAAGTTTATAGAAGAAATAAAAGTGCCTATGACCCAAATCAAGAAAATAAAAAATTGTAGCCAAATGCAGCCAAATTGCAGCCCAATAAATTGCAGCCAAATAAATTGCAGCCAAATGAATTGTCGCAGAGCGTCTCTTTTAGGCATCTTTCGCTCGCTAGATCTTCGAATCAGCGCTCGAGAATTTTTCATATCTCCATACTTTAGATGGTTGAGAAAACAGTCCACCACTATCCCAAAAGACCGATAGTGTCTGAGGCATTTGTGGAGCAGCAAGATATTATATCCAAAACAAAAATAGAGTTGAATAATCAGCCCCAGTTTTTGAAGAGAAATAGAAAATGGTACGGTCAAGGGCAGAGTCAAAGTCAAAGTCAAAGTCAAAACAACCAACTTCAAGTACCACCACAAGGTCAACCACAAGGTGGACACAACTACCTCTACAAGAATCAATATAGCCAGTATCAACAATACGGGGTTTCAAACGTACCGGTTTCTATGTATAATCAGTATTTACCGCAAGTTTCTACCCAAAATATGGGACAGAATTTGGGACAGAACTTGGGACAGAATTTAGGCTCTGCTTCTGTTCCAGGAACTCTTTCATCAGGTGAAATTTACCAGGTCGATGTATTTGGAACCCCATCTCAAGCTAATGTCTCAGGAGTTTCTGGTGTTTCAGCACCGAACTCTGGTTCGGTATCTGCCATTTCTGGTGTTCCAGTACCAGTACCAGTATCAGGAGTTTCAGCTCCAGTTTCGGCCCCAGTCTCTGGCTCAGTATCAGCACCAAGCCAAGACTTATATCAACAGATCAGTTTCGACCCATTTGTATCGAATAAATTAAATTCAAATAATTTATCATTCAATATTTGGGGTAACAAAACAGCAAGTAATGTGACTAATGATGCCACAGTTTGGGCGTAATGTAAATTATAATATTCGTAAAAAGCGTCGGTAAAAGTTTGTAAAAGTGAAAATGTTTGAATTTTTTATAAAGAGTGTTAATTTGTGTTTTTTAGAGTCATTAGAGTGATTTGGTGGTTAAGGTTCATATAGGTGTATTTTAAAGGAATAGGAATATTCATAAAAGTTTGTCATTTTAGTCGGTATTGCCTGGTATTCATGGCTTGGTATTCATGGCTTGGTATTTATGGCTTGGTATTCAGTTGCTATCAAAAACGTTTGTATTCATTTTATATAGGTGTAGGTAATACATGAATAGAAAGGGTAATGATTGTCCATTGGGTGGGGCACGATGCGCTTTCGGTACTTCATCGGCTTCTAAAGTACTTAAGTACCTAATGTTACTACTACAAATACAATGGAACTAAAACAAATCAAATGGCTTGCATAAATAATACCATAGTTACAAAACTAATGAATTACATTTTATGTACAATGGCAATTTAAATTATACATGATGACGTAGAACGATAGGCGGAACCCTTCCTAAAGCTCATCGTTGTGCCGCACATAAACGCCTGCACGGCAAGAAACTGGTACAAAAGAAACTGCATAAACTGTATAAACCATTTACCGCGATAACTTAATCCGTAGTGTCTATCCAACCGAATTGTTATTTGGTTTACCTCCCTTAAGTCCGTTGGTACTACACCTCCGCTCTGACAAACACTATCGTCACTCTGCTTCACTTCACTCTACCCACTCTACCACCGCCACTAACATAGTCATAATATAGATCGTCAACTTGATAAACAGTTTGTCGCTATTTTGCATCACCCATATCCAGGCCCCTCCCCTTCGTCTTCCCCCACTCATCCCCGACGGTGCGAAAGCCTGGAAAATCCTGGCAAATTTTATCAAAAGAAATAATAAGTCGAGACATTCACAACCTCTTCAATTTGTGGGTTTGACAATATTTCAATTACCTCCAGTTTAACAGAACAAAATCGGGGATTTCACTCAACGCATATAGTAGGTCAATACTCAGAATCGAGTCTACCGTATAAGTTCCTAATTATTTCATTTTATTCATTTAATTTATTTGGACCCTAAGGTCTTATTTTTCATCCCAAAATTAATTAAAAAGTATTATAAAAAAGACTTGATCATTTATGAGTCATAAAAATACTCCACATATGAGTAATAGACCTAATACTAGTGATAGACTAGATTCAAGTTTCAGCATTTCCGATACCCAGGCCACGAATCCCAAACAGCTTTTGAATGCTTATGTTTATGATTTTTTGGTGAAAAGCCGATTATCTCAAACGGCTAAAACTTTTGTCACTGAGGCGGATATTGCATCAATTTCAAAGTCTCCCAACACTCCAGCTGCTAATAATCCAAATGACAATACTTCGACTGGTTCGAATCTGTCATCCTCGAACTCTGGTCAAAGTCCTGGGGTTATACAGTTCCATAAAGATCATAGTTTACCGTTTCTGGCTGTTTCAATGGACGCCCCTCAAGGGTTTTTGTTTGAGTGGTGGCAAGTATTTTGGGATGTTTATCAAGCTAAAAATAATACCGCCACCTCCCAAATTGCCAGTCAATATTATCAACTTCAATTAATGAAACAAAGACAACAACAAGAATTACAAGGTCTTGCTGGTAATAATATGTTTTTTCAGCAACCTCAATCAAAGCCCATGGGCCCAGGTCCTCAGAATGCTGAACAACAAAGAATGATGATGCAATTTATGATGAACAAACAACACCCTCAAGCCATGGCAGCCGGTGGAAATATGAATCCGAATCTTCAACAACAAATGTACATGATGCAACAGAATGGAGTTCAAAATCGTATTCAACAGCATGCTCAAAGTCAAATGAATAGTTTACGTCAACAAGCAGCTGTAGCTGCTCAAAGACCCGGAGATCAAACATCTCCTCAAGCTAACATGAAGCCTGGTATGGCTCCCCAACAGCAAGCTGCCATGGCTGCCGCTGCTTCTCAAAGACAACAGCAAGGTAGTTTTGGTCAAATGAATGGAATGCAATATTCTCCTCAGATGATGAATGGCAATGGACCAAATGGACCAAATGGACAACAACCTCCTCAACAACCACAACAACCTTCTTCACATCCCCAATCTCAAGGTCAGACTCCTCAAACTCAACCTCAGCCTCCACCACATTCACAAGGACCAAATCCTCAACCCCAAGGTGCCACTAATGGTAAGGCCAACTTCAAAGTCAATGGGCCAGTCAATGGACCTGCAAATAATAATCCAACAAATAATAGAAATATAAACGCTCTTCAAGATTATCAAATGCAATTGATGCTACTTGAAAAGCAGAATAAAAAGAGGTTGGATATCGCAAGAAACAGTGGATCCACAGATCCTAATACCCTTTCAACTTTCGCCGCTGGCATGCTACCGCCAAATCAACAACAAGGTCCGCAACAAATTCCTCAACAAATCCAAATGCAACAAACTCAAATGAATCAGAACAATCAAAGCAGTACATCCCAAACTCCAACTAATCCTTCAAAACCGTCACCAGTCAATTCTAATATGACAGGACCATCGCCTGTAATAGGCAATAAACCTTCGCCTGGAATCACTACCAAAAAGGGTAAGAATCCTCCGGCCAAGAGGGGCAGAAAACCTAGTGTTTCCAATAATCAAAATAATCAAAACAACAATTCTACTACACCATCTAATACTGCAACAACTCCTTCGCATTTAAAGAGAGAATTCCCAACGCCGTTAACTCCAACTTCCGAAACTCCCAATGACACTACTACCAATTCTGGTGGAAAAAGAAAACGGAAGGGAAGTTCGACTAACGAATCACCCAAGAAATTGGCAGCTAATAAAGCCACGGTAAAGAAAGAAAATGATGTTATTAAGGAAGAAAATGACGAGAAGAAAGAGGAGGACGATGGTTTCAATACAATGATTGCACCTTCTGCTGTTTCGTCTAATTTCCATGATATGGGTCAAAATGATCAATTCTTTTCTGTTCAAGTATTGGACAGTAATTCTAACGATGGACAATTTTTCGGCAGTAGCACTAATTCGAATGGATTAGACGAAATTGATTTTGATTTTAACCTGTTTTTAGATTCCAACTCTAATGATGGGATCAATGGTTTCAATTGGGGAGGGGTTGATGCAATCGAAGGAGATTCATGATTTCGTTAATATAAGAAACAATTGCTTCGGTTAAAACAATTTATTTAAAGACATTAAGCGTTAATAACTTTTTCTTATCTTTGTATTATTAGTATTCTTTATATAGTTATCTGTATATTTAAATAAACTTTCCTGTACTATTTTTTCAATGTTTTGAACCAATTATTCCAAACCATCAAAAGTGTAAATGACAAGGAACTTACGAGAAGTATAGAACTTTGTGATGATGAAGGGAATACATTCCAACAGTATTCGTGGATAATCCATAGTGGAATTGCAAAATAGGCATTGGCTACAGCAAGTAAAAATGGTAATTGCCAACAATACCATGAAAGAAATTGATAATGTAAAGACCTAGCGAATACAATTCCAATCAAATTGCTGGTACTAAGAATCATCATCACTAATTTAGGTCCAACCTTGGAATCAATCAAAAGATTATTAGAAGATATGGTAGATTTGGTGATTTTGCAAGCATCTTTTAATAACTGACCGATAGATTTACCAGTGATTTTAGGGGAAAAGTACCTTGTAAAGGCAAAAATGAAAAGTAAAGAAAGCTGGCCAATGAGTAATCCATTACTGAACTCGTCAGATAAGAATATCTCTTCTTTAACGAATCTCCAATTAACAGTCCATTCATATAAGAATTTTCTATCGAACTTGAAGGCTTGTGTCAAATATGTCATTCTCAAATATTTAGCCTCGTCGTCATTAAATAAAGGTAGTAAAAATCTCCAGCCGATCAAAACTTGAACCAACGGAATAACCAATAAAGTGACAATAGACTTGAGGAGGTTCTCTCCGTTTAAAAAGTAAATCACTACAATGAACCCAGGTAAATATAAAAGAGCATTCATTTTAACGGAAATTGCCATACTGAAGATATCAGCAGCCACGCAAGTGGCCAAGAATACCGTTCCAGAACCTAAATAGTTGTACCAGTAAGCAGTTTGTTGAAGGACCAAAGTTACTGCAATCATGGCCAAAGTGGTGAAACAATCATTAAATAATCTCAAAATGTAAATTGAAATTAAACGTTTACTACAAACGAGTAAAAAAAATGTCCAAGGAGGCATGGAATTATAAGTCAACATTGTCAAACCAATAGTCAATGTAAATAAATATCCAAACAACGTTTGAGCCGCTACAATATCAGTACCATTTTTCGTTAACCAATATATGAATTGATATACTTGGACAAAACCAGCGGGATACACAATTGGACCAGTATCACCAGCAACAAGGCTATAGTCCAACTCTCCACCGTTTATTATTTCAATTTGTTGCATGTAAGTCTTAAAGTCAATTTCAGTATAAGGAATTTTAGACATAATTACCTTGGTACCTATAGACGTTGCGAATAACAAAGCAGGACCAATGATTAGTTTACTTGAAGGGTCGAATAATATAGAACGAATTCCATTGATGATATCCATCAGGACATTTTTCAAGTTGAATTCCGGAAGAGGAGGGGTTTCCCGTGTTTCCTTTGGTGTTTCTTGGCTATCAGACATGATAATCAATCAAGTATATTTTTTTGATAAAATTAATTTTTCACTCATACAAGGGCTCGTGATCAGATATGCTATTTAATTATTTAAACTACAAAATTCTTAGATTTTTTCTTTAATACACGTAACACGTCTCTTCTTCTTCTCTTACATTCTCTTGAAACTTCACCTCTCATTTTCCAAAACCATTTCTCATAAGGAGTCTCTTCCTCTTCGTCTGCCACTTGTCGTTGTTCCTCATCTTCTTCTTCACCTGGTAATTTTACCTTTTGATTTTCGTATCCCAATTTACTAAGTTGAGTTTGAGTTTGTAAGAAAGGGGAATCTTTATGTGTCCAGAAAAGTCCGAATCTACTACTTACAGGCCGGGCTTCTTCTTCTACTTCTTCTTCTTCTTTCTTCTCTTCTTTCTGTTTAAGTTTAATTTGTTTCAACACTTCCTTTTGATCGTCCTCATCAATATCCTTGGTGTCATCAATGTCATCTTCGGTAATCCCAAGCTTGAAAGACGGAGTTTCTTGAGGGTTAAATAATCCTCTCAAGGCTTCGGTGTTGCTTGTAGGAGCACTGTTGTTGTTTCCAAACGTTGGCATAAATTCTTCTTCTGAATCTTCGTTTGGCAAGGCGTCGTTTGACTTCTCTTCAACCACTTGTTGCTGTTCTTCCTCTTCTTCAACTTCGCTGGCATCGCCTTCATCCGGCTGTTCTTCCTTTTCTTCGACTTCGCTGGCGTCGCCTTCATCCGATACCTCTTCATCTTGTTCCGCTTGTACTTGGCTTCCGTTTTGCTCCTTCTTATGAGTTTCATTATATTCATGAGCAATAGTTTCTGTACTATACTGATGACCCAAAGTATCAAAATCCAATTCATTGCCTTCGTCACTTTCGTCGTAATACACTTCAGCTTTTGGTTTTTCAGCAGTACTCTTATACTCTTCAATTATATCCATGGGTACTGGAGCATTATCTAAATCCGAATCAGCTTCATTTGGGACAATCTCAGCTCCTTCTACCTCATAATCAAATCTGATAGCCTTCTTTCTTCCCTTTGAATCAATTTCAACCTCTTCTTCGTCTTCATCTAATTCGGTTGGTTTATCAAAATCATACTTAGAAAACATAGACGCTAAAACTGCCATCTGTTTCTGTTTTTCGGAATCATAAACAGGAACAGACCCCAGAGGATCTGGGTTGTCATTTTTAACTTCGATATCTTGACCATAATTTAAAGCTTGGGTACCAGATATTCCACATCTGTCGACTCTTTCAAGAACATGTTCATCACCACTTTTCCATACCCCGTTTGAATAAGTCCATGTTAGATCATTTATAGACCTCTTTTCAAACCCCCATAATTTAGTTTTATATGATTTGATCAATTTCAAGTTTCCATTAATCAAAATTCTCAAGGTTTGGTTCTTTAATTTTTCTTTTGATCTAGGAGTTTTCCGTATTCTACCTCTAATAACATCTCCACCACCAGATGTCATGGCATGGTATTGATCATAGAACTTTCCCGGGTTAGTCAATGATCCATATGATTTGGAACCTACGAGGGTCTGAGTCGGGGCTGAATTTTTTGTGTTCGCTTCTTTATTCAAGAAAACATGAGGGGATTTAGAGTATCCCTTGGAGATTTCTAATGCAGTTGATGTTTTTGTGATAGGATTCTTATGGACTGGAGATAAGTATTCTGAGATTCTCCTTTGTCTTTCAGCTTGGACTCTTTCAACTGGACGAGTTGTCACCGTCCGATTTACATCCTGTTGGTGTTGTTCCTTATATGATGGTTTAGCTTTTTGAATACGTAATTTCATCCCCATAAATAACACATTATTGAATGAGTTTATGAGCGACGTGAGGTTCTTTTCGTCAATATTCATTGTGATATAACCAAAATAATGCAGTTGAACCGGTTTGGTGAAAAGCTCTAAAGGACATATGATGTCACCGAACTTAGTAAGCCTTTTCGTAAGATTCTCGGGATCTTTTGCAAGGTTATTCGATATGTTTCCTATATGAAGTCTGACATGACTAGTACTAGAAGTGGAGGTTTTGGTGGCTCCTGATGTTTTCGTAGAGTCCATTGAAGACATAGAGCGATGCGATTTTTCGAGATGAGATGAGATGCCTTAGTAGAGATGGCTAGGTGTAAAATCAAACATCATGCTGATAATGGGGTCGTGTATATCGGGCACAGTCCACTTGGCCCAATATGAACCCAGTTGTATGGTGACTTTATAATTCGAAAAAGAGTTGTGTGGGCTTCTTTTTGTGGAACAGTTTTTGTGGAACGATTTTCTTGGTAATGGCTGCAAAATAATTTGGAGAAAGACACACTAATTTACAAAGAGCAAAAGTTGCAAGATTCATAATAAACATATCAATAAATCATTTGATCACCAGACAAGCATTACCCTTCCATATACGCTTCCATCCCCAAACTTTTTTTATTCTGCTAATATATTTTCTGGAATAATTATAATACTGTTACACGCCTAGTATCATCGTTTCAGTGAATCGCATTTTCATATGTAATTCATATGAATATGAACCTAGATAAGAAAATACTAAGTAACTGGCAAAGAGGTAAACAGTTATATGAGGGAAAAGACATCGATGACATCGACACATATAAAAATACAGAGGAAGGATCTGATTCACCAACCGACACAGATGTTCTAACCCATCTCATAGAACAATATCCCCACATTGAATTCCAACTTAAACAAGTAGCCATGAAATCGTTTTGGGACGGATTCTATAAAGGATTTGACAGTAAAAGATAGTATATATTACACAATCTAGCTAATTCAATACTTAAGTCAGGGCCCATAAATCTCTCAAACCCATAATGGATGTAATAGTACCAGCTAAACCAACATCACCTTCAGTAAAGTGTAAGTAATCTAAAGAATTTAAAGCAATAAACATATCTAATAAATCCCAAATTAACTTTCTCTTAGCCTTGAATAATTTACCTTGGATATCCTTAACATCAATCTTTTCATCCTCGTCTTTAGATTGTAATTTAGTATTATTGATTTGATACAGTCTTAAGGAATTTATAACACCAGCCACAAGACCTAATAACCAAAATCTTGAAGCCCAAGTGGAAGCTTTCAGCCATCTTTTGGTATCTACCAATCCTAACATTTTAACAAAAATAAACGCATCAATTGAAAGATAACCGGCATAACCCAAATTTCTGACAATGGTAGTTTTTTGTAAAACAGGATCCATTAATTTATTGTCACAAGTTTTTGAAGCAGTTTCCAAATGATGTAATGGTTTCAAAAATCTCATACCTTTTCTCAAGAATGTTACTTGAGTCTTTAAATTTTTAAAAGTATCAACTATTTCCTTTGGATATCCAGTTCTATAGAGATAATAGGATAAGAATCTTGAAAGGTAAGCTACCAATCTAAACCCTTTTTCTCTTTTAGGAGAAGTATCTAAGAACTTCAATAACTTGGCATAAGTTGGATGATAGATAATTGAATCAGCGACCATATTGTTTATGATTTAAGTATATTTTTTATTTAGGCTCGGGAATATGGGGGTATTTAAACAGTGAAAAAATCACATTGGCTAAAGGGACGTCCGAGGTTGAGGTGCGGAGTGAAGGACAGGAATTGACTCAATTTTCCTACGACGTGGTTCGGGTTTAGCGACAGAAAATTAATACCTCGCGCCACGTCCTTCTTAGGAAATGATATCCGGCTGTGATTTCGCAGCAACTGTGATATTCTGGGGAAATATTTTATGCCGTAATACCACCGCCCTCGACTTGGTTCAATATAGTGCTAAACTCCCCAAGTCTCTCGCGATGGCCCACCCTTGTCACCTGCAATTATTATCTCTATCTTCCCATACTTTACAGCACTTCTAATTGATATCTTAGTTACCAGAGGCACTGTTTCCCCTACTTTTTTGAAGGGTAGACTTGGTCAGACAAGGCAGTATCAAATATACCCGTGCACCTCTTTATAATTTACCCGCGTATCTTTCTTGGATCCCATCCATCAACCCGTTATCACAACAAACGCGCATCCAAACATCGTTTTGTATTTATGACGAATAAAGAAAATGTTGATCCTGATGGGTTAACAGGAATTTTGAAACGGTCTGTAACTGAAGAAAACCATATAGATAGTGCCGGCTTCGAGGAAGACACTACTCGCTTTAGGAGACGAGTTTCGTTTGCTCCTGAAGTTACATTACATAAAATTGATTTGGTCACCTCCGATCAGCAGAGACGTCGGACCATAGGATTTGCCTCTGAAACTAATAGTGACTTGAGTTCTGGACCTTCTAGTGATACGGGTTCAAGTGGGTCATCCGGACCCGACTCTAACTTTTTTAAGGACTCTAACATGTCTGATATATCTGGGCAGTCTTCCCGAAATATTCCTCCTTCTCCAAAAGCCCCAGCTCTTATGGTGGTTGATAGTTCAGATGAAAGTCACGATGAAAATGATGGTGAAGAGATGGAATTCACAGAACCAATTCACTCCAGACCAATTGACAGTGTTTCTAAAAATGATGAAATGGACCTTACACAATCGTTGGCCAAAGTTCGACCTGCAGAAACCGGAGAGGAAGACGAAGACACACCGATGGAATTCACCCAACCTTTACCGGCCATTAGGTTAGTAAAAGAGCCCGAGCTGACTGATAGTCCCCCAATGTATGTACCTCAGCTGGAAGATGATACCATGGAATTTACTCAACAAGTGTCCAATATTACATCCAAGAATAACAATAACTCTAATGATATGTCGATGACTGAAAGTTCCGAATCTAACATTGACAACAATGACTTATCTACTATTAATGAACAAGATGAAGTCGAATCAAGAGGTAACGAAAGACCAGATTCGAACGAAATGGAGTTTACTCAACCAGTCTCAACCATAAAATCACCAGTGAGTTCCAAGGCCATTGGCGCATCCGAAAAAGATCAACAAGAACAAGAAATAGAGATGGAAGTAACTCAACAATTATCAACAATAAGGCAGACACGACCTCCGATTGAAGAAGAGTCACAGGAATCACAAGGGGCCATGGAAATGACCCAGCCTATCTCAAAGATAAGTCAACCACCTGTCAATGAAAATACGGAACTAGCTCAGAGTATGTCAACGATAAAGACCTCAACACAAAATGATCAAAATGATCAAATGGAATTGACCCAGCCGATGTCCTCCATAAACTCAGTAGAGCTTAGTAAAACTGGAGAAGAAAGCTTACCCACATCCCATAGATCTTCAATAGTAGCTCCTCAGTTTCCAGATATTGAAGTCCCGATACCTGATGATTTGTCAAGCAAGAGGTTCAGTGATGTTGAAGATCAATCGGGCAAGAAGCGGAAGATATCACTCAGCTCTGAACCTTCGGCAGTTGATGCTGCTTCTAATGTTGAAAAGGTCCCATTATCAGAACCTGCCGAATCGCAACCGACTACTGCGTCTGAAGAATTTGATGAAGAAAGATTCAGGAATTATCAAAATGTATCGCTATCAGAATTTTTAAATGAATTGAGCATCAAATTCTTTGATGACATCGAATTGGATGATGTATCCAATTCTCAGATATCTAATTCTTTATCCCAACAAGAACATTCATTTTCAGACTATGTAAAGGCCAATAATAAATTGTTGATATACTCCTTATATGAATTTAGTAATAAGGATCTTTCAAGAAATATCCTTGAGGGCCGAAAACTTTATGACGAATTGAATAAATCAATCTTGGAGAATAATCCTCTTTTATTCAAAGAATTCTATACATCTAATTCGACTGCTCAAGATTCATTGAGAAGTGAGTTCTCCTTGATTCAAGAGTATTGTAGATTTGAAGCTAGAGAAACTTGGTATAATTGGAGAATTCAATTACTCGAAAATTTGGTTCTTAAATTGGATGCTAGATATGAAGTTTTACTAGAAGATAAGAGCAAGTTTGAAAACAATTTGCTCAAATTGAACAACCAATACGATCAAAGAGTATCAGAGTTACTGAATATGAAGACAAAATTATCTGAAATAATCAAGATAAAGGAAAAACTTCCCCCTCAAGAATTAAAAGAAATTATAAGTAAAGTGTCTGTTGTCAAAGATAGGGCTATATCATCACAATCTAGGATTGATGACAATGTTGCCAAAGTCGAAAGCTTGAAAGCCGAATCTGATGGAATATCAAGTATTATTAAAAGTTTGAAAGAGGATATCAATAAACAGCAAGAGATGCTCGATCTGAATAAAAAATTCACTGTCCATGATATACGATTATTGAATTTGAATTATAAGCTATTACAAGAGCTCACTGGTATCAAATATCTTGGTAACACAGGTGACGATTCTTTCTTTCAGTATAAAGAATTCAAAATCAAAATTGGAAAACTTTTTGCAGTTGAAACTCTAGAAGAAAAGTTATACAATCCTCAGATCTATAAGTTCATTACTTTCTTCACCAAACAAGAAGGAGGAACAGCATTATCTAATTTGAAAAGAGCAAAGACCATTATCGATAAATTCACTAAAATTGATAAAGAACTTTTCAAAATTTCTATCAAGTTCCCCATCGAGATTTGTACTGAAGATGAATCTGAATTTAGATTCACCGTAAAGTACACCAGATCAAATCAACCACACTTGAAGCTATGCTTTCATATTCCATTCCAACAATTCTTTGATGAAACAATTGATCGCTTTCAGTTCAGTTATACAAGCTTTAAAAAGGACTACAAGCCAAAACCAGAAACTATACTAGATGAAATAATAATCCAATGCCATATCCCTAACGAAATTTTAGCCCATGCTATTATATAAATGTTCCATAGATTGTATAATAAATATTACTATTTGGTAGTGGCGCGACCACCGCGATGATTTAGTGTCGAAACTGAAAAATCTCCATCAACCAGCACAACTGTATACTTTATGACAACAGTTTCTCCTCCAGTTGATATTTCCTTCTATATAGGGAAACAGGAACTCGATTCTTTAGCTAGTTTAGATGTTCCTTTAAGTAACGGGGAAATTGTTTCCATTAATTTAGTAGATGAATTACCAGATGATCCAAATGAATTGGTTGGGTTTTTACAAACTGAAAATTGTCCTTCAAAATATTGGATTTCGGTAGCAAAGGCTTACGCTCTTGTCGATAAACTTCAAGAATCTCTAGAGGTTCTCGAGGCGGGGGCGAAGAAGTTTTCTGGATCAGATTTGATTGATTTCAAGACCTTCAGACCTTGGTTGTATCTTAAATTTATTGACAAAGATTTGAATAAATCAGAATTCCTGGAGAAATTGGATAAAGATATTGAAGATCTTATTAATGATGAAAGTCTTTTATCTGGTAAATTGGCAGTGCCTGTGTTATCATTAAATGCGGTGTATTCATTATTAAAGAATCAAGATGAAGCTGCTCTTAAATACTTTGAAAACTTATTGGGCATCAATGAAATGAATGCCTTTGCATTATTAGGAAAAGCCCAGATAGTCTTGAAGAGAGGGGTGAATTATAACGTGGCATTAAAGTTATATCAACAAGCTTTAATGATTAATCCTATCATGAAACCAGACCCTAGAATTGGAATTGGGTTATGTTTTTGGTTTTTGAAAGATTATAAAATGGCATTATCAAGTTGGGAAAGAGCCTTGGAAATAGACGAAAATAATATTAAAGCAAAGGTTTTAATTAACTTGTACAATTTTAATAATACTTTCAATAACTCTTTGAGTGATGAAGATTTTATGAAGAATTATGAAGACTGTTTAACGTCTTTGAATGATAATTTCAAAGTTTTGGGCAATGATCCAATTATATTACTTGTCTTGAGCTCGTATTATTTCTCTAAGAAGAATTATGAATTGGTTGAACAAATCGTCAATAAAATCATTCAGGATATAAATTTGTCAGCATCGGCTACCAAAACAAAATTATCGGCTTATCAATTGAATTTATTATCTCAAGCATCTTATTGGTTAGGTAGAGTGAATTTCAATCAATTGAATTTCAGTCAATCTCAAAGATACTTCCACGAATCTATTAAATTTGATGAATCAAATTTCTCGAGTAAGCTTGGATTAGGTTTATCACAGATTAGCAGAAAATTGAACCAAGAAGCATCGATAACTTTTGAACAGTTATTGAAGGTAAACCCTAGAAACTTGGAAGTAAATTATTGTTTAGGGCTTTTGAATTCTCAGTCTAAGTCCAAACGAAAACAAGAAATGGCAATCATGTTTTTGGAAAAATATATTTCTTTGAGTAGTAATAGAGGATTGAGTACTGCTAACAATGATACTGAATTGTACCAATTAAATAAAGAACCCATCAACTTGAATGCTTACTTACTTTTAAGTAAATTGTATGAAAAGAAGGACATTAACCAATCGATGAATTACTTAAACAAAGCCATTGAAAGTAGAACCGAGATTAACAAGGATGTTCCGGTTGAGATCTATAATAATCTTGGTGTCTTCAATTTCAACAAAGGAAATCACGAAATAGCATCACAGAATTTCGAATTGGCCCTGAAAAATTTGAAAAATATTTCGGATGAAGAACTAAGAAATAATTTACAAATTACTTTGGATTTCAATTTCGCCAGATCTGTTGAAAATTCGAATGAATCCGAAGCTCTCGAGAAATATGCAAAGATTTTAGAAGAATGTCCTGATTATTTCCCAGCTAAATTGAGGCTATTGTTCTTGAATTTGGTTTCTGATAGAGTAGCAAAAGATGAAATCAAGCAAGAGATTGAATCTTTGTTGGCCGAACATGCATCTGATTTAGAAATACGGTCTTTCTATGGATGGTTTATCAAAACTTACGGAAAGAGAATTGGTTTGAAACCAGATGCTGATACCACTCATCAAAAGGACACCTTAGTAAAGTATGACTCTCATGACTGTTATGCTTTGATATCTTTAGCAAATATTTATTGTTTGATGGCTAGAGACTTAAAGGGTTCAAGCAATGATGAGAAGCGTAAAAAATATTACGTTAGAGCAATTGAATTATTTTCCAAAGTATTATCAACCGATTCAAAAAATGTGTTCGCCGCTCAAGGGTTAGCTATTGTCTACATTGAAAACAAGGAACTCAATAAAGGGCTAGATATTTTAAGAAAGATTAGAGATTCATTGAATGATATTTCTGTCTTTTTGAATTTAGCTCACGTTTTGTTAGAGTTAAAACAGTTTAATAAAGCTATTGAACATTATGAAATAGCATTGACTAGATTTGCGAATGGCCAAGACCCAAACATTTTGAATTATATCAGTAAAAGTTGGCTTTTGAGAGGAATCGCCGAAAAGAACTTGAATTATCTAGCCAAGAGTTTAGAATACAGCAAGAAATCATTAGAGTTTTGTACTGAAGCTCAAAGAAATGGTCTCCGTTTCAATGAATCATATATTTATTACCAAGTTGCTGATATTTTAATCAAACTTCCAGTCACAGATAGAAAAATTGATGTACTTGAAGATAGTATAGAGAAATTGAATTCTGGTATCAATATATTGAATGAGCTTGTGGGTGTCGATAATGAAAAAGCATTACCATACTCGAAAAGTGATTTGAAATCAAGAGCTCAAATGGGTAATACTTTACTCAATAGATTAAATAATGTCTTGCAAGAAACTAAAGAATATAATAGCCAGGTTGATCAAAAATTACTGGAAGCTCAAAGAATCAGAGAAGAAACGGTCAGAGAAAAATTGAAACAACAAGAAGAAGAGTCCCTCAGGTTGCAACAAATCGAAGAAGAAAGGTCTAAAGAACGGGAAAAATTACAAGAACAGGCCAAGATTTGGGCTGAAGAAAACAGAGCTGCCGAAGAAGTTGACGATGACGATAAACTATTTGATGAAGAAACTGGTAAAGAAGCCGAAAAGAAGAAAGGCAAAAAGGGTAAAGGAGCTAAGGGTAAAGTCAAAGGTAAAGGAAAGGGTAAAGGAAAGGGTAAAAAGAAAGATTTTATTGATGATAGCGAATCGAATACCGATGTTTCTGAAGCTGAACCTGAGCTCAATGATGATGTTGAAAATGATGATGACAATAATAATAATAAGGACGACGAAATAGATGGTTCCTTAGAAGAAAATGGTTCTGGTAAACGGAAAAGAAAGAACGTTATTGATGATGAAGAGGAAGAAGAAGAAGAAGTGACTCAACCCAAGAAGAAAGTAATAAAATCGAATGAGTTTGTTGATAGCGGAGACGAGGAAAATGATGAAAGCAATGGCCAAGCCAACGGAGAAGAGAATGGAGAAGATGGTGGATTGTTCTGATGTGTAATATCTTACGATAAATAGTGTAATAAAATGTACTAAAATACAGAAATTATTTATGATCATTAAGCCAATCCCGTAAAATTCTATTAGACTCCAGAGTCTTTTTATATAGCTTCTTCTCAAATTCATCGAGAGACATGATAAAATTGTTATTGATTTGTTTGGTGGAACTACTAGCAAAATTATTGATTTCGAATGAACGGTCTCTTAATAACTTTTTAAGAATTTCACATAGTTCGGCATCATTGAACAACTGACACCATCTCTTAGCAAAAGCATAATAATTGGGTAGCACAGAGTGTAAATCAATCGATCTAGCATCCGACTTTATAGCATTTTTTATAGTATTACTTAAGGCTTCGGGTGTCAATAATGTAACAAAGCCGTCTTCTGTGGCTACCGTGGATTGGGCTAACGGCTGAGCTAACCATACCGGTAAATCAATCTTTGTATCTTTTTCTATCGATTTACCCGGTTGATTCTCGAGATATCCCAACCCAGGAACTGTCAAGTTGAATTTAGTAGGGATTTTCTCTGAACTTGCAAGTATATCTTCAATATTCCAGTAGTTCTCCATATTTCATATTAATCGCGTCTCGGTACTTCTTATTTTAATTTTTCAGTTCGACTTTGAAATAATCGATCTCATCGCATAACTGAGACAATGCCAGTAAAGACCGTACAAGATCATGATGTGGATATAGATGTGGAGATGGATGCTGATAGTAGAATTGTATATGATGATGCCATAGATTATTGGACTTCAGTTCCAGCTTCTGTAAATGGAGTTTTGGGAGGATACGGTGAACAAACTTCAGTCCCGAAGGCCGATATAATTGGATCTCTGACTTTTATAAGGAAATTATTACCAAGAATGCCAGTTGTTGAAGGTGGAAAAAAATTAACTATAGACATGGGAGCTGGGATCGGTCGTATAACCAGAGATTTTTTGTGGAAAATCAGTGATGAGTGTGATCTTTTAGAACCTGTTGTTCCATTCTTAGAAAGAATGCCCGTTGAATTACAAGATGTCAAAAACAGAGGTAAATTAGGAGACATATACCCAGTCGGAATGCAAGATTGGCAAGTTCCTGAACATAAGCAAGGAAATTACTGGCTAATTTGGTGTCAATGGTGTGTTGGACAATTACCTGACGAAGAATTGGTGAATTTTTGGATCAAGTGTAGGGAAAATTTGATGGAAAATGGGACCATGATCGTTAAAGAAAATATTGCTAGTGGAGACGATATCTTTGATGAAACTGACTCCTCGGTTACTAGAAGTGATGCCAAATTCAGGGAATTATTCATCAAAGCTGGACTCAAATTAATTGCCAGTGACGTACAAAAGGGTTTACCAAAAGAATTATTCCCAGTTAGAATGTACTGTTTAAAGGCAGCTTCCTAAAGAGTTATAGTTTATAGACCCGATATGACGATAGGAATATATTTGAATATAGATAAACCAAAGGAATTAGTTTCTTTAATTAGAGCAATTATTCTGCCAAATTCTGACAGTTTCCTACATCTTTAAAGAATTCTATAGTTGTTATTCAGCTCTTGATATGGCCCCAAACTAATTCCTGAGCTTATGAGCTCATTCAGTGATGCTTAAGTTCCCTTCTTATTGACGCTAATCTTCTTCTAAATGATATTTTTCAACATATTTCAACAGCGATCCTATTGCTTGCTTCTTGAGTTTTTCCGTCTTTTTAATTTGTTTGGCTATAGAATCCCGCTTTTCCTGACTGAACTTTTCATGATCTTGCGTCATTTTATTTATTAGGTCTTTCATCATTGCCAATTGGAATTCCAGAAGCCCAATGGTATGAACATATTCCAAGAATACTGGATCCTCTTCCATAGCCGATATATCTATTTCGAAGTCGGGTGTAATCCCAAGCAATCTACAAGCCCTTCGATTCAACTCAACAAATATCGAAACAAGCACCACAAATATGATGAATAAGTTGTAGCCATACATACGATAATCAGTTGAGAAATAAAATGCAGTCGATATCTTAGTAATTATATCTTCTCCTGGTTGTTCCCATACATGTAATGCAATCAAAATAAAAGGTAAAGCCTTTTGAAAGAATTCTGCAAATGAAAAAATTCCATAAAGAATCGTTTTCAATGGTGTGATGTCTCCATCCACTGCTACCAGTCGAACTGTGACTTGCCCTTCACACGTACATTCCACATTTTTATCAAGACCCCTTAACGCTTTGCAAAGTTCAAAACATGCTACAAGAGTGAGATCTGGACAATTCACTTTATGTGGAGTTGTGGGCCCATGATAAGGGCCAATATTCAGTGACACATCATTTGTTGCAGCCAAATATTTATCAGTGGCAGCTGGTGTATTTAGAGAAGGCGAGCCGGTAGTTACCGCTAATGAAAACGAAATACCTTGTTTGTTTCGAGACTCCGCTAAGCAGTTGGGAATAAGAGTGGATAATAAGATTGAAATAAAAAACATCTTAAAGAAAAAGACCGATTTGACTGCAAATGCGATAGAAAATACAGGTATCAGGGAATAGAAAATCTGGGTTTTTAATTTGTACTACTTCATTCAGAAAGAGGTCTGAAATCGCAATAACAAGAGTATAAACTAAATAGTGCTCCAGTATGACTAGATAGTATTTCTATAGAAAGTAAATTCTTTCATTGCATTGTTTCCACCATGAATTAATATTACAATCGGTGAATGTCTTTAATCCTGTATAGAGTGTTGGAGTAGCTCGACAATCTTAATCGGGTATCTTGAGTGATAAGCACTTCGCTTATGGAGAACGTAAATACCGGTACTACATATAAGTCCCCAAAAAAGGTATAGTATAGTCATATTGACCCGAAGTCGTATTAATCAATATACTACGACAATCCAGATTATTTGACACCAAGTGATCAATAACTATTTAGAAACCAATTCTAAATAAGAGATGAAGAAAAGTCCATAATAATTAATTTTACATAATTTCCACTCCTTCGAATAGATCAATCAACTTGGTCTATTCTTACTTGGTTCGAACGGGAAGGTTAAAGCTAGAATACCATTAATACAAATTAATGCACCACAAACATATAATGGGGCAGACGAGGAAGTATCAGAATAATAGGCAATGATTGGTGAAAAAATTTGACCAAATCTTGTAATCATAATACAACAAGCATTACCGGTGGCTCTCGCGGCAGCAGGCATGATCTCTGGAGAATAAGCGTATAAGCAACCAAAATAAATATACAAACCAGCATAAGCTAATGAAGATAAGGCAACATTGGAAGCATGATTTCTGACTCCAGTATAACCGAAAAAGAAAGCAGCACCAACGAAAGCACCGATGGCCAAAACACCTCTTCTACCTAATGCTGGGAAAAACCATAAAAGAGCACCGGCGATAATTGGACCACCGATTGAACAAACATTACTAATGACATTATCTCTGTAAACACCATAAGTTGTATCAGCAGAGATATTATCTCCTCTCGTAGCTAAATATGTTGGTAAAAAGGCATAATAAATCGGATATAAAATACCCAATAGCAACCAACTGAGAAATAATGAAAGGGTTGATCTAGTCATTTTCTTATTGGCGAACATAATCGATAAATGTCTACCAACCAATTTAAGTAAACCCGTAATCGGACTGCTTTCTTTTTGAAGACCATGATTTGAACTGATTTCACCACAAGCAGTTAATTGTTCCAAGGTTAAAGAAAATGGACGATTATATTTATCAGCAATTTCTTTTAATGATAAATAAGCTTCTTCGTCTCTGTTATTTGATACCAAAAATTTTGGACTTTCTTTTAATCTAATGAACACCACTCTACAAATAGCCAATACTAAAACAATGGCACCATTGACATAATAGGTATACCTCCAACCTCTGTTATCAGCGGAATCACAATTTTCCGGACCATCACAAGAGAAATTAGGTAAGAAGGCCCAAGCAATAAGAACACAAACGGTTTGTCCAATACCCCAAAAAAGGGCGAAAAAGGTCAATAACCACTGTTGTTTGAAAGGCAAAAATTCCAAAAATACACATGTATCTAGCACAAGATTACCACCAAAAGCAAAAGATGCTAAAGCAATAAATAAACAATAAGTAGCTAAAGAATTCATAGCACCAGTCAAAATTGCAAAAACACCAGACAAGAATAAAGATAAATTAAAGGCCAATTTTCTACCGATAATATCAGCCCCATAACCCCAGAAACAAGCACCAACAATTCCACCAATCACCATGGCTTCATTACTTATTGGGAAATCTTGACCAAATTGATAATTGATAAATTGACGAACACTTGATTCTAAGGTCAAAAGTTGGGAGTCAGTAGCATATCCCATACCATTAAGAAAGAATAATTTCAAATGATAAGGAGTGAAACCAATTTCGTCTAATGCATTGTTGACTAATTTAAGTTTCTTCGCCAAGGCATCATCATCAGATTCTAAATCTAGTAAATCTGCTGCACTAGAAGGGTTTGAAGAAGTACTGATAACACTTTCAGCAGGATCTTTCTCAACATCTGGACGAGCCATTTTTAATTAAATTTTTTGAAAAAAATGAAAAAAATGAAGTGAAAACAAAAGGAAAGATTAACTCAAAAATCTCCGGTAGTAAGAGATATATTGTTTGTTAAATATATTTTGCAATTGAAATATCTTCATGCTTTTTCAAATGCGGACCAAGCCAAAATACTATTTAATATGGAGAAAAAAAAAAAAAGCTATGCCCTATATACAAACTGCTGAAAACGAACAAACCAAAAAAGGTTCTCATTTTCTCAACCTTGGTACTAAATATGAACCAGGGGATTAATCTCGAACATATGTTGCTATGAGACTGGAAAATTTTCTAGATGGAGTATGGATTTGAATTTTGATTGCGCTTGTTATATAGAGTTTGGCATTTCCTATGATTATAATATCTCCCAGGAAAACTTTCAATTAGGCAGAGTAATCGCAGTGAATTCAAGTTCAGATTAAATTTGGGGTGGAGTGTATGGTGGGGCAGAGCCATCGCAAATGCTACTGAAATAGAATCTCATGCGGCAGTCGACATATCATCGTATTCATGTCTGCATAAGGCATTTTTTTACTGGTTGCATATAATAGTGGCGAAAAGTGCGTCGGGTGAACCTCAATGTGACCGCTTAGTCTATAGCAATCTAACAAAAAGAAATGCTACCTTAAAACGACAAACCGTGAAAAGAAATTTTCTTGAGAAGGATGTTCTATTATCTTTAGGCTCCCTCTCTTTATATGACGTAAGACAAAAGGGCGCGGGACAACCCGAACCCCGAACTCCACTCTTACGTCTCTAGTGTGAAATGCCCTTTCGAGCTATTTGCCTGCCGCTTCTCGATCATTCTTTATTGCATATTAGTATCATGAATCTGAACCAGTTGATCGGCTAATTGTTCTCTGCATGTAATTATGAACCGAAATTTTAAAGTTTGGCCGTATATTGTTAACCTGTATTTTCAACGCTATTATATTACCGTAATTTCAAATAATTGTGGCATCGATTAGATATAACATACCCAAAGGTTAAATTTGCAAATTTCGCGTGCCCCAGCCATTTGATTTTGACAATTTTTTCGGCTGGCCTCACGTGCCTCGCAGAGTTTCTTATCTATCAATGAATAAAATGGTTGCAAATGTTAAACTATTGAAAAACTATACATTGTTTACAGTATATAATGGTAACTTTCTACCAGAATACTGTAACCAATCATTGTAATGTTCTCTACACTTTTCATCCCACCCTCATCCTGTTCCTTCCAGCTCCATCCTTGTCGAAAAATGGGTGTTAATACCGTATTTGGTTGTGGCTCCCTGGCCGCGATTAGAGATTTGACATGGATTCTGAATTATCTCCCGTAACTAACATGACAGGAATTGCGACCAAGCTAATCCATAACAAGACTAGGGGCCAGGATGTCGTCCCTCCAATCAATATCTCCACTACGTTCAAGTATCCTGAAGATCCCAGGGAATATGTCACCGCATCCGAAGCGGATGCAGAATATTACTTTGAATCAGACAACTTTTGGTACTCAAGACATGCCCATCCAAATAGTCAATTGGTAGAAACTGCGTTATCAAAGATTTTAGAGGGTAATGTGGTTGCTTACAGCTCGGGATTAGCTGCTTTTTTTGCTTTGTTGACATATTATAATCCTAGAAGATTGATAATTGGTCAAGCTTATCATGGTTGTCATGGTATTTCAAACTTATTCACTAGGAATTATGGTTTAGAAGTGTTGGATTTGAACAATTCCAAGAGTTTCGATGAATTGGAAAAAGGTGATGTTGTCCACTTAGAAACCCCCGTGAACCCTCATGGTATGAATCTTGATATCGCCTATTATGCTAAATTGGCCCATGATAAAGGGGCTATTTTACTGGTCGATTCAACTTTTGCTCCTCCTCCTTTACAAAACCCATTTGATCATGGGGCTGATATTATCATGCATTCTGCCACTAAATATTTCGGAGGTCATAGTGATCTTTTAGCCGGCTTGTTGGTGGTCAAGGACAGATCAACTTATTATAGATTAATGGAAGATCGTCTTCTTCTAGGCTCAAATATTGCAAATCTCGAATCCTCTTTATTGAATAGGAGTTTGAAAACCTTTGAATTAAGAGTCTTGAGACAATCAGAAAATTGTACTAAATTGGTGAAATTCTTGAACGATAATAAACAAAAATTCGAAGTATTAGAGACTGTTTATCATGGTTCGATTCAAGAAGACCGTAACGAACTTCAAAAACAAATTACTAAACACTCTCCAACTTTTGCCATCCTGCTCGTATCTGAAAATCTTGCTAAAGAGTTACCTTCAAGATTGAAATATTTTGTCCATGCAACTTCTTTAGGCGGTTGTGAAAGTTTAATTGAATGGAGGGCTTTGAGCGATGCAACAGCAGATAGAAAGCTTTTAAGAGTCAGTGTAGGAGTTGAAAATATTGAAGATTTGATTGAAGATTTTGAGTCGGCATTGACTTTAGATTAAGTTCATTATTCATTAAAGTACATTATATACATAAAGAATACACTATTTGTTTTTAATTATGCAAATTTATTTTCCTTTGCTCTCATGCAGTATTTCGTTCAATCATTTCTTTTATCAGTTCAATATCCAATCGTTTTGTGATATCTGATTCCAAACACCCAATAATAATCTCGTTTAACCAAGGAAAATCCTCGAGTACGAGTTTAAGTTCATCTCTGTCGAATTTACCCTTGATAATCATAGTCCTCAACCTAGGTTCATAGGAGTGCTGAAATGGTAATCTACCAATTAACATGGTATATATTAATATTCCCATAGCCCAAATATCGGCCGACGGGCCCAAAGGTGGAGGATTCGGTAATAATAATTCTGGTGATGCATAAGGTAATGATCCAATATGACTATCGGGGAGATTCAAATCAACTTGACTTTGACGCTTGAGTTCTTTTGCTTTCATTTCATTGACGTATTTCTTGATGCTTTCAAGGGATGAGTTAAAATGATTAGGTTCAGACTTTGATGGAGAGCTCGATCTGGACTTGGCTTTAATCGAAAGGAAGTTTCTCGACCGGTTATTTAATTCATCCATTAATAGTCTACTATGAGGCGTTTCCCCTCCTCTGTAAGGCTTACGAATTTCAGTCATTGAGCTTTTCGATCTCACTTCCGTTGATGATTTTTGCTTATAAAATCTAGTCATTCCAAAATCACAAATTACCATTTTCCACTCATCTTCAAATTTGCTACATTTATCGATCAAAACATTTTCTAGTTTAAGATCTCCATGAACAATGCCCGACTTATGCATATAATGAATAGCCACCACTACTTGTCTTATATAGCCTATACTCAATTGGATTCTACGCTCGTTGGTGATTGACTCAGTATTGGACAGCAAACTTTGTGCTGATTTGACAGGTCGTATGGCTTCGTCAGTTTCATCACAATCGAGCGATTCAATAACCCCCCATTTCAGAACCAATTCGAATAATGTACCCCCATTCTTTCGT
Organism: Yamadazyma germanica; assembly: GCA_030574815.1. Lineage (NCBI taxonomy): Eukaryota > Fungi > Ascomycota > Pichiomycetes > Serinales > Debaryomycetaceae > Yamadazyma > Yamadazyma germanica. The sequence goes on along the minus strand of JAJMFS010000024.1, from coordinate 78,145 downwards.
TTCATTAGACAAAATATATTTTCTTCCGTCTCAAGATACCTAATTAGTTTTAGAATGTGTGGATGATCCATCTGTTCCCACATCAGAATTTCTCGTTTGAAAACAGTTAAGACATTAGGATTTTTACTACTAACAATTTTCATGGCATAAATATTTTGATGGTCATCAGTACATTCTCTAATAGTACCCCACGCTCCAAAACCTATTACCTTTCCCAATGTATAACCCATGACTTTGGCGCCTTTTTCATCAACATTAACTGGAACCAATTTCTTCAAATCAGTCGTTGACGATAATAACCTACCAGCTAAAGTCTTCTTGTTGAAAGAATTTTTTATATATACCGAAAACTGTGAGTAGTCTATATTTTCGTTAAGAGATTTGACTAGCTTCTTCCTTTGGGAATATGGAAGTTCATTGAAATTAGACGGTAAGCTAATAAGAATCAGATCATAGTCACTTTGATTAGTCCTTGCTCTCTTCAAGGGAGCGGGCATCACCGAGTTAATCTTCTTCGGCGAAACTCGAGCGTGTAAATCCTCCAAATCAAGAAATGAACTTGTACTATTTGTTCTTGAAAGATCTGGAGTATCACTCCATTTGTAAATCATTTCGCTAAAGTTTAATCCCGGTATATACTCATCTTCTAAGCCAAAAGGACGACCATGGGACCTACTGTATATCTTTTGTATACCGCTTTCGTCTTGCTCTTGGTAACTTCTTTTAGGACGAAATAATTCATCATCATATAATCTATGACCTGTTTCCTCATCGAAATTATTCACCTCGTTCTCGGAGTAAGTCCTGGTCAATTTACTCAATTGAGGCTCTTCTGCTTCTTTAAAATGAAATGTGGTATTCTCTAATTTCGGAGTATCTATTAAAGATACTTTTGGTTTAGACTTCAAAGGAATATCCATTTAATTGGCATCAATGAGCAGGTCAATAAAGGGTTTTGTTAGAGAAAAAAAATGATTGAATGCGAATGAGATGGTGTGGTGATCAGGGCTCTTATGACCAGGGCCCCGAATATTATATTTGTTATTGATGATATAATTATTGTTTGGACATAATTAATGGGTTAAGGAAAGGATCTGAAAGTAAGTCTATAGCATCAGGTCTACTTTCATATTCAAGCTCAAAAGTTTTGGTTAGAAAATCTTTTGCTTCAGATGTTGCCCATTCCGGTATTGATGGACTTATATGAGTTCCAATTTTGAAAATGGCTTGCATTTGAGTAAAGTTTGGGAATGGATGCTTCCCAGTAAACATCTCTACAATAAGACATCCTACAGACCAGATATCGGCTTTTTTCGTATATGCAGTTTGTTTAACTACTTCTGGTGCCATCCAATAAACTGATCCTTGTAAAGAAGCTCTTCTACTAGCCTTTTTATTTTGAGCGTTATCTTCAGATTCACTGGAAATCTTCTTACTGATTCCAAAATCACTGATTTTAACTGTTCCTTTAATATCGATCAAAATATTGGCCCCTTTGATGTCCCTGTGGATAATATCTTCTCCATGAAGGTATGTCAATCCGATAAGTACTTGTCTAATAAAATTACGAATTAATGGTTCCTCAAATGGACCATAGGAGTTCAACATTGATTGAACAGATCCACCGGGAACGTATTCAAGGAAAATGTTAAGATATTCTTCCGATATTGAAGAACCAAGGTACCTAACGATATTTTCATGATTCAAGTTTTTCAAAAGCAACATTTCATGTTGTAATGCTTCAACCATACCCTTTCTCAGATCAGACTGAGAATCAGCAAGGCTGACCTGTTTAACAGCCATTAACTCGCCCGTGAATGGTGACATACCTAAGTATACAGTACCAAAACTACCAGCTCCAATTCTTGCACCTTTCAACCAATTCTTTGGTCCATTTTCTTCCAAGAATGGATTCACTTCGAAGTCTCCGTAATCTCCTATCAAGTCACCTTCATCTAGATATTCATCGTCATCATCCTCTTCATCTGATTCTACATTTAGCAACTCAATTCTTGAATATCTATTATTATCATTTGATTGATCAACAAAGCTTGCCGCTATTGAGATTCTTGGGTTGACCCTTCCTGGAAATTGAGGAGTACCTGGACCTGAATTGGTGGAGCCAAGAGACAATGATGATTGGCTCGTGGGAGGCTGTAAGGAAGAAGTCGAAGGAACAGTGACTTGTGGGTGAGGTTTTTGATCCATATATGGTGATTGGTTCCCACTTAAATTTGAATTATTATCAGAATTTAACGATGGTTTACTGAATATTGATTGTGCGTCGCCAGGGTTAACAACTTCATCAATGGAGCTAACGTGATTGACCATCATATCACCAATGGTTCTACCCGTAGTAAATCTTCTTTGTGCCATCGCTGAAGAATTATCACTTCCAGAAGTAATGGATGGAGCTGGGTTCCTTACGGTACTATTACTATAAACCGAATACCTTTTATGATTACTACCTGAATTAACAGATAAACTGCTTCCCAAACCTAATCCATGAGGCAAATTAAACTTCTTAGTTAATTTAACACTGTATCGTACACTATTCCTTACACTTTGCTCTAATTCTTTATGATGAGCCTCCGGGAAATATTCAGCCAAATTAGATGAAATCAATTCACTTGGAGGTCTTTGACCAAAAAATTGTCTCATAGTCACCAGAGGTATTACTTGTTCAGATTGTTGACCCGGGTTTCTATTTTTGTTAAATCTCTCATATTTGGCCATGATTTTACCACTGGCTTCAACTTGAGTCTCGGTAGGATATTGACCAGTTTCACAAAGTATAATTCGATGTTTCTCTAATCTTTCAGGTGAATAGCATATTGTTACAAGTTCAACATCGTACAATAAGCTTACCCCCTGTTGATCGTTCGATGTTTGTATATAAGTATCGTACTTATTTTCTTGCAGCTTAATTCCCAACTTTCGTAAGACTTTCCTCTTGATTGATTGAGCATTGAAACAGCCTGTCACGTTGACTTTCTTGAGTGATCCATCGGCTAAAATAAATGTTATAGTCTTATTGGAGTTCTTCACGTCTCCAGACATATTTTGATTTAAATTGATGGTAGAACCTGATTGAGACTGGTTAACATTCAAATCAGTTGATTGAACTATAGTAGCTTCTCCATAATCTCCAACATTCAGTGAGTTTGAGTTGGCAGAATAAGGTAACGGAGAAGTAAGTAAATTTAAATTGGAATACAACGCATCGATTGAGATAACTTTTTTAAGATTTTCAGCTTTCAATGCAGATATTGCAATCTCCAATTTAAGTCTATCTCCGAGTTTATCGATCCCAAGTTCCTTCAATGCATCAGAATCGAGTTCAGGTAGTAAATCATAGGTTATACCCTGATCAATAAACCTTGAATAATGATTTTGACAATTTGACTTGGTTAACCATTGTTTAAGCTTCGCAGTATCACTTAAAGGTGTTGAAGCTGGTATGGGTGTTGGAGTTGAGGCATCTTGTATTGAAGGGCTTGCAGCAGGACTTTTTGTAGATATTGACATGTGTTCTGGAAAATGTTTTTACAGGCCACAGATTAATTCTTGAAAAGTTTCAAAAGTGAATTACTCTTTATCAGATGAATCGAGATTTCGTGAGAATTTCCTGATGATACGCTCAATAGATTATCAACCTTAATTATATACATCCAATTATAACTGACAGAAAGTTAAACTAATTAAAAATTAACTACTAAACCTTTGGTGGCTATAATTTGCTCATGAACCTTTGTGTCTGGATCATTTTCCAAACGTTTCCAAGTCTTTATCTCTCCGTTACCTACATCCAATTCAAAGGTTCTTAACCTACGAATATATCCACCATATCCACCATATCCACCTTCTCCTACACCGCCCCCGTAACATAACCACATTTTATTTGGATTGATTCCATTTGGATCAACCACGTCTTGAAGACAGTAATCGTTGGCGTGATCATGACCTACACTAATGGCTTTAACGCCTACTTCTCCAAATACTTTTCTAGCTTGAGTATTATATTTAGGTGCCGTAATACCTTCTCTTTTATCTCCAATAAATGGTTGATCCATATTTCTATACTCCGGTATTGGGATATGGAAAAATCCCATTGATAAGTGATTCACCCCGAATGAACTGACTTGTTTCTTAAAACTGCCATATTCTCTTTCGATAAATTTCAATTGTGACTCTTTGATCCAATCATACCCAGGATTAACCTTTGGATTCGGCGAATATTTATGAGTATCAAGGAAATAAAGTAAAATAGCCGAACCTTTGGAATTTGATGATGGCGGAATGTTGACTAAATAATTTCCGTAACCGGGTACTTCTTCTGGTCCATTAACTGCTAAACTATAAGGTAAGTTTGAAAGTAACGACATCATTTGATTTCTAGATATCGAACCTTCATCATCATGGTTACCTAATGTAGCAGCAAATGGGATTTTTCTTTCAATAAATGGACTAACGGCTTTAAAGACAGCTGATTCACTATCAGGAGCTTCATCTCCAAAAATTTGATCTCCAGTTAAAACCACGAGATCAGGTTTTTCAATATCCAATACACGATTCAAAAATTTCAAAGTTCTTGGATCGGCTTGGCATCCTTTTGATGTTGATTTAGGAGCCGGATCTCTACACTTACCCACACCGGTTGAGAAATGCAAATCCGCTACTTGGAGGATTTTAAATTTCCCATCTTTCTTAACTTGTAATTTACCTTGATAATCAGCTGATTTATAGTCAACCTTACTTCCTCTTCTGAAAGTAATATATGGTTCTCTACCGGGAGAATGATCAACGTCTACCGGACCTCTCTTTAATAAATGCCAGTTTGGTCTTGGATCCTTGACATCGCCCCCAAATAATACGTCAATTCCAGTTAGACCTCTCCGGTCATTATAGGATTGATACTTACACCAAATTCCATGACCTTTATATCTCCAGCCAGCTGCTTCGAGAGATTCCTTGGTTGGCACGTTGTATTCAATTTTAAGAGAATCTAGTTTAGTTTCGATCTTTCTTTTCACATTCGAGTTCTCTGGGACAGGATAATCTTCGTCGTTCGAGTCTTGGGCAACAGGTTCATCAGTGGTTGAAGCACCATCGTCTGGTACGTTCTCTTGAATATTCTCTGGTGCATTTTCAGGGGAATCTTGAACAGAATCATCTATTTCAGAATCTTCTTTTTGTGATTCCTCTTCCTTTTGTTTGCTCTCTTTGGCCATGGCTTCTTTTTCTTGTTGTTCAATTTGATCTTGCATAGCCTTGTTACCAATACTAGCTTTGAAATTGTGGCTATCTTCCTTATAAACCTCTCCCTTGATCTGCTGGTTAGTGTAGGATTCTTCAATTTCATCATTATACAAATTCTTTTGTTTAAACTCATCCAAAATTTTCTTCGGCAATTTCAATGTATTACCTTTGATTTTGCCATCGGATTTTGGATTATAAACTGCCATATCCGATATGACATCTCCCCCGAAACTATCATCTAGTTGACCGTTTTGAAAAGCTTCATTTTTCAATATCTTATAACTGAGATATTGCTTGAACAAGAAAGAAGATCCCAAAGTTAAATCCTTATCGACTCTTATCCAGCTACCAAATGCTCCCAAATCTCCAGATTCTCCCTCCTTATCGGCTGGTACCCCACAATTTGGATTTTTTGAATTAAGTCTGAAACATTTATTGATCAGGACATCGATGATATAAAGATCTGAGGGAGGTTGATAAAATGATGGGGTCAAATAATAAGGGATATATCGATTGATATCGATATAATTATGTTTATTGGCCATGAACAAAAGACACGAGGAGATTATGAAAACCCCCACACAATAGGTCATGGCCCTTGCCAATCTTCTAGGAAACACCATGATATATGGTGTAAGTGTAGTGTGATGTGAGATGGATTCGGCGCGGATGAGATTGACGTAGAGCGAGTATTGATAAGGTAGACGAGGGAGTCTGACCACGGCATTGGAGAAGAAATTGTGGCCGGAGGTATTGGTTAAATTATACAGCTGTGCTTCGTGCTTAGTATACGGAAGATGGTATATGAGCAAGTAGTATATGCTCAAGTATGTGGGCCGCTTTAGAAAATTGGGTTATAATAGAGGATGGTGACTATATCATATCTTATATTCATAAATCATTTTGACAAGAAAAAAACCAATACAAATATGCCTTGCTGGACTAGATATACACCAACAGTCTATAGTTTTAATCTGTAAAATATAGCGTTAAACTTCGTCGTTGTTGTCTATTGACTATTGGCATTTCTTTCAGCTTCTCTCTGTTTAGCTTGTGGGGTTAAATCAGGGAATTCTTCAGCGTTTGGAACTGGTTTATGATCTCTTGGTTGAACAACTACAGTATGGGGTTTATTGATTTTATTGAATGGAATTTCTCTGTCACCGAGTTTAACAGTGACACTATCATCGGGTTGTTTTTTGTTATCTTGAGACATGATTAATCAAATATTAGTTATCTTACAGCTTAAATATATTTTACTTAGCAATGCGCAGTGAGCAATCGATGACGGTACAAAGTATACTTGCAAGTCTGGACTACGGTGCGAACCTTATTTTTGCAGCCATTTCCCCTATAATGGGGGTGGGGCCGCTTCACCCCCAGTACTCTGATTAATTCCCACCTCTGGTACCATTTTTGTATTCATACTGGTAGAAAATATCGTTGTTATCATAACAATCAAGTGTAATCCAATACAGTATAATAAGAATAGTAATCTAGTGGTACGGGTCGCAAGAACCGCTCTAGTTACACTAATGTATATTCTTTCAAATGGTGAAAGTCTCGATGAAATTCTTTCCTGCTCTTTGATTCTGAATTGTTCGATTGGATGAAGTTTAGATTCGTAGCTACTTTTATATGGATTATTGCTTTCAAGATCTGCATTTGGTTTAGGTTGAAAGGTGCTCCTTTTGTTCGAGGCTGCAAGATATCTTGTCCTTTCATAAAGCTCCTCGTTATCTTGTTTAAGACGGCTGATAGTTCTTTTACAATCGGCAACAATATTGTATTGTTTTTTCAATTCATTATCGAGTTCTGCCGTCCGATCTCTGAATCTATCTCTTTGTTTCGTAATCAATGGAAGTATCGATGAATCATCGCTATTAGTGGCAGGTGTAAAAGAACTTGATATTGATGGTGAACTTATAGTGTTGGTTCCTTTACGGAATCCACTAATTAAACTCATATTATCATTCAATCCATTAACTTTATCGAAATTTGTTAATTCTTCTTCAAGTTTATGATTATCGTTACTAAGCTTTACAATTTCTTTTTGGGAATTGTCAACTTGTTGTTCAAGCTCTTGAATCTTTTTAATTAAAGACTCGTGTTCTGCTCTATATGTAATAAGCTCATTGGACATCTCTTTATTTCTTTTAATAAGTAAGCTATCAACTTTATTTTTAGTTTTATCACTTATTGAATTGAAATCTTCTCCATCTCCTTCCTCTTCTTCATCAAATTCAACTTGCCTAAGGAATTGAAGTTCAGTTTTAATTTCATCGTAGTCCCTTGTCTTTTTCAATTTCTCTCTTAAATTCATTGTATCGGTCTTTAATTGTTGAATTTCTTTATTGGCATTATCAAGTTGTTTTTGTGTTGTGGAAGACAAGGATGAGATGGATTTTCTTGATTGCTCTAATTCAGCAATTAAAAGAACATTTTCACTTTCTAATTCACTTATTTTACGATTGAAATTTTCTTTCAAAGTATCGACTTGAAGATTATTCTTCAGTACTGATAATTCTCTTCTTAAATCTTCATTCCGTTTTTCAACTTCAAGTAATCGTTGTTTACTGGATTCGGCATCTCTTGAAACAATATCTAATTCAGCCAAAACTGTCAAGTTGTCATTATTTGATTCTAAATTATTATTCTGAGAATTTAATTGAAGTTGGGTTACTTCTTGAGATGTCTTTAATTCATCGATTTTTTTTTTATAATCATTAACTTGACTCTGATACAACTTCTCTTTCTGCTGCCAATTGTTTTCTTTCTCGTCGATTAATTCTTTAAATTCTTCTTCTTTAGCCCTTAATTTACTACTTAACATTTCAGCCGATTTCTGTTCAGTTCTGAGTAACCTCTGTTTGAGTTGATTATAATCGGCTTTCTTACTCAATTCTTCGTTCAATTTAGCAATTTCTTGTTTCAATTTCCCAACTTCTCCCGTTTCAATAACACTATCCAAACTAATCTCCAATAAAGGCTTAGGATCGGGAGCTTCAGCAATTGATCGATAAAAATCAAAAAAATACCCTTCAGTTCTTTTCAGCTTATTAGTCAAAGTATCTATTTCATTTTGATACAACTTCAATAACCCTTTAAATTGTTCCAACTTGTCAGGATCAGGTAATTTCCTGAATTCTTTAGTCTTTGATGCCAAATTTTTCCGACTTAAAAGAGACGTTTTCTGTTCTTCTTTGATTTCAATTCCCTGTGAATCCAACTGACGTTGTAATTCTGGTAAATCGATATTTCTCCAAAACTCCAATGCCTTGGAGAACACATGAGGTTCTTTCGATTGTTCAGAAGGTTCCATGGTGGTGGTGGTGAGAATGAGGGACACGGGATGTAGTGAGAAGACTCAGCAGATGGAGAAAGGTAGAGATGAGCCTAGTGTTGGCCTACGACCGTGTACAGATATATATGACTATATAAGAGTATATATAACCGTATATGGACCTATGTAGTCTTTTGGTGAAGAAATATAGAATATAGGATAACGGACGTTGTTAAAGATACAGCTTAGACAAAAAGTGCCAGCCAATAGAGACTCACAAGAGACTGACAATATACAGGCTAATCAGTAATGCATTATCTATACAGCTTAAATGAAGGTTTCATATGGAACTGGAGCTAAAGTTTGAGGAACATTACCTTCAGTAGAGATAACTCTAGCATCTCTTGGCTTAGCTGGTTGTCTCTTTAAGAAAACTTGTTCACCCTTAGCTTTGGCTTCTCTCTTCAAAGCAGCATTTTGCTTAACTCTGTTTAAAAATTCTTGACGACAAGCAGAGTGTTTAATGTGTTCAACTCTGACATTGACTCTCTTTTCAATGTATCTGTTACCAACAACCTTGTTGATGATAATACCAACAGAAGATTTGGTGACGTTGTAAATGATACCAGTCTTACCGTTGTAGAATTTGTGTGGCATACCTTTTTGGATGGAACCGTTGACTTTGATATCAACGATATCACCAACCTTGTAGGTCTTCATGTAGGTGGACAATGGAATGGCACCATGTTTTCTGAAATCACGTTGGAAAGTGTAACGAGTACGAGATCTGTAACCGTGACTAAATTGTTAGTATCGTTGATGATTTTATGGAACTGATATTGACGTGGGGTTATCATGGATTGTTATTCAATCATCTATATGTATGGATATTGCAGCTGGTCTCAAGATACGGTTATTCCGTTATCGTTTGGAAAATTACGGTGCTGTTTCTGCTGATCTTGGTGGAATAATTAGTTGTTCAATCATATTGGTGATACATGTCACCTTAGGATGCATCTGCTTGGTCTTGAAACTTTTCATTTCATGATATTCATTTCTTAGTCTTCCCTTTATATTTCCTTATATTTTCTTCGATGGGAGAGTATGACATTTTCCATCTCCTATACCTATTGACAATTATAACCCCATCCACATTCATCATTCATTATTAACATACGATTTACCCATTTTACGTAGTACTTAATTAATTTGAAAAACTTTTCAAACTGTTACTATTGAGGTGCGGGAGATTTGGGGCTTGAGCCCTAAGGTAATAAACTCACTAGATACTCGTTTAAACGTACAAGTGGAATATTAGAGTATACTCTACTAGAGATATATTATCGAACAGTCTATATTACAACTAGTATTGGAAATTTTAACCAAATATATTAACAGAATTAAATAGGGGTTAACTAATTTATTCTTCGTCTTCAGCAGCTTCATCACCTCCAGCGTTTCTGGCTTGGTTTCTTCTCTTAACTCTACCAGCTCTACCACCACCGTATGGGGAGTTGTGGGCAAAGTCAATGTGTTTTTGAGAATCTAATCTAACCATGAATGATGGAACATTGACAATTTGTTTACCAACAGCAATGTGTCTTTGGGTGATCAAAACTCTAGCATGGTGAATAGATCTAGCTAAACCTAACTTGAAAACTTGGGTTTGTAATCTTCTTTCCAAGAAATCTTCTGGGTTTAAAGCTAAAACATAATCCAATTTCATTTTGTCTTCTGATAAGACACCAACTCTCACTAATCTTCTAATTAAAGCATTACCTTCGAATAATCTCTTTGGATCTTTTTCATCTCTGGTTAATAAATCACGAGCAGCTCTTCTAATTTTAGACAATTGGAAGTTAATTCTGTAGATTTCTCTCTTGTTCTTTAAACCGAATTCACCAGCCAATTTTAATTCAGCATCTAATCTGGCAGATTCATATGGTTGTTTTGGAACGGAGTAAGTCTTAGAATAAGTTCTTGGAGCACCTGATATGGTTAGTATAATGAGAAAATCAAAGAGATGATAAAGAGGCCTACATTAAGATCTACGGGCAGAGTGTCCATGTAATAGTCAGCATATCTCAAACTTCAACATTTAATTCCAACAATGGCTAAGAGTCAAAATTAAACTCAAATTCAAAATCGAATCAAGATGGTTGAAATTTTGAAAGTTGTTGAGACCACTTGGAAGGTGGTATTACATGAGACTTATTCTTAAATAAAGTGATTAAAGTGTCGGGGATTTAATCACAGTAAATAAGCTCTGCCAGAAAGTTCTTAATGAGGACCCGAACCTCTATCATGCTTGATGTTGAAAACATACGAGGCATGTTGTATAACTCTGGTTGTAGTGAAGAAAAGTTTTAAAATTTTTCACTTGAAAATTTTATATCGCTGAGAGGTCGTGTGCCTTGCTGAAAAATCCCATCTCGAATTTTTTTTACTTCGGATGGAAATGGGTCTCACATTTACTGCACATTGCGCAGATCTTATACTGCGCAGACCTAAGACCTACCAGACATCACTAGTTAATTATGAAATTCCTTGCATTAATATCAGGAGGCAAGGATTCCTTCTATAATATACATCACTGTTTGACCCAAGGCCATGAGCTCGTGGCTTTAGGAAACTTGTATCCTCAAGACCCAAAAACAGATGAGATTGACTCATTTATGTTTCAAACTGTGGGCCATGATATAATTGAGAACTACAGCATTTGTCTTGATGTCCCATTATACAGACAACCAATTATTGGAGGGTCGAAAAATCAAAATTTGGAGTATTCTTTGACTGTAGATGACGAAATTGAAGATCTTTATCAATTAATTGAAACAATATTACATCATCATCCAGATATTGAAGCCATTAGCTGTGGTGCTATATTATCTCATTATCAACGTACCAGAGTTGAAAACATTTGTGATAGATTTGGCTTGACTTCTTTGGCGTTTCTTTGGCAACGTGACCAAGATCAATTAATGAGAGAAATGGCTAGCAGTCAACTTGATGCTAGGATTATAAAGGTTGCTGCCATTGGTCTTGATTCATCTCATTTAGGGAAATCGATATCTCAACTTTATCCTTACTTGGTCAAGTTGAATAAAATGTATGAGGTCCATATATGTGGAGAAGGTGGTGAATTTGAAACAATTGTATTGGATAGCATTTTTTTCAAGAAGAAATTGGTAATGAAAGAAACTCAGATCATTGAATCTTCGGGTGACGTTTCATACTTAAAATTCAAAGTCGAAATAGAAGATAAGCAAGTCTGTGAATTTGAGCCTGCAGTGGTACCGAACATTTTGGACGAATCCTTCATTGAGATATTGGACGTAACTGGTGGTGGTTTTCTGAAACTTGAACCTGAAACACTGAGTGCAAAATATGAAGTCATTCCCATGACAACCAGATTACAAAACACGGTTTACATAAGCAATATCACTGACAATTCTGCCGACATAAAGGATCAATTGATTAACATATTTCTCAAACTTGAAAAACAACTTGCCATTTATGATTTAAGTTTCGACAATATTCAACATGTTACCTTGCTATTGAGCGATATGAGTAAATTTGCTGATATAAACGAAATTTATCAATCTAAATTTGATTTGTTCTACCTTCCTCCTTCAAGAGTGTGTATTGAAACAAATCTTTCGGCTCCTTATCAAATCCAGTTTTCCTGCAAATGTATTGTTAAAGAACTTAATACCAAAAAAGGTATTCATATAAGATCAAGGTCATATTGGGCCCCTCAAAATATCGGACCTTATTCCCAAGCCAGAATTGAAGAGCAGCTGGAACTTAATTTTGCTACCATTTCGGGCCAAATCCCACTTATTCCTCTGTCTATGGAAGTATTTAACCCGAACGCACAAGCAGAAACCATTGCCTTAACAATTCAACATTTCGATAGGATCAAACAGTTGATTAATGTGAAAGAAATCGCCTCGATTTTGTGCTTCGTTACTCTGGAGGTCGATATTCAATTAGTTAGGCAAATATGGGAGAACCATTGTGAGCATCATGAAACTTCAGGAGTGAGGTCAAAACTTATTATGTTGCATGTATCCAAGCTTCCAAAGAATGCTATTGTAGAATTGGGAGGTGATAGCTACAAAAAGATGGAAACAATACTTGAAGAAGACGATGAAACCGATAGATTTGACAATAATGATCAAGTTAAATTGATCTTACAGAAATTTCCTAATTGTAGCATTTCCAAGTTTATAAGTTCGTGTAATTTCACCATCTTCTGTAATTCAAGTGCAGAGGTTGACTTTATCACTAAGTTGGAGGGGGTAGCAAAGGTTTATTGTACTCCACAAAATTTCAATCAACTTGATAACAAAAAGGTTGAGTTCATGCCAGTTATGAGAGTATTATCTAGTGACTTAGAGGAATTTAATTTCTCGGTATCGTTTACCATTAAAATATAATACACTACATAAATAATATCCACTAGTGCCTCACCTAGCATTTTTAAGTTCTTCATTTAGTTGATCGAGATCATTGATATCCTCAGGACCTTTATAGATCAAATCATCAGGAATTGGGATCCCCCGTTCTTTACATAATCTAATTAATTTTTCATTTTCGCTTTTTAAGTAATCAATATAATCAGCAGACTTAGTAAGAATATTAAGTTCAGACCGATTTTCAGATTCTGTTAATGCCGGAGTTAACGAGACAATTTTATCGAATTCTGACCGAATATTTTCTCTTCTCTTTTGTTCGGAAGCGATATGATGTTTCTAAATATCGTTAGTATTTCCCCACAAAAAGTCAAATGGACCCCTATATTCCACAATTAACGTAGAATTCCTCCCTTCAACCTCTCAACTGGTACTCACTTTTTTCTGTTCATCAGACAACACTGACGCCTTGGCTTGTTTCCTTCTTGCTTCTTTAGACTCTGGGCTGTCTGACATTGTAGCAATGATTGGTGTGAAAGTGGTGAAAGTTGGGGTGATTTTCGCGAACGTTGAGTGCATGATATTGCAAAAAAAATTGAAACTACTATTGGCTTGGCAGGTCAATATTGCATCAAACAAGGTATGTTTGAACCATGTGTTTACACTGTTTATGGTCTATTGATTGTGAACAAAAAAATAAGACCAAAAAAAAAAGAAAACCCATGCCGGGACTCGAACCCGGAATCTTTTGATTAGAAGTCAAATGCGCTAACCATTACGCCACACAGGCTGTTGTTCAAAAATAAAACCCGGGTCTTTCATCCCCATTAATGGTGGTGTATGGGTCTTTTTACACCTCAGCTCAGGCTGATTTTTCATTTCGCCGGTATATTTCCCGGTATTGCCTGCACTACCTAAAACCTTAACGACTAAAAAGACTTGGGACTGGGGAGCAAAGCTGCATGAAAGAATTGAGCCAGTATTTTATTACATAATATAGTCATGGATTATGTTACACAAAAAAATGAAAGATCGTCATCGTAGCAATAGTAGCAGGATCACCTAGGTTGAAATTTTCAGAGGAGAATAAGTTAACAAAGAAAGTTAAAATGGTTTCTGTGTGAAATTTACTTTATGATTTATTTTCTCAATTTCTTTTTCAGTTGTTACTCGTTTGTCAGTGATGACTTTAATGATAAATGGACCCTATACATAGCCATGGGCCTACTTACTTAGTAAAGCATTGAAGTCTTATAGTAGAAATAACTTTTTATCAACCTATGCATACATATATAGAACTTTAAAAGAATAAAACTCACGAAACTCCCTCGGAGTTAAACTCTCGGTCTTCTCAAAACGGTTAACTCTCGGTCTTCTCAAAACGGTTTTATTATTATCTATATATGCGACGAAATTTCTCTTGCAGAAAAGTAATCTCTGATCATGTTTATGATCTTACAGGATGGTTCATTCAGTATGAATGGACGGAAGAAACTGGTACAATCAGACCCGAAGTCAAAGGGGAAATGTGGTGTAGTAAGAAGCATCTGTGGCACAAAGTTCCGTACTAGGACTGGGTGCTTGACGTGCAAGAAACGAAAAAGGAAATGTGATGAATTTCATCCCATCTGTAAATATTGTCAAGTTAGAGGCATAGATTGTGTCTATCCTCCAGGAGTTCTTCAATCGGCAGCAGCTAAGGAACCCCAAGATCCTACTGACGACTCCCGAACTGTGATAGGCTTGGAAGGTGATGATATGGTACCGGGTGGTCTAGAAGAGGCCCTGTTTTCAGCACCCATGCCAGAATTAAATCCTAACGATTTTGACGATATTTATGATAACCCTCACATGATTGTTCCACCACCTGTGGTATATGATCTGTCATTTGCAACCGAAATGAACCCTTACCACCAGATGCTGGCAATTTCTTATGAATCGGATTCATTCCCACAGTTCCCTCGAAATAAGGAACTTTATCATGAATACGTTGGGCCAGCTTCCACTAATAATATTATGAATAACGATCAATATTTGGCTAACTTCAATGGGGGCCTTGAGGACTCATCTTTTATAATTGATTATAGCAGCAGTCCGATTTATAGGCAGCCCTCTTCATTTGCATCATTGCATCTTAATTCGGAAGGCTTGATGTATTTGCAAAATTTCAAAACTAATGTAGTGGATGCTATATCTCTTGCTAGTATTTCAATGAATTTTTTCACTAGATTGATTATTCCATTAGCAAATAACGAAGAACCTTTCTTATATGCCTTGACAGCTTGGGGAGCAATTCATTCAGGTAAAAAAGATGTTATCAGTAAGTACTTGAACAAAGCAATAGTCAAAGTGAATGGGGATTTCAACAAAGGAACACTGAATGATATATATTTCAAGTTATGTTTTGGGGTGGTCTTATTTGGATATTATGCCTGTACCGCAGATATAAAACGATGGAAATTACTACACGATGAATGTAGTATGATGATAAAGCGATTCGGGGGCTTATATGAATTTGGGAAGTGGTTTAATTTCACCCATGAAATCCGTTTTATTGTATCTAATATTCATTATTCTGAAACCATGTCAACTTATGCACATAAACATGGACTCCATTTTACAGTTCAAGAGTATAAAGAATTTTTTGAATGTGAAGAAGTATTGGCTAACGAATTAACCTATGGAATCGATACCTTGCAAGGAACTCATCAATCGATTTATTTTGTATTGGGAGATTTATTAATGGCCAAAGTTAAATTAAACAAATTATTAGCCAGAGCCAATTCATATGATGGAAGCGACGATGGTGACTATATGATAATTAAAGAACAACTAATGGAATTTCACACCCTGGTAATAGCCAGACTAGAACAGGATATATTGCAAGCACAACCAAATTTCCAACTACTTGGCTTGGTCCAAGATAAAGATTCCTTTGACATGTATTGGAGGGGGTTTGAAATATACCAGGTGTGTTGTCAAATTTACTTGTCATTATACATTAAACGGATTCCTCCTAACAATATGATTTATCATGAAATGAAGAATCGTATTTATCAATTGGTTGAATTACTTATGCCAACTAGATTTTGTGTAATTCTTTGTTTACCAATGCTTATGTGTGGAGTCTGTTGTACTAATGAATATGATAAACATGATTTTAAAGAGAGACTTGAAGATCTTATCAAAAAAAATCCTGTCCCTAATAATGAACTTAGTAGAGTACTTATTAAAAAAATATGGGAATTGAGCCCAGACGGGACTAAAATTATAGACTGGGCAGATATTGCAGAGGAAATTGGCTGGTACATCAACTTATGTTAAGGCAACTTAATTACGTTATAGACGAATAGAATAGACTTCATGTAGAGTATAATATAGATTTTTTTCCGACCTTCATTACTAGAGGGTATGCATTGATGTCGGCAAATTACCCGTAAATTCAGGGTTCATACCTTGACAGATCTAAAGTGGGGATAATTAATTATTGACACATTGATATGTAATCTTTGGGGTTTGTGGTCGGGTTTATCATACCGATTTATCGGTTAGTGCATACCGGGTAATCGTGTGCACCCAACTCAAAAAAATTGCAACATTACCAATTATACTACCCTGAACCAAACGTTGCTCGCGTAATGTCGCACTAAATCCCCACTTGCAGTGCCAATTTGCAACTATTTATACAGAACCGATCGCTCAATTTTTCAGGTAAATAAATTAAAATGGTTACTGTTAAATGGGGAATTTTAGGTGCTGGAAACATTTCTGGTGAGTTTGTACATGATCTTGTATTAAACAACACTGAAAATGATGAAATCAAACACATAGTCGTGTCAATTGGTTGTTCTTCCGATAAAAAAGGACAAGAATTTCTCACCAAGCAAAAGGTCACCACTGACAATAATGAAGGTGTTGAACCAATTGTTCAAAGATATGATGATTTCTATAAAAATAAGGATATTGATGTCGTTTATGTTGGAACCCCACATAATTTCCATAAAGAACAAGTTATCAATTGTTTGAATAATGATAAACATGTCTTGTGTGAAAAGCCATTCACTTTGAATGAAGCTGATTCAAAAGTGTTATTTGATTTAGCTAAGGAAAAAAACAAATTTTTGATGGAAGGTGTTTGGTCGAGATTCATTCCTATTATGCAAGAATTGAAACGTAAAATCCAAGATGAAAAGATTCTTGGTGATATCTTTAGATTGACCATGGATTTTTCATTTGATCCAAAAATCGAAGAACTCCCACCAACTAATAGAATGAGAGATATAAATTTGGGTGGTGGTGCCTTGTTGGATATTGGGATCTATTGTCTTACTTATTCAAGATTCTTCTTGGATAATAAATTAGGTAAAGATCATAGTCCATTTGATTTCAAGGCTGTTATGACAGTCGATCCAAAAGATGGAGTAGATTATAACACCTCAATGCTTTGTAAATATGAAGATGGTGCACATGGAATTTTGATGTGTTCAAACTATGCTTCTCCTGAAGGCCCATATTGTAAGATTGAAGGTAGAAAGGGAATTGTTGAATTATATGCCCAAAATCCTGCCAGACTTAGAAAATATAAAGTTACTCTTAAAGACGGTACTACTTTCGAACAAACTGATGATACTCCTTATGTTGGATTTATTCATGAGGCTAATGCTATGGCTAAAGACCTTGCTGCAGGTAAGACCACTAGTAGTATTATTCCTCCAGATGAAACTTTATTAGTTATGGGACTTATGGATACAGTTAGATACGAACATGGATTCAAATATCCTAGTGAGAAATAATTTGTTTGCTCGTTTTTTGCAACCGTTTGCAACCATCTAACAGGACTGGGTCAATTGTTTAATATATGATTTTTTTAAAAGCTTCAAGTAACTATATTCGAACCAAGTATCCTTATAAATCATTTTGTTTTTATTGTGTATATATACTAGATTTACAGTCTCTTCAGTTCTAGTAGAAAATGTGCCGTGAAAGTGTGTCGTGAAGGTGCTCAATTTCGTTGTAGCTGTTTTTGTTTACTCATCGTGGTGTTATCTCCACACTCAGGGCTCGCGTTACTGCGGCCATTCTTCCCAATAAATAACATTCTCTTCCTAAATTAATAATGCCAACTGAACAAGAGATTTTGGATTCATATCCTCAAACCTCAGCTCCCCTGGAACAAACTGGTTACACTTCTAATTTGACACCCGATCAAAAAAAGCTCGTCGTTGATTTAAGAGAAGAATTAACTAAATTGGGATACGAAAAAAGACTTGATGATGCTTCATTATTAAGGTTTCTTAGAGCTAGAAAATTCGATTTGGAAAAGGCAAAGACTATGTTTGTTAACTGTGAAACTTGGAGGAAAGAATTCGGTACCGATACGATTTTACAGGATTTCCATTATGTCGAAAAGCCAAAGGTGGCCCAAATGTATCCTCAGTATTATCATAAAACTGATAAAGATGGTAGACCTGTCTATTATGAAGAATTGGGGAAAGTTTATTTACCTGACATGTTAAAGATCACTACTCAAGAAAGAATGTTAAAGAATTTGGTGTGGGAATATGAATCATTTATCAATAATAGATTGCCTGCTTGTTCAAGAGCTAAGGACCATTTAGTCGAAACTTCATGTACTATATTTGATTTGAAAGGAATTTCCATTGGTAGTGCATATCAAGTTATTGGTTATGTTCAAGAGGCTTCCAAGATTGGGCAAGATTATTATCCGGAAAGAATGGGGAAATTTTATTGTATTAATGCTCCGTTTGGGTTTTCTACTGCCTTTAATTTATTTAAACCATTTTTAGATCCAGTGACAGTATCAAAGATCTTCATTTTAAGCTACAACTACCAGAAGGAATTATTAAAGCAGATTCCTCTGGAGAATTTGCCAAAAAAATATGGTGGTACTTCTGACGTAACTGATGAAGAATTATATTTAAAGGATATCGGCCCTTGGAGAGATCCTAAATACGTTGGACCAGAAGGTGAAGCACCAAAGGCGTTTGGGATTTAACACAATATATATTCTACATAATTAATTTAATGTTTGTTTTAATGATTTTGTTTCAATTACATTTACGTACCGTTCCAGAAACCGATTCCCAAACTAAAAGGAGTAACAATAGAATGGTGGTAACCCCCATTATAGTAGTGACATTTATATTCCCGAATGGTAAGACCAAAATAATTATACCAATTGGGAACCGGAAAATAATTCTCCAAAACCTTGGAAACAAATGTAACCCTTTAGCATCTTTAGGAGCTTCGATGAATGCTAAAAATCCCAAAGCAAATAGTGCTATAAAGATTCCACCGGTAAAGAAAAATTTCACAGCCACTAGACTTGGTTCCTCTTCCTGCTCAATGGACTCAGATGCCGCCTCGGCGGCTCTAATACTCAAATTGAAAGCTCTTCTAACAAATTCTGAAGCTGTACTGCTTTCTTGTTCAGCATCATCAACCTTGCACAAATCACCACCAGCATCAGCGGCCAAAACAATTGCAGCCACCAAAGGCAAGTGAAGATAAATCCAGGTAATAGCTCTAAAAGCCGAATGTCTTAAAGGATGAGTGCACCTAACCGCCATTGAACCATAACTATAAAGCCAAAATAAAACGTAGGCAATTATCAACATAAAAATACCTCTCCATAAATGAACTTGAAACTTAAAACCCAAATCATGGGTGGCCACGATCTTATAAAGGAATTCACCAATAGCAATTGTAACAAATACTGAAAATCTTTCAACCTCATGTTCAATATTCAAAGCGGTAGAAACTGTTAAACCTAATTTCCTTTTGAGCCATGGGTTGAAACAAGTACAGAAACTTACTTGTTCCAAAAAAAAGAATGCAATTGACAAACCTATTTTAGCTCTCGTATCAACGAATATAACAATAATCCAAAGGGCGGAAGTGAATAAGATACTAAGGCCATAAATTCTTTGTTGAGCTCTATGTTGAGGAATCCATAAAGTATAAAAGAGCAACCCAATAGCCAATGAGAACCGGCATAATATATAGGGAATGATCACAAATTCGGCCCCTGTTCTATCATCCAAGACTCGACTCTGATTATTGCAGAAAATAGTTAATAAAATCAAAATCCATAAAATATACAACTTTTGACTCAAATCCTCATTGTAATAGTAATTTGTGACATCCTTTATATCACACCAGACTGTCCAAACTGCCATAAATAATAAAATATATTTTAAAAGGGCTCCCCATCCGGCATTTTCAGTTGCATCACCTGCTAAATTTGCAATAATCCCCACATACATCAAATCTAGAAACAACTCTGTTTTGGTGGAGCTTCTTTCACCCTTTGTTCTGTATAAGACTCCATCTTGGAAATAATTCAAGGCATGTGGGGTAGTGAACCAAAATGAAGCTTTTGGCCGTTTGATATATTGAAACTCAATATCCCCATACTTTCTCACAAATTCGTCCTCGTCTTCACTATCAGTTAATTCGATTTCTCCTTGTTGACTACCTGCTTCAAGAATTTCGGCAAGATTACTTGGTTGACTTGCGTGACTGGCATCACTAAGTCTTGCTCTAATTTCGTGGGAATTTTCTTCTAATGATGGCATTACGGGCAAGATATGGAGCTTTAACTTAATTTATATAATAGTCCAGCCGCACTTCCCCGTTCCTGTATAACGACTTGTTCCTGTATAACGACTAAACGTCTGGCAACGAAGGTGCTAGTGATTGAAGATACTATAACGAAAAAAATATATATATATGGATGGAAACCTAAGAAGAGAGATAATTCAACTTGGTGCCATAAACACAATTGTGTAACAAGAACAATGGAAACATGTATTGTAGAATGCTTGTAGGAAGTTCAATATATAGGCTTTTAGCCTAATATGGCAAAATCTGCGACTTATGTTAAAGTGAAATTTATTCGGATTTAATTTTAAAATGCGTGTGTCAAGAGACACTACCTGGATGAGAAGAAGATGATTTATGCCGATTTTCCGTGTATTTTCATTCGTATTCCGTAGAACAATCCTGCTGTATAGAGAAATATATTTTTTAATGATAAGATTTACATGTAGATTATTCCTACATTGAACGACACCGGACACTGGTATTTCAAACTCATCTTGTCTCAATCCTGCATTTATGCATTTACATACAATTTGGGATTCATGCAATTTGGGATTCATGCAATTTGGGATTCATGCAGTTTGGGATCAATTTCCCGAAATGTTCAAAGGTATTTACGAATTAAGAGGACCGTATCAAACTATGTATAGTTTGAAAATACATATACAAAAGATGACATGCCAGTGGTGGTAGTGTAGACGGCATAACCTAGTAGGCCCACCAGTTCGCGTGAAAATTTACATCCAATGAGAAATTGATCAAATTATCTTACAAGCTATAGTAAAATGAGTGGAAATCCATGGGCTAAAAGAGATGCTTGGAGATACCAAGGACAGTTCACCCGTTTCAATAGATTCAAAGGAGCCTTCCCAGGTTTTGGAATAGGTTTAGCCGCTTTTGTTGTTTATCTCGGATACGAAAAAGTCACTGCCAAACCTCACGAAGAACATCATTAGTTTAAATTACTTATTATATAAACATCGATAGAAAATAAATAGCATTTTTTCGAATGATAGGTTCGTCTATTATAATTATTTACATTACTCTTCATCAACCTCAACTTCCAAATTATCCTTCTCTTCAAACATTGATTTACCTTCACTTGCACCTTCAGATACCCTACTCGATGCAGTAGCCTTTTTAATAGCGGTTCTTTCTGCAGCTAATTTGGCCCATTCATCGACATAAACTTGTTCCTGTTGTATACCGAATTCGACATTAGTTATTGGATAATGAGCACCATACATATTGGCTTCTTCTTTACTTACCGTACTATGCATTTCTTCTTCCATTCTTAATTTATAGAATTCAAACCTAGCATGATCATAAGATTCAAATAAGTCTTTACCGGTATTTTTAAGTAACCACATGGTTCTTTGAACCACCGATTCTCCATCCAATTGTTTATTAAGTTGGATCATATGACTCCAATCACAATTTGCATTATCGTCTCCCAGGTTTTCAATCAATACTTTAGGACGAGAAAATTCCCAGGGATGTCTTTTATAAAACAAGTCTCTTAATTCATCTTCCATGAATTTCAACTTTGGAATTCTGTGGACTTTTTGGTTTTTATTGACTAATTGCATATTGGTTAATCTTGTCTTTGTATTTTGAATGGTTAATGCAGGATCTTGATATAATCCGGCTTTAAATGTCTTAGGATCTTTGGTTAAATCTTTAGCAGGTGGATGATTAGCTACTACTTCATACCATGCTGGTTTTTGTGTTAATACCCCTGACTTCAAATATGCAGAAGTTCTCTCTAGCACTTGTGTAGCTCCAGTTTGAATCTTCATGTTGAAATTTTTTTCCAGTCAATTTTTTTTTCTTGGTTTGAAAAATAATTTTTCACTCGCGAGATAAGCTGCAATTTTGTAAGGAACCACTAGATGATATGGAAAGCAGTAAACCATTTAAAATCCACCAAATCGGCTCCGTTAATCCAAAATGTAACTAAAGCTGCTGATAAGTATAGGGAACTGCTACTAAAAAAACTCCCCACTCCAATTGAACCCACCAGTTCATTACTATCTAGACTATACCTGCTACGCACCCATACAAGCACCGAGTCTTCGCAAGATGTTAGACACCAAAGAGTTAAGATACTAAGTGATAATAATGCCAAAACTCCAGTTCATTTACTCAGGGTTTTATACCCCACCCGTCACTCGTTGTTCATGAATAGAGTAAAATCTGGAGTGAATATCAACCATATTTTTGAAGAATACTCCAAAGTGAATCTAACATCTATAGACCCTCATCACCTCAATGATTTAATTCAAATAGTGTTGGATAACCCCAAATTCAAGAGACCAATGTCAACCTTCAGTGAGAATATCACAGGAAAATCACCCGGGGTGACATTAAGTGGCTATATAAATCTGAAGAAAATACGATCCAGGTACATCAAACAAATCAACCAATTATTGACAGATTTAAGAGCTCATAATTTGCCGGTATCGGCAGAAGAACAGGGTCAGTTCTTATATTACAATTTCTTCAAGGATAAACCGGAGATAGAAAAATCAGTATCTACCGCCTTTAATCTGCTGAAAATAGATCGTTGGCCCGATAATGAGTTCACTTTGGAATTCTATAAACAGTTTACTTTGAACGATACAAAGAGTTTGAATAATTTACTTACGCTCAGTATCTTACATGAAAACATTGATGTCTTTGAAGATATCGTCAATAAAATTGAGCCTGATAGAGATACCTTTACTCTTTTGTTGAAAGCATATCTGGCATCGGGGCATTTCAAAAGTCGAGAAAAATTCGATATGATTATCGATCAAATTGATATCCCTTTGGATATCACTGTTGTGAACTCAATCATTAAGGGCTGGATCAGCTTCGGAGATATAGATCTGGCCTTGAAAATGACCGAATTCATGCACCCATTAAAGATAAATACCCCAGATTTGTCAATATACCAAGGGCTTTCGTCCAAAGATAAACAACAATACTCTTGGTACCTTCATATTTACGATGTAATGAGTAAATACATTGAATTACCAGCAATCCAATTAACTCCAAATATAGATACGTTCACTCCACTTCTTGAATTTTATAGTCAACAAGGAGATTTCAAAGGGATATTACAGACTATTGATCATATAGACAAATTTGAGCTCCCACTTACCACCAAGACATTCAATATTGCATTCAGCAGATTGACAGGACCACAAACTGTTGAACTACTCCCAAGATTAATACAGGAATTCGAAGAGAATTACAGCTTTGATTTCGACTTCAATCGCAAACAGCCCCCGGTCAAACCCCACGGTCAACTACTTAAACTCCCCAACGGTCTAGTCGGGACTATTTCCAGTAAGTTAGAGAATGATAACACCGACGCAAAATCACTTCATCAACAACTCATATCGGATTTGAAATACATTGATAAGACTATTGGACAATATAAAGATCTATATACAATCAACCAAAAGACTCATTTGAAATTGGAGTTTCTCCGGGAGATTTATACCAATTCTTTAGAGAATTCTGGATTAGATGATCCAGAAGTTACTGGTTGATCTTCTTCCTCGATTAATTCATCTAAATCGTAATCATAATTGTTAGGATCAGTATCAACGTCTAATTTTTCCTTTCTTCTTTTCACGGCTGACTGGTTAAGTTTCAACTTGAGTGGGATATCATTGGTAGTTAAGTTTCTAATTCCAGAAGATTTGGCTTTATTATCTTGTTTTTTGATCTGCTCATCTGGTGGAATGTAACCATACGATTGAGACGTGGGTTCCGAAGGATGAAAGTTTGATTTTGACTTTTTTTGGGATCTTTCAAGTTTATAATTGACTAAATGCAGCCAGTAAGGAAGTAAAATCACCAAAGCTACAAGAACAACCGTAAGGAATAATAACATAAAGAACATGGTCAGCGATCTGGTGCGAGACAGAAGATAAAAAATCAACGAGAAGAAATAATTTGTAGGGAGAGAATTTCTAATTTCTCATCAACATGTTTAGACAAGCATTACAAAGTTTAAAAACCACTAGAAAAGTGGGGATATCTAGACAAAGAGGATCATACAGATCTTTCAGTTGTTTGAAAAAAAACGTGGGTATCCCTGCTATAAACATTAAAACAAATTGTGGCTTCTTGACCTTGAGCAGATCTTATGCCGTAGATACCCTGGGACACCAAATTGATTCGGTAATCGATGAGATTTCAGCAGAGCAATATGATAGAATATCCAATATGTATCTTGAAGATTTAGGAGATGAACTTGATTTAATCACAGAGGATTACCCTGATGTGGACTTTGATTTAAGTCAGGGTGTGTTAACTTTGAATACTTCCAAGGGAACATATGTCATTAATAGACAACCACCAAATAAGCAGATTTGGTTGAGTTCCCCATTAACGGGACCTAACAGATATGATCTAGTTAAGGGGAAATGGACTTCATTGAGAGATAATGGGAATTTAAGTGATCTCCTTTCTCATGAATTATCCGAAATATTAAGCACTTCCATTGAATTACAATTGGAACAATAGTAAATAATCATGTACATAATATATTTATTAACGACTTACCAATCTGTCGAATAAATCCTGTCTCAGTAATATTTGCCGCTTACTAAGTTTGCCGGTGAATTCACTCTTCGGAAATATTGGTACGTGAGCTCACAGATGTGTGTTTACCCATTTTCCTGCCAACAGTTGCAAAACTATAAATAATGGTGGATGCAAGGTATATTCGTTTTCCAAGAATATTCAACTCATAAAACTCATATATAAATACTTGACATGTCTGTCTCAATTGTTATTCTCGGAACTTCGGGTACTTTAGGTGCCCCAGTATTAAAAGCTTTACAGG
The DNA here is from genome assembly GCA_030574815.1 of Yamadazyma germanica. Classification (NCBI taxonomy): domain Eukaryota; kingdom Fungi; phylum Ascomycota; class Pichiomycetes; order Serinales; family Debaryomycetaceae; genus Yamadazyma; species Yamadazyma germanica. The sequence continues at coordinate 52,719 of JAJMFS010000024.1, read as the reverse complement.
ACCCTTTATTTGCAGCCAAAATCAAGTACCCCATAATGGCATTAACCACCAAGGACAAATCAGCCGAATCAACTGATAAAGTTAAATTTATCACTGCTGATATATCTAGTGATTCAAGTATTGAATTGGTGAAGAATTTCGACGTTATTATCTCTTTGGTCCATCATTCACCTGAAATATTGGAAAAAGTGGAAAAATTGGTTCTTGCAACCAAACCAAAGATTTATATTCCGTCGGAATTTGGATGTGATTTACTGGCAATTGAAGAGCTGGAACTTGATCCTGGTCTTTTAGGCAAGAGAGACCACGCCAATAAACTCGAAAAGCAGGGAATAAAGGTAGCTAGACTTTGTACCTCATACTTCCGGCTTGCTCCATTTTATTTTTATGGATTCTTTGGTCATATAGGTATTGATTTGGAAAAGAAAAAATTTACCAAAGTAATCGGCGGTACCAATAGAGTTCAATTTTCTAAAGAAGATGATATGGCAAAATCTATTGCTGCCATTGCTACTTCTGACCCTTCAAATGTTCAACCGGTATACAGAATTATTTCTGGAGAAAGAGCACTCGAAGATATCGTTACCGAACTTGAAGTGGAAAATGGTAAATTTGACGTCGAGGAAGTTACTCTTGAATCAGTTAGACAGAATTACAGAGAACAAGTTTTGAAAGGAGACCCAAATTTCGTTGATTTTCTCTTCGTTACTTGGGCCAAAGGTGCTGGTGAAGGTGCAATTTTCACCACTGATGATAAAGAAGTAATTAACCCGGGACAGAGTTTATGGAAATGGGAATCTTGGTGATACCCCACGACGACTCCATAATCTGCCCAAAATAATACGTAGTTTCTTATAAACCAGCTATACAATTTCTATATTTCACATTCTATATCGTCGTACATTACCAACTTTCGCCTATTACAACTATTAAACTATTCGCGTGGATTTTCACACTTCGATAAGATGCCCCCCATAATCAAGTTTAAAACACTAACCCGGGGGAATTCTCAAGTATCTTTCTACTCCGTCACTGTAATACGGGATAGAAGGAATAAATCCTCCAATTTCGATCGAAGTCTAAACGTTAAAATACGAATACCCAAGCAAACATTAGCTAAGATAGAAGAGTCTCAATCGGAGCTTTCAGCAATGGATTCTCAACTTAATGAAGCATTAAATGGAGATGATGATAGTTCCAACACTACGGTACCGGAAGGTGAAAAAGATCGACCTCTCCTGTACTTTGTAAAATTCTCGTACAAGAAAAAGGCGGTCCAGCCATCAGTGAAACCCGACCAAACCACATTGACACCCACATCAAGTCAGGTGAAAAATTCACAAGATCCTAGCAAATTAAAGACAGAACAGGTGAAATTGGAACCATTCCAACCACAAATATCCTCCGATGGTTATAGAACAATACCACCTAACCTATTGCCATTTTTGAAAGGGGAATTAGGATTACTCAATGAGACTATGGAAGATTTGGAAATGATTGATAAAATGATATTTACCTTGAGGGATCCACTAGGAGCTACTAAAATACGACTACCAATAAAAAGCTTATCATGCTCCCATTTTGAATGTTTCGATTTCGAAAACTTTTGTGCCTTTAATAGACTTCCCCCAGGCACTACAAGAGTTCTTCGTAAAGATTTGATTCAGAAAAGTACTGATTTGAAAAAACGAGCTAGTCAAATAGTGGGTGGGCCCAGAAAATCTAAGCCCAACAATCCAGCTACTGTGGCGATGTCTGACATATCTATGCTTGTTAATCAGTTTACTTATAAACCGGCGTATATGCCTCGACCTGGGGAAACTAATCGATTCCCAACTTACAAATGTCCAATTTGTAATAAGGCTTTCATATTGGGACAATTATTCATATCTGATATTGTCAATTATTTCATAAAGACCACCCCGGCTGATATAGACAGAATTGAATTACGAGACATGGTGAAATATAAGATTGTCACCGAAGAAGACGTAAAAAAAGAAGCGTTGAAGAAGATGAAAGCGGCCGTCGAAGAAGTGATATTATTATCTGATGACGATGATGATGGTCCTCACGACGGAAATTCATCATCATCATTATCATCAGGACCCAGACATGGTACAACAATGCCAACTTTTGGTGAATTTCCTCATGTGGAAGAACTTGTAAGACATTTCAACATGCCAGGGAGATATGACGATTCCGATGATTTTGATGATCTGGAAGACGAAGAGACCGAGGATGAATCGACACTTGCTGACAGAGGATCAGGCTCCGGCACATGGCAAGATCCAGTTACTTTAGATTAGAATTTTCAGCAAACAGGATTTGACGGAATTTATGACTAACTAATGAACATGTATAATATCTTATCAATAAGAGAAACAGTAGCAACGGGACACTCTGATATTGTCGTAGTTTCATGTCATTTCTCTACAATTATCATAATAACTACTTCAATTACGACTATATTTACTCACATCGATGGCACAATCACTATATATACGCATACACCATCTAGCTTTACATCCTCGTCTCACCATAAGCCCATCACTGGCCTCAGCGCTCGCTCCAGCACCCGCTCCAGCATCCGCTCTAGCACCGTCTCGCTAGCAAAAACGATAGGCAATCTGAATGCGAGCCCTGACAAATTCTCAGTTTCAGGAACAGCAATTTCAGTGAAAAATAATTGTTCCTGAAATTTGTCAAGCAACAACAAGTTGGTCAACTATCAGGTTTTATTTTCCCTGTTAATCTTGCCAATTTACTGTCAATTACTTCAATTGTTGTATAATGTCAGAAGACGTATGTTTACTATTCCAAGAATGTCAATTGAACCACCAATTGACTCAAGTATCCCCATTATCTATTTTTACTAACAAAGTAGGCTGAAGCAATCCAACCAGAAGAGGTGTTAGCACCACCAAAACAAGTTGAATTGAAAAATCAACCACCACCAATTGCTAAAAAATCAGTAAATAAGCCTGCTACCAAAGCTGGTTTACTGTCCAAAACTGCTACTAAAACAAGACTGGGAACCAACAAGAACAGTCTTGAGGCTATTGAATTAATTCCTAGTGAAGATTATGATACCGCTGGTAGTGCCGAAAAACCTCCCCCAAGAGAAAGTGTTGATCCAGCTTATAGAGGTTGGAAAGAAGTTGGGGGTTGGGAAAAAGAAGATGTCTTAACCTTAGAAGATGAAATTACTGATTTATTATCTAAAAGTAGTATCTTTGATCAATATTTACCAGCAGTTGCTTATGGTGATTGGTACCATAACGTTGGTTATATAATTGTTGGTTCTTTACTTTCATGGTTTATTGGATGGTTTAGATTTTCTTTAGCTCCAATGTTTGCGGTGATGATTGTGTTTTCTCTTTTGTACCGTACTTCTATTAGAAAATATAGAACTGTTTTACGGGAGCAAGCTCAGAGAGAGTTCTCAATTAAATCAATTGAAAATGATTATGAAACCATCGATTGGTTAAATGTATTTTTGGAGAAATTCTGGTATTATTTAGAACCTTCAATTTCCCAAATTGTTTGTGATCAAGTCAATCCAGTTTTGGCTGCTTCTCCAGCTCCTGCTTTTATTAAAGCTTTGTGGATTGATAGTTTCACTGCTGGTACTAAACCTTTTAGAGTTGATACCGTTAAAACTTTGGGTGGTACCGACGATGATGTCGTGGTAATGGATTGGGGTGCATCTTTCACTCCAACTGCGTTAGCCGATTCCAATAATAAACAAATGAAAAATAGTGTTAATCAAAAGATTGTCGTCAAAGCAAGTTTATTCGGTTTCCCAGTTACTGTCGCTGTATCCGATGTTTCATTCAAAGCTTTGGTAAGAATCAGATTAAGAATGATGACTAGTTTCCCACATATTGAAACTGTTAATGTCACCTTATTAGAACCTCTTCAATTTGATTTCAACTCTAAAATTTTGGGTGACACTATTTTCAATTGGGAAGTTTTATCATTCCCAGGTCTTTACCCATTTATTAATGAAATGATAAAGAAATATGTTGGTCCTATTGTTTACACTCCTTTATCTTTCCAGGTTAATGTTCAATCTTTAATGGCAGGTTATGCCTTGGATTCTGCCGTTGGTGTTTTGGCTATTTCTGCTAAAAAGGCTACTAACATCAAAGGATTTTCAACTATTGGTAACACCATGGATCCTTATTTAACTTATGGTTTCTTTAAGGAAGTCTTAGGTGAAACTAGACATATTGAAGATACTACCAAACCAGTTTGGAATGAAGTCACTTATATTACTGTCAAGACATTATCTGAACCATTAAGTATTTCTTTATTTGATGATAATGGTAAAAGAAAGGATAGACAACTTGGTACTATTCAATTTGATTTAGAACAATTACAAGACAATCCAAAACAAACTAGTTTGAAAGCTCCATTCCTCAGAAACAATAAACCAGTTGGTGAATTGGAATTTGGTTTACATTATATGCCAACTATTCCACCAAAGAGAAATCCAGATGGTGCAATTGATCCACCTCCAGATTTGAACACTGGTATTGGTAGAATTGATATTGCCGAAGCTAGAAACTTTAACAGAGATGATAAGAATCCATCCTCCGCTTATGTTGAAATTTTCTATAATGATGAACCAGTTAAGAAGTCTCCAGTTCAAGGTAAAACTAACAATCCAGCTTGGGGCTTAACCTATGAAGCTATCATCAAAAACAAATCCAAATCAAGAGTGAGACTTGTTGTTAGGGATAAAGACGATACTTTCTTAGGTTCAGTTACTACTTCATTGAACGAATTGGTTGATGCTACTCAAGTTAATCAAACTTGGTTCGGGTTATCCAAGGGTGGTGAAATTAGTGTTACTGCTTCTTTCAAACCTGTTGATCTTCCATTTGCCGGTGAGGCTGCTGGATTTATTCCTCCAATTGGTGTTGTAAGAGTTAGTATCGAAGGAGCTGAAGATTTACGTAATTTGGAAAGGATCGGTAAGATTGATCCATACGCAAGAATTCTTATCAATAAATTCCAAAGAGCTAGAACTATTGCTGCTGATTCGACTTTAAATCCAACTTGGAATGAAGTTTTCTATTGCCCTGTTACCTCACCAAATCAATTGTTAACTATTGAAGTTATGGATGTTGAAAGAAGATCTGCTGATAGAACTTTGGGTTCTTTTGACGTTAGATTGCACGAAATTATCAACAAGAATGAATCCAACAAATATATTGAACATGTTGACACCGAACAAAGAACTTCTAAATTGCTTACCAAGAAGGGGCCAAAAGGTACTGTCAATTACTCTTTATCGTTTTATCCTATCTTACCGATTATTCCATTGAGTGAACAGCAAGAAGAGGAAGAGGCTAAGAAGAAAGAAGCAGAAGCTAAGGCTAAAGCAGAATCCGAAAAGACTGAAGAACAAAAGCAAACGGAAGCTAGAGAGGCTGAGGCCGAAAAGAAAAAGGGTAAAGAAGAAAAGGCTGAAGAAAAGGCTGACCAAAAAGAAAGTCCTGAAAAACGGTTAAGAGAGAAATTATCCTTGGAAGAATTACTTCAATATAAGAGTGGTGTAGCCGTCTTCAAATTCCTTGAAGGTCAATTCAATAAAGATAACGTGTTTTTACAAGCATTTGTTGATAATCATTCCCACGCTGATTTTACCAGTCAAAAATTGAAGGGTAAGAATGGTGTTAAGATTGGTAATACTGGCGATGCTACTATTAAAGAATTAGACGATTCTACTACTATATTTAGAATTGTCAAAGATGCAGAAGATAATAGAGCTGAAAAACCAATTGCTGAAGTTTCGATTTCTACCCTTGAATTACTTCAAAGTTCTTACGAGAAACCTACTACTCTTCAATTATCAGGTGATGGTTCTGGATCTATTCAAGTTCAAACTCAATGGTTCCCAGTTATCTATGAGACCGGATTACCACCACAAGATTCCATCAATAATTGTGGTGTTGTGACTGTTGATGTTCTTAAAGGTACTAACTTTATCGCTGGAGACAGTAATGGTAAATCTGATCCATACATTGAATTGCATCTCAACACAAATGAAGACGAATTCCTCAAGACCAAGAAACAAAAGAAAACTTTGGACCCTGTGTTCAATGAACAAGGATCTGTTGAAGTCATCAATAAGTATGATTCGTTCATTAAAGTTGTGGCATTTGATTGGGATATTGGTCCTGATCAAGATGATCTCTTAGCTAGTGGTATTGTTAGATTATCGGATGTTAATTGGGAAGACCCTGATGAAGAGATTGAAGTTCCATTATTCTCTGAAGATGATGAAGATGGTGGAAGTGTTTTCATAAAAATATCTTTTGAACCCAAGTTCCTCATTGCTGCAACACCATTATCCCAATCTGATATTGGTGATGCATTTGGTGCTGTTGGAAATGTCGGAATGGGTGTCGGTAAAGGTGTCGGTAAAGGTGTAGGTAAAGGTGTCGGAGGAGTTGGTAAAGGTATTGGAGGAGTTGGTAAAGGTATTGCCAAGGGTTTACCATTTGGCAAACATTGAAACTTTTTTATGTATCTGTAGTTTATTGTATGAAATTTTACTGAAAATTCTTGTTAATCTCTTATCATTGTAGCCGAGCGATGTGCGCATCACAATTTATGCGATGCTCATCTAGTAGAAAAAAAAATCTGAAAATTTTCAGAGATCCAAGCCGGACTATCAATAGATAATGGATATTTCTAAACCAGTTGGATCAGAAATTAGTTCTGTTGAATTCGGAGTCTTACTGGATGAAGAAATCAGAAACTTATCTGCCAAACAAATTACAAATCCTATTGTTTTCGATAACTTGGGACATCCTATAAGCGGTGGTCTTTATGATTTAGCTTTAGGTGCATTTTTAAGAAATTTATGTACCACTTGTGGATTAGATGATAGATTCTGTCCTGGTCATCAAGGACATATTGAACTTCCTATCACTGTATATAATCCATTATTCTTCAATCAATTATTCTTATTCCTCAGATCTTCGTGTCTTTATTGTCATCATTTTAAATTGAATGCTTTAGAAGTTCATAGATTTACCTGTAAATTAAAATTAATTCAATATGGTCTTCTTTTGGAATGTACTGAACTTGACAATATGTTGGTTAAAGGTGCTACTGAACTTGATGATGAAGCTGAAGAAGGTGAAGATGAAGAATTTGGTTATAAATCAAAATCCGCCGTAGACCCAAAGGCTAAAAGAGAATTGATGGAACGTAGAGAATTATTCGTAGATACCGTCATTGCTAAAGCTTTAAGTGAAGGTAGAACCAGTGAACATGGTATTACTACTTCCACTGTTGGAGAAGAAAGAAAACTTACTATCCATGAATTCTACAAAAGATTATTATCAAGACCTAGATGTGACAATTGTGGAATGTATTCCCCATCATTCAGAAAAGATGGTTTCACAAAATTGTTTGAAAATTCTCTCAGAGAAAAACAGATCGCTAATAATAGAGTAAGAGGTTTAAATCGTCCTGATATGTTAAGATCTGGAGGTTCATCCTCAAAGAATGATTCTATGCCAAATATTAAACATAAAGGTGGAAGCAAATACATTTTATCCACTGAAGTCAAAAATATTTTAAGCTCGGTCTTCCAAAAGGAACAAGGGGTCTTGAATAAGGTGTTCAACGCCAGACCTACTTCAAGTTCCGATAAAATTGTATCTTCTGATATGTTCTTTTTAACTGCATTAGTTGTTCCACCAACTAGATTTAGATTACCATCTAAGTTAGGAGATGAGGTCCATGAAAACGCTCAAAATGAATTGCTTTCGAACATTTTGAAAACTTGTCTCCTTATTAGAGATTTGAATGATCAAATCACTAACGTATCAAAAGATCAAATTACTATCGATGATAAAAAGATCTTATTCAACAGATTAATGAACTCTTTTGTCACAATTCAAAATGACGTCAATGCATTTATTGATTCAACTAAAAATCAAAATGCCCCTGCGGGTAAATTACCAACCCCGGGTGTTAAACAAGCATTAGAAAAGAAAGAAGGTTTGTTTAGAAAACACATGATGGGTAAAAGAGTCAATTTTGCTGCTAGATCTGTTATTTCCCCAGATCCAATGTTGGAAACCAATGAAATTGGTGTTCCTCCGGTTTTCGCCAAAAAGTTAACATACCCTGAACCCGTCACTGCCTATAATATCAATGAAATGAGAAAGGCGGTCATTAATGGTCCAGATACTTGGCCAGGTGCTGTTCAAGTCCAAAATGAAGATGGTACTTTAATATCTTTAATTGGTATGAATATTGAACAACGTAAAACTATAGCCAATCAATTATTAACTCCAAGTAATGGTGCCACTGGTGTTATCAATAAGAAGGTCTTAAGACATATCAAGAATAAAGATGTGGTGATCATGAATCGTCAACCAACTTTGCATAAGGCTTCTATGATGGGTCATAAAGTCAGAGTCTTGCCTGGAGAAAAAACTTTAAGATTACATTATGCTAATACCGGTGCTTACAATGCAGATTTTGATGGTGACGAAATGAACATGCATTTCCCTCAAAGTGAAAATGCCAAAGCCGAGGCTTTGAATTTGGCCAATACTGATAGTCAATATTTAACTCCAACTTCTGGTTCACCTTTGAGAGGTTTGATTCAAGATCACATTTCTGCTGGTGTTTGGTTAACTAGTAAAGATTCTTTTTTCACCAGAGAACAATATCAACAATTAATTTATGGTTGTATTAGACCTGAGGATGGTCATATCTCTAGTACTAGGATCAAAACTTTACCACCAACTATATTCAAACCAGTTCCTTTATGGACTGGTAAGCAAGTCATTTCTACCATTTTATTGAACATTAAACCCGAAAATGTCCCTGGTGTTAATTTACAATCTAAAAATAAGATTAAGAATGAATATTGGGGTGAAGGATCTCATGAAAATGAAGTCATTTTCAGAAACGGTGAATTGATTTCTGGTATCTTAGATAAATCACAATATGGTGCCTCTCAATTTGGTATTGTTCACTCGTTGCACGAAGTTTATGGACCAACCATTGCTGGTAAGTCTTTAAGTATCTTAGGTAGATTATTCACTAACTATATCATGATGACTGCTTTCACTTGTGGTATGGATGATTTAAGATTAACTAAAGAAGGTAATGAATGGAGGAACGATATCTTGAAACAATCTGTTGATGTTGGTAGGCTTGCGGCTAATGAAGTTACTAACTTACCAAAAGACACTACTATCACTGATCCTGAATTGTTAAAGAGATTGGAAGAAATCTTAAGAGATGATAATAAGTTAGGTATCTTAGATGCAGTCACTTCATCTAAAGTTAATTCAATCACTTCTCAGGTTGTTTCCAAATGTGTTCCTGGTGGTACCATGAAAAGATTTCCAGACAATTCTATGCAAGCTATGGCATTGTCTGGTGCTAAGGGTTCTAATGTCAATGTTTCCCAAATTATGTGTCTTTTAGGGCAACAAGCATTAGAAGGTAGAAGAGTTCCAGTTATGGTATCTGGTAAATCATTACCATGTTTCAAACCTTTTGAGACTGATGCTAGAGCTGGTGGTTATATTAAACAAAGATTTTATTCTGGTATCAGACCACAAGAATATTATTTCCATTGTATGGCTGGTAGAGAAGGTTTAATTGATACAGCTGTTAAGACCTCCAGATCTGGATACTTACAAAGATGTTTAACTAAACAATTAGAAGGTGTTCACGTAAGTTACGATAATAGTGTTAGAGATGGTGATGGAACTTTAATCCAATTCTTATATGGGGGTGATGCCATTGATACCACAAAACAAAGTCATATGAATGAATTTAAATTCTGTTTGGAAAATTATGATTCATTGTTGAAGAAATATGAGCCAGAATTCATAGATCACTTGAATACTGAAGATGCTCTCAACTATTCCAAGAAATATAGGAAATCGGTCAAGAAAATAACTGAATTACCTCATTACGAACAAAGTTTGAAGTATGATCCACCAATTTCTGTTTATAATCCTTCTAAATATTTAGGTGCCGTTAGTGAAACTTTCCAAGTCAAATTAGAAAACTTCATTAGTGACAACAAGGACCTATTCAAGAATGGACAAGTTAGCAAAGAAAAATTCAAGGCTTTAATGCAATTGAAATATATGAGATCCACTGTTAATCCGGGTGAAGCTGTTGGTATTATTGCCTCCCAATCTGTTGGTGAGCCATCTACCCAAATGACATTGAATACTTTCCATTTCGCTGGTCATGGTGCTGCCAATGTGACATTAGGTATTCCTAGAATGAGAGAAATTATTATGACTGCTTCATCTTCCATTGCTACTCCACAAATGACTTTACCTTTAAGAGAAGATATTAATGATGAACAAGCTCTGTTGTTCTGTAAGAATATTACCAAGATTGTTTTAAGTGAATTCTTGGTTGATGTTAAAGTTGTTGAAACTACCTCTACCACTATTGATGGGGATAATTCCAGAACTTATGGTATCAAATTGAATTTCTTCACTAAAGATGAATATGAGAAGGAATACGATATTGATCAAAAGCATCTTGAAAAAGTTGTTATTTCCAAGTTCTTGGGTGCATTGGAAACTACCATCACTAAAGAAATTAAGAAACAAAAGAAGGTTGATTTACCAAGTGTTGGTAAAGCTTCTAAACCAACTGAACCAGTTGGAGGTAAGATTGAAGGAGTTGAAGATGATTTTGATGAAGGTGATGGAGATGCTGAAGATGCTAAGATGAAGAAAAATACGAAACAACAAGTATCATACGATGGACCCGATGATGAAGAAATTGAGACTATGAAGAGAGCTGAAGAAACAAGTGATGAGGAAAATATGGATTCCGATTCTGATTCTGACAGCGAATCTAGTGAAAGTGAAAATGAAAGTGGAGATGCTATGGAAGTTGATCAGCCAATTTCTAAAGAAGCAAAAGATAGAGAAATTGAAGTTAAGACCAATCATAATTTCGTGACCAAATTCAATTTTGATGATGAAAATGGTGAGTGGTGTGAATTCAGTATGAGATTGGTTGGTGATTTCGAAAAATTGTTGATGGTTAATATCATTGAGAATTTAAGTAGAACCATTGTTGTCAGAGAAGTCCCAAAGATTGGCAGATGTTTACATCCAAGTGGTGAAAGACATTTGACCACTGAAGGGGTTAATTTCAAAGCTATGTGGGAACAAGATGATTTCATAGATGTTAATAGTATAACATCCAATGATATTTATCAAGTATTGAAAACTTATGGTGTCGAAGCCGCTAGAAATACTGTTGTTAGGGAAATCAACAATGTTTTCGAAAGATATGCTATTAACGTTTCTTCGAGACATTTGGATTTAATTGGTGATATGATGACCAGAGAAGGTACCTATTTAGCATTCAACAGACAAGGTATTGATTCATCGACCTCAGCATTTATGAAAATGTCTTACGAAACTACATGTCAATTCATCACTAAATCAGTCTTGAATGGTGATAGAGAAGATATTGAAAGTCCTTCAGCTAAGATTGTTATGGGTAAATTGTCAAATGTTGGTACAGGTACATTTGATTTATTTTCTAAATTAAATTAAACTAAACTAAAAATCAAAACTAAATATTATAGCATGCAATTAAAAAGCTTGAAATAAAGCTTAATTTGAAATTGAAATTTTCAAATACTAATTGTTTCAAATCAAAAGATTGATTATTAAATTTAAATATATAATTCCAAGGTATGTGAATCATATTTCTAGATTGTAAAAATTGTAATAATAAATAAACCGATAATGATAATGTGACTATGAGCGAACTGAATTTCCCAATGATAATTCCGAGGAAAAGCCCAGTAACCGATCCAATTGTTAATTCATTATACATTCTTTTCTTATCTGATACTCTTAAATTTGAGACTTCATTATTTACCGAGTTGACATTGCTTGAGATTTTGTTATCATTATATTTGAATGTGGAATCGTTCAAAATTGGTTGGAGCAATGGTGTGAAGGCCAACTTGTACCGAGCAGCATTGATTGGTTTGAAGGAAAACTTGGGGAATTTGGTCTTGTTAATGAAAAGTCTGAACATGTTTGGTGGAATTGTGAAAATGTAAATGGTACGTGATTTCGCAACTACTCGTGCCGCTGGCCCCAACACCCAACCGTTTATATACACTACCACCTATTACAAGTGTGCAAATAGTTGGGTGTGCAATTAGGGTAACTCTTATGACCGTTGGAATTTTCGTGTTGACTATTGGACCGGGAACAAAAGTATTTTATCGATCAATGTACACTTTTGTCACCATCACACAATACGCAGAGAATGACATATTACCATAAGTCCCAGGTGTCTTATCAAGTTTCGCCCTTTCAAAATCTACTTACTTTTCGCAGCCAAAAATGGGTCGATACTCTATTTACTGTGTTCTTTATGGGGCATCTTCCTATGGGTAGCGAAGACATGTCTGGTGGTTCAAAGAATATAATGCATGAGAATTAAAGGTAAAGGACCCAATCACGTATTGTGTCAAGCCTTTCACAGACTGTGTCAACCGGTAACAGCCACGCGTGAAACGAGCAGTGCAGATAAAATTCCGGCTGCAAATGAAAATGCAATTAAGCTTCAAGAACAAGCCAATTACCTATTGTGAACAGATAGGTTCTTATCGAGATAAGTGGGAAACTCGCCCTGATTTTCGTGTCTTTGTCTATATGTGTATTGTAATTGACATCACTTCTGCAATTACCACATTCTTTCACAACTGCAACAATAGCTAACAATATTTCCCTGCATCCTGAGACAGCCTGAAATGAACTGAAATAAACCCATTTTAGAAATTCTGTACCCTCAATGCGCAGCAGAAAAAATTATGCGGAGGAACAATAGCCCCCAGCGGTGCTGTACTAAATTGAGGTAATCCAGCGAGCAATCAATTTAGTGTTATTGTATGCAATTTAACGGTAAATACTAAACAGGGGATTGGCATGAGACATGTAACGGTATGATTTTATAATAAATGCATTTTCTGTCAAGTGTTCTATGAAATTTCGGGAAACAGTTTATCGGGCGGCCGGTTACAAATGACGTGAATTGGCGTTGGTAGCGACAGAATCAGTGACAGCACAGAGAGGCTTAATCGTAGGAACCGATGCTCATTGGTAGTACCTCGAGCCACACACCGCGATGTCGCGCCAAGGTCGCAGGTCCGAAATATCCTTTCAATGCCGCAAAAAATTCATCATATGGCCCTTGGAAGTCCTTTACATAATACCGCGGGCAACGTAAAAACAAGGGTTGTATACAGTATCTAACTGGTTTCCGACCCGGCATATACAGAAGATAGCTACACATACAGGAACACTTCCCATACAGGAAAGGTGCTGCCTTACTTTTGCAATAAGATTTCTTTTTCCTTTGCGGTTCCAGAAAACCTGAGGTTTTTTGGAGATAAATTTCTAGGTTTTTGCAATCTTAAAAATCGTTCAAAAGTCCAAAATTTTTTTATTTAACTAATTGAAATTGTGTTCATTCCTCAACGGATTAACATAATTGATCAATCTGCTTATTGCATACACTTGGTAGCGGCTATTCAACTGGTGTCAACTCAATTAGACTTAATTTATTTTCCACTTTAATTCCATTTTTAATTATGATTGATAATTACCCAATTCAAAATCAATATTCTTTTGGATTAACTAGACCTCATTATAATCAAGGGGGTGTTAATAATCAACTGGATTTAGTTTGTGTAAGCCCCTCAATTTTTTATGGTAACTTAAATAGTTTAAGTGATAATTATTTTGTTAATCACAATTTTAAAATAATCATTAACTGTTTACCAACATATAAATTTTTGAATCGTCTTAATGATCCTTCTGTAAAGTTGTCATTATCAACTGATGTAATGGTGATGTCATTAGATTTAAACTTCGATATCAATCGTTATTCAGAAGACGAAAAACATCTTTTAAATGAGTTCACCTTTACCTATGATAAAGTACTCAGAAATTTCATGAATTTCTTCGTTACATATAACCAAAAATTCAAACATTACGTTGATGAATTGCCAAATAATTTAAACATAAATCTACAACTGCCAATATTAACTGGTAATTTAAAAAATTGTTTATTCAAGTTGATTAGAATAATCAAATTATTCAGAATTATTAATGATTCGATCGACGTGTTGGTGATTGGGGAGTTCAATGAAAACTTCTCAAAAGCATTATTGATAAGTTACTTAATGGATAATTATAATTATAACCTACACGCTTGCTTGAATTATTTAAACTATAGAGTGGCTATTAATATTAATTCCAATTATTATAATGACTTATTGATTCTCGAAAATTTGAAGAAATTTTATGATGAAAATAATCAAATTAAACAAGGATCCAAAGTATTATTCAATAATAAACTGGGTAAAAGGTCAAGAGATGATGATAATGATGAATGTAAACGTGTAAGATGTTGATCAAATCAACCATGTATTATATTGTATTTAATGAATGTATTTATAAGTTCAACTATACTGGAACTTTCAATCCAACTCTATTTGCAGTTCTTTCTACTTTTTTCTCTTGACTCATGGTAAGTCCTGGATTATATCTTTCAATTAATTCTTGATAACTTCTTTGACTAGTCAAAAAATCCAGTATATTTTTAAAATGTTGACTTTGGATTCTGGTTGGTTGTGGGTTTTTCGTTTGAAACTCATTGAATAATTGTTTAAAAAGTTCTTCGTATCTAGCTGATGGCTTGGAATCATTACCTAAATTATTTAATTGATTATTAACCTCTTCCACCGATTTCCTTTCTTTGATGAGTTGGATCTTTTTATATTCGAGTAAGGTTTTTTGCCTAGCCAAATCTGCTTCAACCCTGAGGGCATGAGATTTGGCAGCTATCACCCGGAGTTCTTTTATAATATTCTTATATACTAATTGCATTGCAGCTGAGTGGATCGGAGCGAGTGAAAAATTATGTCTGTGAGAACTTATGCCTGCAGAGACTGAGACGTTTGGGACTGGCACTGTGATGAGAAGCAATACTTTAAGTGGCACAGAACTTCTGTATCATTCACGCCAAAAATCTACGCTATTGAATTAAAGGGGGAAGTATGACCACATTAAAGGATACAGAAAGCCATTCAAATCAACGCCATCTATCTCTCCCCAATATGTAAATATATTGGCTGGGAATTGTTTCGCAGCCAAATCCGGTGCCAGGTCGGGCATAATTTAGTATATTATACAGATAACACCAATAACCACACGGCATGACAGGAAAGTTCCATACCTTTGCCACCAAAAATATACCCCCCACCAATATTGGACACGTGCTCCGACCACTTTTACGTGCAAATTCACCTACACTCCCCCAGTTTTACCCATTTCGTAACACTATATATAATAATCTCGGAGCTAATTCTGTCCCGCGTTAGACGTAGTACAGCTCCATATCCCGATTGTCAGCTCTCGTCCAATGAAAAATTCCACCACCCGCGAATCTCCAAACCTTCTCCTACTTGAACTCCGATACTATAAAATTTTTTTTCACGATTTATATCTAATCAAAATGTTCAAACTTTCAAGAGTATGTATATCAAGAAACTTTTGGTGATCTGGTAATATATATATGAACAATGATAATACCTTTGAATAACCATATCATTTACGAACCTCGATTTGGGAAATTGGCCAATGGGGCTCGTAGTAATGGAAATATTAATTGATACTAACAATTTAGACCTCTATCAGATCATTGGCTACTTTTGCCACTCCAGAATCCGTATTACCAAAGAAATACGGTGGCAAATATACCATTACCTTAATTCCAGGTGATGGTATTGGTAAAGAAATCACTGACTCTGTTCAAACCATTTTCAAAGATCAAAACGTTCCAATTGAATGGGAAACTATTGAAGTTAGTGGTTTAGACAAAAACAAGGATGGTGTCATTGATGGTGTTACTGAAGCTGTTGAATCTTTAAAGAGAAATAAAGTTGGTTTAAAGGGTATTCTTTACACTCCAACTGGTACTTCTGCTAAATCTTTAAATGTTGCTTTAAGAAAAGAATTAGATATCTATGCTTCCCTTGTCTTGATCAAGAATATTCCAGGTGTCAAAGGTAAATTAGAAGACATTGACTTCGCTTTGGTCAGAGAAAACACTGAAGGTGAATATTCCGGTTTAGAACATCAATCTTACCCAGGTGTTGTTGAATCTTTAAAAATTATGACCAGATTCAAATCCGAAAGAATTGGTAAATTTGCCTTTGATTTCGCCAAAAAGAACAATAGAAAATTAGTCACCGCTATCCATAAAGCTAATATCATGAAATTAGGTGATGGTTTATTCAGACAAACTATTAAAGACATTGCTCAAGACTATCACGGTATTGAAGTTAATGATTTAATTGTTGATAACGCTTCTATGCAAGCTGTTGCTCATCCTCAACAATTCGATGTCTTGGTTACTCCAAACTTGTACGGTTCTATCTTATCTAATATTGGTGCTGCTTTAATTGGTGGTCCAGGTTTAGTCCCAGGTGCTAACTTTGGTAGAGAATATGCCGTTTTCGAACCAGGTTGTAGACACGTTGGTTTAGATATCAAAGGTCAAAACACTGCCAATCCAACTGCTATGATCTTATCCGCTTCTATGATGTTGAGACATTTAGGATTGAATGAACATGCTGACAGAATTTCTAAGGCTACTTATGATGTTATTGCTGATGGTAAAACCACCACCAGAGATATCGGTGGTTCTGCTTCAACTACTGAATTCACTGATGCTATTTTATCTAAGTTAAACTAAATTATTTATCCTTGAATTTACCTACTTATTCATTTTCATATAGAGATATAGGTCAAATATAACTGAGAATTTGTATCCACTATCTCTTGTTTACCCTTGACAGCAGGTTTAATTCAAGTCCTGATATTGAACCTTACCAGAAATCCAAACAGATCGATACCTCCCTCGTCTGATATTGTCTTTTATAATTCTGTGATCCTTAACCTCTCTTACTTTTAGAATGTAATATATCTGGAACCAGAAGTACTCAAAACAATCCTGGTACCGGTAATTTGGGATCTTTATAAAGTCTATAGATAGCCTTAACCCATGCCATCCTTTTTCAAATAGTCGTCGAAGAACCATTTTCGCCTACCCACTACCGAATAGTAACGGAGTTACTCCAGTTACTGGTAACGCCCACGCGGATAAATGTTAGACTCAGCGCCAGGCACTAGTGTCTCCAGTATCCGAGAAATTGGAAATTGGAAATTGGAAACCAGGTGAAACCTCTTTTTTTCGTGCTTTTTCGACCTACTCAATGTATATGCAGCTGAATAAGATGTCACCCTACCCCATCTACATTCAACGCCTGGTTTACGGCTCTGGAAAGTCACCATCTTCTTCCTTTTAAATCCCTTTGATATTTTGCCTTGATATTTTACCTTCAAGTAATTATTATCACCAAAGGTTTTGTGGTCTAGTCGGTCATGACGGGTGCTTAACACGCACCAGGTCCCCAGTTCGATCCTGGGCAAAATCATTTTTTTGATTTTCGTCGGTTTCTAATTCGTGCATCAAACACTCTTGAATATATTATGTTGTCTTCCTATAGAATCAGGCGATTCTGAATTAAGAGTTATATATCGAAAGCTCGTAATGATAAGAAGTATTACTGAGATGCGGGAACGATTGCATATGGGAAACAGGGTAATGAAGAGCATTCACCCCAGTTTGCTTTCTGCTGCAGTTCCATTAGTGAACAAAGCACATTAGATGAAGCTTCCCTGAAACAAAGGGGAGCAAATTCAAAGAAAGGTTTAAAAATCGTGGTATGTTTAATATATCTCCATTCATACTATTAGGAACTAGAATAAATGATATTATATCCAAAGATTCACACAAGTTCCAAGTGGCATTGTTTTATTTACAAACTCCATCTTCTTTACACTTCGCTTAAATGGTGTACAGCTACTCTTGATGATTTCCGATTTGAGGTTGCCTATTAAACTTTTTAATTCATAGGTCATGGTCACGATAATTACTTGAATATTTATCTAGATCTCATCTTATTTTCCAGAGTAGAGGGTATTGCGCTTCGTTTAAGTCTTGTAAGTTTATTATAGAAGAGCTGGTTTTTTCGCAGCCATCGAAGTCCAAACGAGAAGTACTTGTTACATGCAGGAAGGCCTGAATTGGGCGTCTCCAAACTTAGAAATCACTTTTGTGGAATGCAACACAGGTCGTCACCGTCCCTTTTGTGTTTATCCTCATATTGTTATAAGCATCGACGGTTGTAAGATTTTTTAAGATTTTTATAGAATTCTTTTCTTGAATAAAATTGTGCCCGTATTTTGTCGTAAAAAATATATTCTGTCTTAGATTGGTTGCTGCAAAAATTGCAACTTGAGAAATACCACAAGACCAAATTGAGATCAAATAAAAAAAAAAAGAAACAGGAGACCTATTTTCTTTCAGGTGACATGGATGTGAGTTACAATCAAAAAGCTCTCATGACAATAACCAGAAGCTTAGATAACGGTTATCACGGGTAATACCAGGGCCCGAGGTATCATATTAGGTTTCGGGATTACAGAGAAAGGGTGGAATTACGGTAACGGTTAAACAGAAGTCTAAAAGAAGTCGAACAAGCGAAAGTCAAGAAATATAAAAGTTTAAGACCGTGTATGGAAGCTAATAACCAATTGAGTAATACAATCCATCTTGGCAGTAGCAGAATAAGGTTGAATGCGAAGGATGCGCATAGCTCAAAGTAGCTAATTAATTAGAAAATTGAAGGTTGCAGACAATTACGGAACGCAAACCTTCAACTACTACTTACGAGACAGAATAAGGTGATATTATTGGCAAGATGTGACAATTATAGTAACACGTCAACAAGATGACAGAAAAAAAGCGGGGCGACTAATGAAAGATTAAGCTTGATCTCGTGAATGATCTTTATCATCAGATGATACAAACCATAATTGGGTCTTTTGCTGACCTTTCAGGCCATTTCTTTGCATTGAAGAAGAAAACTGTAACAGCCGAAAAAAAAGAAAAAAAAAAATTTTTCTTGAAATTGCGCGAGCAAACGGGAATATTTGACCAGAATTAGGAATAAGCGATCGACGACAGTCAGGGTCTTGACATATTATTAACATATAGGATTCATTTGAGGCTGGAAAAACACGCTATGTAGAAAAACCAGTAAAAACTGTATAATTTCAAACCCTGTGGGGTTAATGTTTATGGATACTTTTACCTATTATTGATATGTTCCCGGGTTATTAACTATTACTTTCCCATGTCGCAACCAAAATAAGCCTTGGGCTCATGTTTATGACGTGTTGGTTTAAAATTTTTTCTCTGGCAGAGCATCTCAAAGGTTAGGCCCGCGAAGGAATAGCAGAAGAGTAAGTGACCTAGCATCTGAGATGTGAAAATAAAAAGAAAAAAAAAAAAGATTTAGAAGCTAATAGTTTGTATATAATAGATGAGAATACCATCTCCGCTCAATTTGTATCTATAATTTTTTTTCATTCTTTTCTTTCTTTCTATATTGATACAAAATGTTTGGTTTTGATAAAGAAAAGGAAGTAAAGTCCTCAAACTCTTTGGAAAAGGATATTCCAAGTCTTAATGAAAGTGATAAAGTATCGTCTTCAAATAAATTCACTGAAGATCACATTCAAAGAAAATTGCAGTTAAGGCATGTTCAATTAATTGCTATTGGTGGTTCTATCGGTACTGGGTTGTTTCTTCAAATTGGTATTAACTTAACAGAAGCTGGACCTTTAGGGTTACTTTTAAGTTTCTGTTTCTGGACTTGTATTATTTTGATGTTAACAGTTTCTATTGGTGAAATGGTTTCTTTCTTACCTATTGCATCCCCTTTTGTCACTATGGCAGGTAGATGTGTGGATGAAGCTTTTGAATTTTGTGTTGGTTTCAACTTTTTCATTATGCAAGCTTTGTATATACCTTTTGAAATTGTTGCAGTGAATAATTTCATTCATTACTGGAGAGATGATTATAACGCAGCCATCACTTTATGTATTCAAATTGTACTTTACGCAGCCATTAATGTTTTTGCTGTTAAATTATATGGTGAAGTTGAATTTTGGTTATCTTTAGGTAAATTAATCTTGTGTATTGGTTTATTATTATTTACCTTGGTCACTATGTGTGGGGGTAATCCTCAAGGTGATGCTTTTGGATTCAGAAATTGGCATGCTGCTGGTGGTCCAATCGCCGAATATAGAAGTACTGGTGCTTTAGGTAGATTTGAAGGTTTTATGGCTGGTTTAATCGGTGCCTTATTTATTATTGTCGGTCCAGAATATATGTCTATGGTTGCTGCTGAAGTGGTTAATCCAAGAAAGAATATGCCAAGATGTTTCAAGACTGTCTTATACAGATTGGCTTTGTTCTACATTGGAGGTGCTTTATCTGTCACCATTTTAGTGGCTTATAATGATCCAAATTATTTAGAAGCTACTACTAAATCTGCATCTGCCTCATCACCTTACGTCGTTGCTATGACTAACTTGAAGATTGCCGTTTTGCCTCATATTGTTAATGCTGTTGTTTTAACTTCGGCTTTCTCCGCTGGTAATTCTTATACTTTCTGTTCTTCAAGAGCCTTATATGGATTGGCTGAGAGAGGTTTTGTTCCAAGAATCTTTAAAAAATGTACCAAGAGTGGGGTTCCAATTTATTGTGTTATTGTAGCTATGTTATTCTCCTTGTTATCTTTATTACAATTAGGTAATACTGCTTCAACTGCTTTGGATTATATGGTCAATTTATGTACCGGTGCTCAATTATTGAATTACGGATTCTTGGCCATTATTTATGTGAGATTCTATCAATGTGTCAATGCTCAAGGTTTAGATAGAAGAACCTTCCCTTACAGATCATGGTACCAACCGTATACCGCTTATATCTCCGGATTTTTCGTTTGGGTAATGATTATTTTCAGAGGTTACGCTTGTTTCAAACCATTTTCCGTTGATGATTTCTTATTCAACTATGTCATGTGTTTTGTTGCTATTGCGCTGTATTGTTTCTGGAAGATTTTGAAGAGAACTAAATTCGTTAAAGCATCTGAGGCCGATTTAGTAACTGGAATTGAAGACATCGAAGAACATGAATATGAATATTATGCTAAGAAGGAGAGTGAAGGTGGTAAAAAGCTGAAATTTGGTGGTATATTAGGATGGATATTCTAAACACGCCAATGAAATTATTCTTAATCCCAATGACTTTTAGATTTTAATTCCTAATGACCATGTAAAGGTAACGATAACTAGATTAAATTAGACGGTGACATTTATTTCTCATTGCATGACAATATTTATATGACACTACTATACACATTCATTATATATTATTTTTAAGTCGGTCTACTCTTAGTTTTCTATTTGGTTTACTCTCTTTTTGACGTTGTATTTCCGTGGATAATCTACAAGTTGGAAATTACCAATTTGATTCCGTTTATTTTATATATACCTAATTAATCCATTCCCAAGTGATGTCAACTCTACCTGCATCTTTATCAGCAATTTGATCAAAAGCAGAAGGAGAAAAATCTAAATCATGGTAAGCACAACCTTCACATCTATCAGTCACTTCAACCTCAACAGATTTACCTTGGTAAGAAGCTTTGATTTTTTTACCACAGATAGGATTATTATTTGGGTTTCCATTATCAGTTTCATCAAATAATTCATGAGAAACTGCCACAATATAATCAGAATCAGAATTAGTAATACCACAAGCACCTAAACCAGTATCATAATAAGTACCTTCACCAGAGAATGACCCAGTTGAAGTAGAAGTGGAAGTACTTGAAGAAGAGGTGGTTGCTTCAGTGGTAGTTGGAGTAGTAGAGGTTGGGGAAGTAGCAGCTTCAGTAGTGGCCTCAAGTGTGGCTTGAGTAGTAGCTTCAGTTGTTTGAGTAGTTTCTTCAGGATCAAAGGTAGCGAGTGCTCCAACATTAGGAACACTAGTAGCATCAGCAACCTGAGTAGGTTCTTCATCATCTTCAAATTCAGCAGTTGGCACAGCATCATTAACAGTAACAGTGGTTAACCCTTCTGGTCCATTAATAACGGTGACGGTCTTAACTTGGGTAACTACCAAGACATGAGCAGGAACTGCAAAAGCAGTAGATAATAAAGCTAAAATCAAAAGATTGAATTGCATGTTAATTTCTTAATGTAAGGAATGTAAAACGTGTAAGACGTGTATAAGGAGTGTAAGGAGTGTAAGGAACGTATACGTTAAACGTAAGTAAGGAACGTGAGTTATATGAAAGGAATGTAAGGAACGTGAGTTCTAAGAATTTTAAAGCTTTAAATAATTTAACAGATGGAGCAGAAAACTACATTTATATACCAATGAAACCATGTTTCAAAACTGCATTGCCTTGACTGCATAGATCGAAGAAGTACAGTAGCGAAGTAATGAATAACTACCTTGTACCTGAAGCTCCTGCAGACGCGGTTATGAAACATGGTCCCTTTTTATATGCAATAGGAAATTCTCTAAACAATACGCCAATTTGCGCCAATTTTTTCTGGTTCGAAGGAGACCGAGGAAAGCATTGCATTACTACGATTAAGCTTTAGCTATACTAAAAAGTATTCACGTCCACGTCTAATAAACTACTTTAATCTAAACACGTATTCGATAAATCAAGTTACCTCCTGATTATTTGGCTATTCCATATTCTTTCCTCTATGCATCTAATGCAATATTTTTCTCTCAGTCTAGACTCGAAACATTTTACCGATTCCGTCTCCTAACCATGATTCGATACCAAATACCCGAATGGAGAAGATGATCTTAGATTCGGTATTACATTATTTTGTCTTGGACCCGGTCTAAAACATAATTTACATACGAGAATGTACTGGGAATGTGGTGTAAGGTATGTTTCATAGTCTCGTTGGAGTATGCCGATCCCCAGATTTGATACTAACATGGCGCAAATCCTCCTGCAAACTGACGCAACATGCTGCATCCTGCTGCAGACATACGCGTTTTGGGTTAAATTAAAGACGCCGGTCAACCAGGTTCGGTTGGAGTCTAGATCGGCCTATGTAAGTGGTAATTTACTGAAAATTGTTAATTTTCAATTCATTGGTTACCGAATACAAATACTTACACTGTTTTATATAATTTATATTAATTTCATATCTAGGCTAATCAATACATTTAGATTGGAAATTACTTTCTAATTGAGTGAATAACCATTTACTTTGAAAGCTACTAACCCCCATAGTTTTAGCTCTTAATCTCATATTTCTATCATCTGTAATCAAAATACAATAGCAAAAATTTCTTGAAAGTTTGGAATCCAAAAGTCTACCATTGATTGGGGTATTTAATCCTTTTAGAATCTTCTTGCTAATTTCATTCTGTTCATTAACAGCATTTAAAATTGTTTCATCGATATTTGCTCTCCAGTTTGAATTGTTCTCAAACTCGGTAGTTTCATTGATATCAGTTGCAATCGTACCATCAAATCTTAAAGGTAAAAGTTCTTTGGTGGAATATAATTCTCTGATGATTATTACCGATCTTGTGGCTGCGTCGGCTATGGTAGCTTCAGCGGATTTTCTTAAAGATCTTAATTCCTGAAATACAATTAAAGGAATTAATACCTTGAAAACCCCATTTCTGATACATTTAAATATTCTACCACAATGTTTTAACCAAATGTTAGTATCCAAGGTAATATATGTAAGACTAGTATCCATACCATCTCCTATATTACCTTCTATCAAACTAGTAGCAAGATTATTGTTACCGAGATTATTCTCACTAACCATTGATAAATTTTCGGGATTTATCATGAAATTGTTGTCCCCACTATAGAAATCTTCATCATTCATATTTGATTTAAGAACTTGATGCTGTTGATTATATAATTTATTAACTTGATCTTCCAACTCCTGATCTCTACGATGATTACTGTCAAGAGTATATTCATCTTCAAATTCTTCCATAAGGTCATCTCTGTTAAATCGGTTGAAAATAGCCTTTTCGTTAGTATCATTTTTCCTTTCGAACCATTCATCATCTATCACACTTGGATCAATTCTTTGGAGATATTCATAAATGTTTTCTTCGTTGAATTTATCAAAGAAATTATGACTCATGAATCTACTGTCTCCGTATAAGAAGTTGGTCGTCAAATATTCAACCTCTTGTGGCACCATGGTGGAATAAAGAGGAATTATATCACCCCAGAATTTGAATCCAGTATGACTTCTAATTAATCCAAATTCATAGTTATCAGCAATGAATCTGGCTAAAAGCATGATTCTAACAATTCTATCATTATTTTCAGAGATATTATTATCATCAAAATTTGGTGATTCTTTACCTTTGGTGGAATCATTACCGGCTCTGAGACTTGCTGATATTCCGGATACGGGCAAATCAAAAATGTTGTAATCAGAAACTCCTGTGGAGTCAAGCTCACAGTAATCGGTCTTTAAACTGATGAAATCAAACCATAAGGTCCCCCACGATTTCCAAACTTCGGCCAAGTTCTCGTGTTCATTGAAGTGTTGAATATAATTCGAATTTTCATATACGAATCCTCTACACTTCTTCAACAAAGACTTGTTAGATTTCACCATAATC
The DNA here is from genome assembly GCA_030574815.1 of Yamadazyma germanica. Lineage (NCBI taxonomy): Eukaryota > Fungi > Ascomycota > Pichiomycetes > Serinales > Debaryomycetaceae > Yamadazyma > Yamadazyma germanica. The sequence continues at coordinate 28,044 of JAJMFS010000024.1, read as the reverse complement.
AATAATGTATTCAAATAATTTATCAAAAGTTCCCACGGAAAAATATATCTAAATAACCAGTAAAACATTGGCTTACTTTCAGGGTTCTTATTGGTAGCTTCACCTACTGAAATCAAAAAATATAACCAAATAATTACATGACCATAAGAAGCTTCAATTGGTCCAACCAAATAATGTTTTAAAATTCTGATGGATAATTCCAATACCGATTTATTGATATCTTTCAAATAATATACCCATTCAACTTCAGAGATTTCAGATGCTAAAATAGTTGAGGAATTCGACGAGCCAGAAATATTTGCCAGGAAATCGTCTGACATTGAAGTCTTCGACTTTCTTTTCCGATCCTTTTTGTCTTTTCTTTCCTTCAATGCTTCGGGTAACAAGAAAATTTTGGCAAATGGGTTCTTTGGATCACCAAGTCCAATAATATGATCAATATTTGATATGGCGAATAATGGACCTTTACTTAACCAAAAATTCAATTTTTCAAGAGAATTGATACCACTTTGAGATTGTTGGGATAATTGTTGTTGTAAATAATAAGGGGTATTTGGATCGTTGGTGTTTGTAACTCCATTGGGGGTATAAAGTTGCCTAGTGAAAAAATTGTACCCATTTGAATCGGAACCAAAGGTGATACCATATCTCGATACCAAGTCTATTCCATATTGTAATTGAGTTTCATGTAAATTTTCAATATTATTGTCACCTTGATTCAAACTTGGAGATTTACTATTCATAAACTGATTCGTATTTATACTTAATAATACCTTATGAATTTTGATAAAATCGATAATTGGCAATTCAAGAATTGATAAAATATTCCTTTGAGTGCAGATATTCTCAACCACTAATTTTAAGTATTGTTGGGTGGGAACAAATGGATCTCTACAAATAACAGACTTACCGATATTGACCAAAGCTTCTAAATTATCTTGTTGAACGGTACACATATGATAATAAATCTTTCCATGTCCGTAGAGAGTTCTCATAGCAACAGAATACCAATATTCAGCACTGACCTTCCAATCGATAAATCTTGAGGAGTATAAAGCAATAGCCATTCTCGATAAATCACCCAATTTTTCAGACCACCAGCCTTCCATATCGAGAGCTGGATCACTTAAACTGGCAATTATTATGAAACAATTACTGATGAAGCTCAGACATATTTCATGTTCTTGAAAAATATTAATAATATTCTTTAAAACCTCTAAAAATGCAACAACTCCATAGACCCACATTCTTCTTGGGATTTTATACAAATCAACGATATTTTTCCCAGTTTTAAAGTTATCCCGATGTTCGTTGGAAGTAGGTTTTAAAGCAGTAACAAGAAAGTCGGTATAATTATCTAAAAGGGTGATGTTGTTATGATAAACGTTCCATAAATCACTCAGTAGTTCTGAAGATTTAATGTTGTTTATTACTCCAGTATTTGGAGTATTATTAACACCTTGATTCATAATATTTGAACCATAATTATTATTTGTGAATTGAGATATTTTAAGCAGGAGTTCGAGACAATTTTTTTGAACGATTTCTTCATAGTTTACAATGTTTTTATAAGTATCTTTTAATTTGGTAGCCAATTGTTGTTCCTCTTCTGTCATTTCTCTTGGTTGAGGTTTACCGGTTGTTGAAGGAGCGGCAGTTGATGTTGCAATAGTTGATGCGACAGAAGCAGTAGCCGGAACCGATTGAAGGGAATGACGATGATTATTGGTGGCAGCTATAGCTGCTTGAGCAGCAGCAACATTGTTGGTTGGGGCAGCACTTATAGTGGAACCATTACCTTCGGGATCCAGTAATTGAGCCGAATCCTTTAAATCAGTTGAATCCATACCAGATTTATTATAATTATGTAAATGCAGTTGATCAATAGTTGGATTTGAATCGGGCAGTTCTAAATTATTTTGTGCTGAAACTGCCACGGAATTTGTATGAGCAGGATTAGAATTAAGATTAGGATTGGGGCTTGAAGGAACTTCGTAACTCAGAACAGTTGGGGTTTTTAATTGACCAAAGGCTGCTTGATTAAAAGTTGCTTGATTAAGGGTGGCTTGACCTAAAGCAGATCTTCTGAAACTATGTCTTGGATGTTGTAGTGGATGCAGTAAAGGGGTTTGAACAGACTGCAGTTGTATGGGCAGGCTTTGACCGTGGATAGTTTGAGGGACTTGCTGAGGAGATTGCAGTTGTTGAGGCAGATGTTGAAGGGGCAGGTTTTGAAGGGGAGTTTGCAGTTGTGTGAAACCAAAATCAGATGTGTAAGTATTGAAAGGACCTCTTTTATTGGAATTGTTCATCAACTGATTAGATAAACTATGCTGACGTTTTTGCTGAATACCACTGGATAACTGTTGAGACGAATTTGAATTATATGGATCGATATAATTATTATTAATACCCATAGCAAGACAAACACACAATTCCTTAGTTAAGGATCAAAATTGACTTTGAAAAAGGCCAAATTAATGCAAGAGTGATGTGTATGTTATGAGTTTGAACAGCTTATACAGATATACTTTAGATACTGGCAGATGTCAAGTATAACTGGAAGGGTTGTTGTTTGCTGAGTGATTTGATTTGCGTGGAATTATAGCTGAGTGAATGAGTGAGAAGAATGAGAGGATGAATGGAGGGTGTGAGACGCAGACAACGAAACAACTGACGACAACGGGGGTGCCCCTGCCGCGACGAGGTGGTGGCAAGGCCGTCCACGAAGGCTTGTTGCCGCCAGGGAAGCCCGGGTTATGCACGGGCCAAGAAATGCACATCCACTATATTAATAATTGGTCACTTACATATATAAAGAAGGAAGAAATAATAGAAGAGAAATACAAGAATTACTGTAAGGGATCATGGGAAAAATGATTATATGGTATGCGTAGGAAAATGAATTCACACGGTGGGTCTGAAAATGTATGGACGACTACCGAATCGGTGGCAAAACCACATTATATTCTCGTGTCATGGACGGTGACCAGCATTCACTACTGTTATATTTATGGTGATCCATTACCTCATACTTCATGCTATTGATGGAATATTCAAACCTCTTTCCCATTCAACCTCAATATAATCCAGACATATCATTAGCACCCATACCCTTTGAAAGAGACATCTTTTCTTAATGAAATCTTATATTAAATACTTATGATAACCCACAAAGCAAATAACCATATAGACTACTTCAATTTTTTCTTTGGTCTTAATTGGTTAGTGTGACCACACTTTCTCTTACGACAGTTGGTGGCTCTTGGAGGTAATCTAGCGTAACATTTACGGCAGATAGACTTTTCACAGTTGTATTTAGAAGCTAAAGCTCTTAATGATGGTTCAATCATACTATGTGCTTATTCTATTGATGAAATATTTGAAATTTTTTTTCAAAGAAGAGTGAGAGTGAGTGGTGGTTGGACGGTGCGTGTGGTGCTTAGGGCTGAGCCCTAGAGGATATCAGTATCAGTTTATCTAGTTCGCGACTTGTTTAGTCTCACATCGGTTCTTCTTTTCGGCTCAGGCTCATGCTCAGGTTCTCACTGAGGCTCTCACTCAGGCTCAGTCTCAGACTCAGGCTCAGTCTCAGGCTCAGGCTCAGGCTCAGGCTCAGGCTCAGTCCTCAGTCTCAGTCTCACCGTCTCTCACCTCAACTCTTAACCTCACTACTGTGTAATCTCTCGCACAACCAGCAATATGTCAGATAATCCGAATCATCTGGAACCTGAAATCATTGGTAGTAACGATGAAGTCGAATTCATCGATAGCAATGGATCATCCAATGATCAGCCTGATGACTACAGTTCCAACGAATCTGAAAACCTCAATTACCATGATGTGAATGACTCGAAAAATATCCAGTATCTGAATAATAATTTCGATGAAATAAATCACCATGGGTATCAATTCAATCCACATGATGACCACAGCCAGTACGAGGAATCTAGAATAGATGACGGTGATGATGACATTGCTAATCTTGAAGATCAAGTGGACCAAGTGGACCAAGTGCCCCTGCATTTTCTGCATCAAGAGCATCATTACCCGCCAGAGGTTCATCAGTCGGTAGAGGATCATTCACAGTCAGTTCTTCCACAACTTCAGCAACAAGAGAACGCGGATGTTCAAGAGCAGTCTGAAAGTCATCAAGACCTTGAACACCAAGAGCATCAAGTTCATTTCCTGGCTCAACCACAGTACCATCAACCACAATATACTCACCCCCAAGAACAAGATGAACAAGATGAACAAAAAGAATCAGACTCCCCTCAACCAATGTACGAAGAGCACGGTGGTGAATCTGGTGACCATCCTGAACAATCAGAGCCAGCTAATCCTCAAATTGAAATCCATCCTTATTCTCAGCCACCGTCTCCTTCACCATCTCACTCAAACGAAGAAAATGATCGTGTTGAAGAATTGAATACTTCCGGTATACATCTCCCCGTCACTAATTTTGTCACCACTCCATCAAAGGACTTACTGGCGTTGAAAGACATTGATTCAATCGAAACTCCCAAAGCCTTCAGCGTGGCCAGAGATGATGATAATGAAATGCAACAAAGTTCCCCATTGGTCCAAAATGTTTTACCAGCAGTTCGTTCTCAATCGAATGATATTAATATAGATACTTCAATGATCCAGGATGAAAAAGAAAATAATGGTACATCGATCATATCCTCATATCTTGGGCTTTCCGAAATCCAAGTTGCTTCCCTTGACCAATCTATTCTTGACATATTGATGAAAAAAGCTGTCGAAGTATCTGAGCTTGAAAGTAATATATCTTTTTTGAAATTAAATGAAGAGAGACTATCACAATTGAATGAGTCGAAATTCAAATCTCTCAATGGGAAAATAAGGAAGGATGAAGAGAAAATTGATAATTTGACTCTGGAAAAAGATGTCCTATTACAAAAACTAGATCAAAATAGCCAAAGTTTGGATACTTATAGACATGAGAATGATCAGTTAAAGGATAGAATAAATCAATTGAATCAAAATTTAATTGATTTACAAACCGCCCAAAATGAAGCCAACATTGATAGAGAAATAATCCACTATAATAATCAAATCAACAATTTGACTAAAGATAACATTGATAAAAATCAAAAAATCAACCAAGTTACTAAAGAATTGAATGATGTGAAAAATGATTTCTTCACCATTAAGTTTGATCTCGCTAAAGCATCCCACGAAGCTTCCTATTTTAAACGGGAAAAAACATGGTATGAGAATGAATGGAAATCTTGTCAAGATAGATTGACAGAATTGACCAAATCTTACCAATCCGAGAGATTGACCCAGACTACTGAAATTGCAGAATTATCAGCTAAATTGCTGTCAGTTAGTGCTAAGAATGATAAATCAGCCAATACTATCAAGGCTTTGAATACTAAGCTTGAATCTCAGTTAGATCAAATCCTGAAATTGGATCAATCTCTTGAGTCTTCTCGTATAAAATTAGAAAAGGAATTAAAGAGTAAAGACGACATAATTGAGATATTGAACGTACAAAATTCCGAAAATTCCGATACCATTAAAGATCTTGAATCTCATCTTCAAGATCTTCAACAAAAGTCAAACTCTGCAATGGAAGAGTTAGAGTCGGAACTCAAAAAGAAATCTGAAGAATGTATGGAATTAGAAGAGAGACTTAGAAGATCAGAAGAAGCTTTAGAACAAGAATTAAGACAAGAAACTGATTTACCTAAATTAAGTGATAACGCCGAGCTCATTGCCGCAAATGCTAAAGGAATTTCATTATCTTCATTATATGCTGAGTATAATCATATTAAAAAGCAATTGATTTTGGAAAGATCTCAAAAAGATAAATTGGCAAACGAACTTGAAACTTTTGTTAACGAATTAGAGGCCAAAAAGCCAATAATTTTAAGTTACAAAGAACAAATCACATTTTATGAGACTTCAATGAAAGATATGGTTAGTAAAATTGAATCTGTAAGATTCGAAAAATTGGAGAGTGATAAGAGGGCTGGTAGATTAAAGAATAAAATCATTGAATTGGAAGATGATATGACTTCTATGAGGAAACTATGTAAAGATTTAGGTAAACAATTATGTTATTATTTAATTCATTCCAAGATACGAGAATCCAATGATAACCCATTGACCTTAGCTGAAAGAAATGCTATTGATAATATTTTAGAGAAGACTGGCAATAATGAGAATACCAAAGAAACTGACACTGATCAATTGATTTCTGATAGGTTAGTTGAATTTTCAAATGTCATTGAATTACAACACAAGAATGTGGAATTATTGACTATCACCAGAGAATTGGGTAAGAAATTAGAAATACAAGATAGCGCCGCTAATAATGAACTAGAATCTTTTGCAATTGAACAAGCTAAAGACGCAATTTTAACCTTGGAAGGGGAACTTGATAGTTTGAAAATCAAATACGATGCTGTTAATAAGGAAAGAGATGCTCTAAAATTGTTATCATCACCACAAGCGGATCAATCAGTGAATAACCCAAATAATAAATATTTAACTGATATGAATAATGATTTGAAGAGAAGAATTGATGATTATGACGCAAAGTTCGATAAGTTAAGAACATCTAGCGCAACAAAGATTACTGATTTAACTAAGAAGTTAGATGACATCACTTCGAACAGGGATGAACTCAAACTCAAGGTTAATTCATTGACTCATCAAGTTGAATTAGTTGAAACTAGATACGCTAGTAGTAAGGCTACATTGAAGAATTCTGAATCCGAATTTGCCAGATTACGTGAAACTATTGAATTCTGGAAAAGCCAAGCATCTAAACAAGAAAGTTTATTAGTTCACAGAAATAACGAAGTTAAGGACTTAGAATCAAAGTTGACAAAGCAGAGCATGGAATTGAATGGTATAAAAAGCGAGAATGAACTTATTCAATCAATTCAGACAAGATTACAGGAAGATATTAGTCAATTGAAGAAAGATAAAACACAACTCAATGAATTCGTCATGGATTTACAATCGCTCCTCAAGGAAAGAGAATCTAACAATACTGAAATATCTATGAGATTGACCCAATCTATAACCAATTATCAATCCTTACAAGAAAAATTGGCTGAAAGAGATGAGAGATTGTCAATATTATCAAGTCAATCCGAAATGGCTTTAAAAGCTCAAAATGCTAAGTTGGAACAAGTAAATGAATTGAGTCATAATTTAATGACTACAAAAGTCCATTTGGAAGAAAAAACAAGGTTAGTTGATTCTTTGAATTCTAGAATCAAGGAATTGACTGATAACCTCAATAAGAGTGATACTCACATTAGAGCTTTACAAATCAATAGTGGTGCTGTTGCATCCCAAGCTCCAAATCATAATGATATAGAATTGGAACAAGCCAGACATGAGTTACAAATGGCTGAAGCCCAAGTTAAACAATATTCAGAACTTGCTAAGAGTGCCGAAGATACTGTCATCAATGTTACTACATCATTTGAAGAGTTCAAAAAAGAAAATGAACTTATTCAAATATCCTTGCACGACGAGAAGGCAAAACTTGGACAGGAAGTGATTGAATTGAAATCACAGATCGATAAATTGAACCAGCAAATTTCGGATAATGAATCATCTATGAATGAAGATCTTAGTAAAACAAAACAGAAGTTGGAAGAGTATTCTATTAAAGCTAAAGCTTATGATAACATGCAAAGAGAATATGACTCAAGGATCGAAACTCTCAGAGGTGAATTACAAAACTATTCTCAATTGGCCGATACAAACCAGAAGAAATATAATGAGCAGTTAGTCAAAAACGAAAGTTCTAGTAGAGAAATTGTTTCCTTGAAAGAAGTCCATGATAGATTAAAACTGACAATTTCTAAATTAGAATCTGAACTAGAAAATTTGAATGGAAAGGTTTCAAGTACTGATTCTATCATTAAAGAAGAAAGACAAAAGATGGAAGAACAACTCAATTCTTCTAAATCCAGAATGAGGGATCTTGAAAGTCAAAATTCTATTCTCATGAATCAATTAGAATTGATGAAGCTCCCTGCCAGTGAAGATTCTCAATCTGATTCTATCCCTGAATTACGTCAAGTACTTAATTTTGTTCGTCGTGAGAAGGAGAGTGCTGAATCGAAGGCATTAGTATTATCTGATGAAAACCAAAGACTTGAAAATCAATATAAATCAACTTTGAGTGAATTAGAATCGGTTAAAAAGGAATTGGTAAGTTCATCTACAACTAAAATTGAGTCTAATAATGACCACCAAAAGTTACTGGAGCAAATTGAACAAGTCAACATCCTACGTGAAAGTAACACCACTCTAAGAAAGGAAAATCAAGAATATATCAGGCAAATCAATGAGTACGAATCAAAAGTTAAATCGATGGAAACCTCAACTAGCCCATTGAGTGCTCAAATTAAACAATTAAATAATACCATTTCCGAAAAAGATCAATCAATAAGGCTCTTGAAAGAAGAAAACGATAGATTAATGGCGGTGTCTAGTAATGGTAATGATGAAGATAAACAAAAATTACAAGCTTTACAAACTAGATTTGATAATTTACTTAATGAATCACAAACCAAACTCAAAGCAGCCAGAACCAAAGAAAGAGAATATCAAAGAGTCCTTGAAGAGGCCAGAGGCGAATTGAGTAAAGTTAAAGAAGAATTGACTGAAATTAAAGAAAAACAAGATCATAAACAAGATCAAAGTATACCAGACTTGAACAAGATAAAACGAGATGCTATGGCGCAAGCTCAGACCCAAGCACAAGTACACGCAAAGGCTGAATTAGAAAAGACAAAGCAACAATTCCAACAAGATAAAGACAAATTAGGTGGACAGCTCGATGAATTGAAGGCGCAATTGGCACAAAAGAACTCTATTGATGAAGAATGGAAATCAAAGTATGAAGAATTGCAAAAATCCTTGGAATCCACTAAATCACAACTTGAAGCTGATTTCAAGAAACAACTCGAACAAATGAAATCAAGCGATAACTCTCAATCGAACGCTCAAACGAGTGCTGCCACCAAAAAAGAATACGAGGATAAAATCGATGCTTTGAAGAAAGAATTCTCTGACCAATTAGAGAAAGAAAAAGAAAAAGTAAAATCTCTGACAGAAAAGAGATTCGAAATCAAGCTTCGTATGCTTAATAAGAAACTTGAAAGAGCCAATACTCCTTCCAATGATAGCACAGGAGCTACTGATTCTGCCACCACTTCTAAAGCTGCAACTCCTAATGGGAAGAGAGGTTTTGCTCAAACTGAAGACAGTGTAGACCAAGCTAATAAGAAACCAAAAGAATAATTTAGTATGTAATATAAACCAATATAGAATAATAACTGATGCGCCATGCCTCTTAACCATCGCACCTCATCGAAATATTGAAAAATATCTTGAACTATTACAATGGGTGTGCCAGCTTTTTTCAGATGGCTTTCGAGGAAGTACCCCAAAATCATCTCTCCAGTAATTGAAGAAGATACGAATGAAGAAATTGGTGGTGCCAAATACTCCGATCCAAATCCAAATGGAGAAGTTGATAATTTATATCTTGATATGAATGGGATTGTTCATCCATGTTCACACCCTGAGCATAAACCAGCACCTGAAACCGAAGATGAAATGTTTCTTGATGTATTCAAGTACACTGATAGAGTTTTGATGATGGCCAGACCTCGGAAAGTATTGATGATTGCTGTTGATGGAGTCGCTCCTAGAGCCAAAATGAATCAGCAACGGGCCAGAAGATTTAGATCGGCGAAAGACGCCCAAATTGCCGCCGAAGAACGGGAAAAAGAACTTAGAGAACGGGAAGAAAGGGGGGAAATCATAGATGATGCTATTAAGGGGAAAAAATCCTGGGACACTAACTCGATTACTCCGGGAACTCCATTCATGGGTAGATTGGCATTAGCTTTAAGATATTGGGTGGCGTATAAGTTAGCTAATGACCCAGGCTGGGCTGATTTGCAGGTGATCATATCAGACGCTTCAGTGCCTGGTGAAGGGGAACATAAATTAATGAATTTTATTCGACTGCAAAGACTGGATCCTTCATATGATCCAAATACCAAACATTGTATTTATGGTTTGGACGCTGATTTGATTTTCTTGGGATTGGCCACTCATGAACCACACTTCAGAGTTTTGAGAGAAGATGTATTTGCCAATCAATCCAAGAGATTGAATGTTTCTGATCAGCTTAACATGACAGAAGAACAAAAGCAACGATTAAGTGAAAAGGATTCAACAAAGCCATTTTTATGGTTACACATAAATGTTTTAAGAGAATACTTAGCGGTGGAATTGTATAATTCTCGCTTGTCTCTTCAATTTGACCTTGAAAGAGCTATTGATGATTGGATTTTTATGTGTTTTTTCGTTGGTAATGATTTCCTCCCTCATATTGCAAGTTTAGATGTTAGGGATAATGGTATTGATATTTTGGTTGATTGTTGGAAGAAAATTCTTCCAGGGTTAAAGGATTATATGAGTTGTGATGGGAATTTGAATCTTAAACTGGTTGAGTTATTAATGAAACAATTGGCCAGTAAAGAAGATGAAATCTTCAAAAAGAGACACGAACAAGAAAAGAGAAGGGAAGAAAATTTCAAAAGACGCAAAGCTTGGAGTGAAGAAGAAAATCAAATGAGAAATCAATACATGCCTACCCTTACAAAGGGGAAAGACAAAGCCCCAATTCAAGCGGATGTCAACATGCCCCTAATGACTACCACCGGTGACGTTGTTGATGGACATGCAAAGTTTTCCAATAGTGATATAGTCAATAATTTGGCCACCATAAACAAGGCTAATATGGCAAATGCTGATGCTGCCGAGCGGTTGAAAAAGTTGATAGAACAGAAACTGACCCCCGAATCTCAAGAATCACAGGGAGTGAAGAGAAAATCGGAAGATGAATCAGAGCCAGTGGTTTTGAATAAACCAAAGCCAAAGAATGATAAAAAAAAGGAAGAAGAAGAAGGTGACGAAGTTAGAATGTGGGAAGCGGGATATCATAAAAGATACTATCAAAGTAAGTTTGGGTTGAATAGTGAGGACGAGATTGAAGATCAACGGAAAAAACTAGCATATCACTATTTAGAAGGGATATCTTGGGTATTGTTATATTATTATCAAGGTTGTCCATCATGGCAATGGTATTATCCATATCATTATGCGCCATTTGCAAAAGATTTCACTGGTTTAGATGAAATTGTTGGTGATGGAATTACTTTTAAATTGGGTAAACCGTTCAGGCCATTTGAACAATTGATGTCAGTTATGCCAGCCGCTTCTTCCCATACATTGCCGGATGGATTTGAACCATTGATGAAGGACAATGATTCACCAATTATTGATTTTTATCCTGAGAATTTCGAAATTGATATGAACGGTGCCAAAATGGCATGGCAAGGTATTCCCTTATTACCATTTATTGATGAATCAAGGCTTTTAGAGGCAGTGGAAAAAGTATATCTAACGTTAACTAATGATGAAACTGATAGAAATACATTGAAATATGACGAATTGTTTATTTCGAATCAAAATAAAAATTATAATCGATTCAAAAAAATCTATGAAACTCATGACGAAGATGATAATATTCTGTTCAATCATACAGCTTCTGGATTATCGGGTAATGTTGAACGAGTTACGACATTCAAAGAAAATGATATTTTGAAAAACCCTGTTGCTGGAGATATGCCTGATATTAGCATGTCAGAATATCTTTCATTGAAGTATCATATGCCAAGTAAAACTAAAGGAAAATCGATGCTTTTGAATGGATATATTCCTCATATACCAGCCTTGAAGCAATCGGATATCGATCAATTGTTATATGGTAGAGGTGGTGGTAGGTTTAGAAACCCCTCTGATAATAGGGATTATATCAATGAAGGTCCAGAAGGTAAGGGGAAGAAGATATTCATGATGTATAAGAGTCGGAAAGGAGGTTTTAGATCGAGTATAATGGGGGTCAGTGGTCAGAATAATCAGAATAATGGCCGGAACCAAGGTAATAATGGTTATAACAATAACAATTATAACAATTATAACAATTATAACAATTATAACCAAGGTTACCAGGGTAATCAGGGATACCAGGGTAATCAGGGATACCAGGGTAATGGATACCAAGGTAACGGGGGATACAACCATAACCAGGGATACAATAATTACAACCAAGGACATAACAATTACAACCAGGGATATCAAAATCAATCATATAACAATTATAACCAGGGGTTCCAAGGGAATAACCAGGGCTACCCAAACCAGGGGTTCCGAGGGAATAACCAGGGCTACACAAACCAGGGATATAATCAAGGATTCCAGAACAGAAATCAAAACGGCTATAATAACTATAACCCGAACGGTAGAAATAGTTATAGACAGTAATTACTGTGAGGTCATTTAGTCCCTGTCTGTGTGTAAGTGTGTAATGTATATGTGTAACGTATATGTGTAATGTGTTGTGTAAATGTATACGTGTAATGTATACGTGTAATGTATACGTGTAATGTATACGTGTAATGTATACGTGTAATGTATACCTGTAATGTATACCTGTAACGTAGACCTGTAACGTATATCTAATCTTCAGTCTATCAGTCTCAGTCTTAGCTCAGTCTATACATCTTATCTCACTCTCAGGCACCCTGCGCGGAGCCGTCCCGGATTGCTAATCGCTTGATCTCCTGCAAATTACTTATACAATGGAACTCCCGCTTTTTAACGAAACTCAAGATATAACTTGGGTCGCCTGTAAAAATGACCAAGGTTATTCTATTGAAAAACGCCAGTTGAATCTCCCAATTCTTGAAAACCCCCAATATGAAAACTTGATTATCATTGATTCTGTCAAATCAGGAACCGGCACCAAACCTCATTTTTACAACCAAATTCTTGCCCCGATTCTTGGACATTTTCAAATCCCCCATAAATTCATCGAAACTCAAGATGCCGACACAATGGCAAATCTTGGCAAGAGTGAAATCTTCGCTAACCCACCTCCCCAATCCATCTATACAATCATGATATTGAGTGGAGATACTTCAATTAACGAACTAATCAATGGGTTTGAGGCAAATGGAGTACCGGTGCAAGTAAGATTAGCCGTCGTACCGTTCGGCACCGGTAACAGTTTAAGTCTTGGACTTGGAATTAATAATGAGTTAGACGCAGTCAAGAAATTTTTCACCACTAAAAGAATCAGCCCATTGAACTTATACCGAATTGGTTTGCCACCCAACAGTTACTTAATGCATCATGGGAAACCAGCCAAGAAGTTGGGCCCGGAGCTTTACTTTGTGGTGGTTTTTTCTTGGGGGTTTCATGCATCTTTAGTGGCGGACAGTGATACTGAGGAGTATCGTCAACACGGAATTGCAAGATTCAAGATGGCCGCCATGAAAAATTTGCAACTGTCACAATTGTATGAAGGATCTACAGTGATAAAAACCCGGGATTTACCATCTGACAGAAATGCCAATAATATTTTTGCTGGGCGTGCAAATAGTGGAGAGTCCGAAGTGGATTCCGAAGATGTGGGGGTGGTTGAGGGACCCTATGCGTATTGGGTATTGACCCCCAGTAATAGATTCGAACCAACTTTTGAAATTTCTCCCAACGGTGATATCTTGAACTCTGATATGTATCTCATTTGTTTTAATACGAAGCAGGATAACCCAAATTACATAATGGATATTATGACTCAAGTTTACAATGGAGGAGACCACGCGAATAACTCCGATGTCACATATATTCGAGTGGATGCCAAGCAATGCGTCAAACTAAAATATCAAACTTCTGAATCTCATCGCCCCGATAACCTTGGTAATAGTAGATTTTGTATTGATGGTAGTATTGTCAAATTCCCAAAAAGTGGAGAAATATCCATTCATAATTCTCTGAATCAAAAAGGCAATTACCATTTCTTTGTCATGCACTAGAATATTACTTTGTCCGGTTCTGGTGGGGGTGTATGCACTCCTCCATGTACGTCTCGGTGGAGTAATCGAGTAGTCCGTCATTTGAGGGGATTTTTCAGTGAAAAACCCTAATTCCGTAATTTTTTTGGGGGGGAGGGCTAACGGGAAACCCCGTCTGTGTCTGTTTAAGCCGACCCACCAAAGCAAAAAATGGGGTGGCTGACCCTCACCAAATTGCTATTTCAGGTGGTGGGGTGGCTTTGGGGGGGGCTGTTTGACGGGATCGACATTGATTGTTAAAAATGCTAATAAATATCCCGCATACATTATCCGAGGATAATAGAACATGGGTTTTTTTCGTTCGCTACGACGCCCATAATCCCATGTCTCGTCCAATATCATCTCGCTTATTGTCATCAACTTGTTTAGCCAGATTAAACAACCGTAAAATCCCCCGCAATTGGATATGTTACAGAAAAAAGTCCGGGGGTGCGGGGCTAACCAGGAACAAGGCTCATAAATTGGCTTCCCCAGGCTTCTGTACGCGCATATCAATTCATAAAAATAAAAGAATGAGGGAACCTTCAGCCGGGTTTGGATCCTTGGCGCTTCCTCCTAGTTTAGCCGCAACACTAATGGTAGCATATTCCGGAACTGTCCTGTAGATTACCAAAAGTTTTATACCGATGTGACAAACCCCACAAAAAAAAAATGCCTCATGGTTTACGTTATAAAAGGCCCTTGATTTCACTTGATTTGAATTATTCATCATGTCGGAAATCAACGAAAAGAAAGTGGAAGATAAAAACGAGAGACAACATGTCGAGGTTGTTGAACCAGAAGAGGCTCCAAAATTTAGATGGAGAGTTGTTGATACTCATTCTCCTCCCGAAATTTATAACTGGAGATTATATGGATGTATTGCAGTATTTGGTATTTTGGGTAGTTTGAGAGGTTTGGATGAAGGGGCCACTGCCGCTACTTCTTTACCTTCATTTCAAAGAAGATTTGGTTTGGATGATGAAACTTTAAGTGCTGATGACCATGCTAATTTACTCTCAAACATCAAAGCTATGGTCCAATTGGGTAGTATTTTAGGATCAATGATTGCTACTTATTTGGTTGATAAAATCGGTCGTTTGAGATCGTTACAAATCAGTTGTTTTATGATGCTTGTTACTACTTCAATTCAACTTTCTTCTAAAACCATTGGTCAATTATATGCCGGTAGATTTTTAGAAGGTGCATTGTCGGTCGGTTTAACCGTGGCTATTGGTCCTGCTTACAATTCTGAGGTTACTCCAAAAGCTGTTAGAGGTATGGCTGGTTGTATTTTTGCCGGGGCTGTTTATTTGGGAATTATGAGTAGTTATTTTGCTTGTTATGGTAGTATTCTTCATATTTCTCCTGATACTGATAAACAATGGATGATTCCTTTAATTCCAAAATATTTAGTTCCAGGTATTATTTTAGTTGCTTCCTTTTTAATTGCTGTTGAAAGTCCAAGATGGTTGATTAAAAAGGGTAGAAATGAAGAGGCCATGAAATGTTTGGCAAAGATTAGACAGTTGCCTGAAACTCATCCCTTTATCATTGCTGAAATCACTGATATTACCGATTCGGTTCAACAAGAAGCTGACGCTAAAAAGTTCAATAGTTTCTTTGGTATGTTCTATCAACTTGTATCTGTTAAATCCTTAAGATATAGATTCTTTGCTATTGGTTGTATGGTGCAATTATTGGGTCAATGGTCCGGTGCCAACACTGTTACTATTTACGCTTCTGAATTATTTGAATTAAGTGGTATTAAAGGTAATGATACTATGTTATTTACTGCTCTTTTGGGAGTCGTCAAATTTGTTGGAGCTTATGTTGGAGCATTTTTTATCATTGATTTCTTTGGTAGAAGAAAAGCTATGTACTTTGGGGTTTCTTTACAATTATTCGCTCTTTTATATTTTGCTTTATTCTTGGCAATTGTTCCTAATGCTTCTCATGAACATGCACAATTAAGTGCTTCAGCAACAAGAGCTTCAAAAGGTGCTTTGGTCAGTTTGTGGATTTCCGGTCTTGGTTGGGTTATTGGATTTAACTCTCTTCAATATTTGATTGGTTCTGAAATTTTCCCCATTGGTATTAGAGCCTTTGCTCAATCTTTAATTATGGTTTTACATTTTGCTAATCAATATGGTAACTCCAAAGCGGTTACTAAAATGATGTTATACATGCAACCTTATGGTGCATTTTTCTTCTTTGTGGGTATTAATTTTATCTCGATTGCTTGGGCTTGGTTCTTTGTTCCAGAACTTAGTGGTAGAAGTTTGGAAAGTATGGAAGAATTGTTTAATTTACCTTGGTACCTTATTGGTAGAAGAGGTAATAAGTTGGCAGTCGACCACTCCGAAGCTTCCAGAGTTGATTACAGTAAGGGAACTTTACGTTATCTCGAGGATAAAGATTCCACTGAATTCCTTGAAAACAGTAGTAGAAGAGATCGTCGTTCCGAAGATCTGAAAGATACTGTTGACTAATTGCATTGATGGTAATTAATACCTTGATGGTATTGATTTATATATTTATGTATTGAATTTATGGTATTAATCTTTGATTAAAGTATTCCATTTGTGAATTATATTTGTATATTAGTCATATTGTTTATTAAATTCTATTACTCATATGTTGTACTTTAACTAATTAGATGTTTCAAGTGATTCTATTTCTTTATTTTTAATAGATTCATCATTTTTATCAGATTCATCGTTTTTTTCATCGATTGTACCGACATTTGATTTTATAGCTTGAGGTGGTATTTCTTCTGGATTGGCAGAGTTATACAAGTATATACCATTTTCAAGGGCATGTTTCCTTTCGTTTTTTTTATAGAAATAAAGAACAAGGAATGTCCATAATACTAACGTGAATCCTGAACATGCAGTAAAAGTATAACCTTTCAAATATCTTGGAGCTTCAACGGTCTTCCACACAATAACGGCCATAAAGGCAGTAGTTGATTGGGATAATGCATTCATAAAGATTAAAATAATCGATCTTTTCTGTTGGTTTCTTCTGCAAATATCATTTTGCCATGAATATAAGACAGGTGCCATAGCCCAACCAAAATATTGCAAGCACCATGCAAACCATTTGGTTCTTTCTGGTACATGCCAAGCAGCTAGAATTGCGTTACCAGCTATATTGAAGATTTGGGAGAATAAGATGGCTCCCCAACGGGAATGGAAGAAATCAGCAAATGAACAAGTTATTAATAACCAGATTATACCCAAACCTGGAGTTAATGCAGTTTTATCTTGTAACGATCCACCATCATAACGAGGAGTTCCATCTGTATTGGTTAACGATTTTAGCCATAAAATATAAGCACCAGAAGCACCATTGGAATTATTCCAACAGAAAATACCCCAGAAGCTCAAAATATAAAATTCCCAAGTAGTTAAAACGTCTTTCCATAATTTGAAGTTTAATAAGGTCTTGATAGAATAGTTTTCTTCTTTTGATCCGACATTATGTTTGATCAATCTTTTTCTGGCTAATCTAATTTCATCATCTGATAACCAAATAGAATAACAATTCTTTGGAGTACCTGGGATACAATAAATCCCAACAATTCCAATGACTAACGAAATCAATCCATCAACAATGAAAATCCATTGCCAGGCTCTCATACCATTATAGAAGTCTAAACCTCTAACAATTGCCCCGGAAAGTAAACCAGAAGTCAAGACCCCTAAGTATTGACCGAAATAAAATACCATGGCTCTTCTACTAATTTCGTCAGCCGTGTACCAAGAACCAAATAAGAAATGATAAGAATAATAAGCTTGAGATTCTAAAACCCCGATTAAAAATCTTAAAGCTTTCAAAGTTGCAACATTTGTTGTTTTATATAAGCAGATAGTAACAATTGACCAGGATACGTCAAACGCTGGTAACATGTAATTGGTGGGAACAGCATTAATAAGATAGATGAAAGGAATTTGGAATACAATATTACCAACATTAAACAAAACTTGGGTATTAACCAAATCATTTCCCTTCATACCAATATCATCAGGTAAAGAAGTAACATAAGCATTGTTTAAATTAGTCTGATCTAAATATTTGACCCAATAAGCAGCCATACTGTAAAGGGCTAAACAAATATCTAATTTGGTTATTAATTTCCGTTCAGCTGGGGTATTATTTTCATTGAACCATTTATACCATTTATGTTTGGTCCTGGTATATTTATTTGATCTATATTCATATTCGTCGAAGAACTTCCACCATTTTCTACCATTTTCATCTCTGTATTCAATTTGAACTTCAGGATCAACATCGGGTTCAGCCGTCTCACTCAAAGTATTGATATTCTCATTTGCAGCCAAATTATTTAAATCATTTTTTTTGGCAGCAATTTCCAAAGTTTCAGGAAGGTCTTCAACTTTACGAAGCGTAGGTAAAAACCCATACTTTAAGTGTTTTAAGAAACTCATGACGATTTTAATTAAATTTATTTGGAATTCATTATACTTAAATAAAGGCAGAGATGAGATTCGCTTTTTCACGTGATATGTGTGGTGCGGCAATATCAGGAAATATTTTTTGCAACCACAGTTGTTTGGATGAGAATTGGTGGTTTTGAATTGTGGATATCACTGTGGCTAGAGAAAAGAAAAGAGAGGACAGGCAATCAATGCAGTATAAGCTTTTTTCAACTCAATTTCTCGGATTTATGGCTCCAGAAATATAAGTTTGATGAGATGGTCTATTTGTCTACATTTACGAAACCGTTGAATTAGTGCGGAATCGGTACGGAATTTTGAAAAATATTCGTTTACGATGCCCGGTGGGGACCGAAAGAAGGACCGAAGAGACCGAATTTCGGGCTGCCTGGGGGTATTTACAATTGATGTAATATCCACTTACATGCCGAGCAAATCTTACAAAAGGCTAAGTAGACCAAGCAAGGTACCGATACACATTTAGTAACAAAACCCCTGGACCAAAACCTAAAATGCATTTATATGTGTGGCCTGCATACAGGCCAAGGTTGAAATTGCCAATATTATCTTCTACAAATCGATAATGTTACAATTACAGGGGTAGTACAGTGTAAAACGTAGTATATAGTCTTTATCTTAGAGTTAAGTGTTGTAAAGAGGTGGTATTGTAAATATTGCTTTGTGGCAACCGATTTGATTTTTTGCGGCAATTGAAATGGCTGCAAATAAATCTTCCCTCTCAAATATTTTCCCTTTGACATAAAGAGCGTCAAAAGTCATTACTTTGCTGAGACTTTAGGGAAACTTTTATGGGCCAAACAGATATCTCTTGTATCATATGGTGTTGTTAATCCTAGGAGCTTCTCAAAATTTGAACTAAATAAAACTATCAATGCTTGGAGCTTTTTGGATATCTTAGCTCAAGATCCTGATGAATATTCGAGATACTGTAGTTTACGGGGTAATGAACCTTTTCCTCGAAATCTCAAGATACTACTTACCTGATGCTGTTAATGTTCGATCGAATTCAATAAAGAAATGAGTACTATGGTAAGATCTAACGATAAACAGTTTAAGGCAACTATATCGCAGAAGATGGAACACCGCCAAACTCTGTTTTGGTTCTTATGGAGTCTTTTAAACTACCTTGATCATGAGTCTTACAGGAATTGGGGCTCAGTCTATATTACTGTGACAGATTTGGAAGAGTCCTGGGTTGATGTTGCTTGTCCCTGTAACCAATCTTCGGGGAACAGGGAATAGCTGGGATCTACAAATTGGCGGATTTGTATATAAATTCTCAACCTTCAGTTCATCAGTTATTTGCAGCCATTTTTGCAGAAATTTTGCAGCCATTCTGCAGCACTTTTTTTCGTCAGTGAGATTGGGTCTAGATGGTGTCTGGACAGTGTCTGGATATGCCATACCCTCTACCATTGATGATTTATAAGTATTTAATAATGAGCATACTCTAACCCCAGCAGGTGGTCAAGAGTTTGAAACTCCCAATATTGGTGAAACCATGCAGAGATGCCAACATATATAAAAATATCCTTTATCTCAGAGAATATAACTCCGGAATCGATAACAATACATAAGAATATTTCGGAGACGACATGGGTGGAGTTCCGATATGTCAACCCCCAATTGGAGCGGAGATGGAGGTAAGCGGAATGTGAATTAGACGTGTGTTGCCCCTTTTGGTCGACCCGGAACTATGCCCTTCGGAACTGTGCAGGAGACTGTCCGAAGGCATCGCTGTGGGGCATCGCAATCAGCAGTTCCGGCTCCGATACGCATAGACAGCCGCAGATCTTTTGACATATTATTCAGGTAATCTTCCACTATTTTTGATGAATTATGTATATTCAACCACAAAAGTCGAAATCTGATTCTCATTCGGGGTCAGTATCCCCCAGTATCAAGTCACTCCCCTCCGACGACGAATCGAAAATTATGACTCATGCTCCCCAGACTATAGCACCAAGCTCGGACCTGAGTCAAGACTTGGGGCAATTCAAGAATTATCCAAACTCAGAAGTGGCCTTGGATCTGACCAGTATTGCTGACGATGCTGTCACTCGACTGTTATCTAGAATACAGTCCCGACAATCCCAGGGTCTGGCGAAAGGATCGAAGAGAGGTGTTAAACCAGAGACTCTGACACGGCTGGACCGATCACAGCTGGAACAACAGGTGCTGGGCCAGGCCAGTGACTTGGAGTCGGCTATACTGGTGAATCTGGCTCTGACTTATGATAAATTTAATCGGTTTTCAAACAAAACGAAACTCGTATGTCTTACGATCTCTGCCATGTCGGGATTTTTAAGTCCATTATCATCACTTACGATTCTTCCAGCAATCCCCGAAATAGCTGAAAGATTCAATACAACTGAAGAGGTGATCAACGTTTCAAATGCCGTTTACTGTATTTTTATGTCGCTACTGCCGTGTCTTTTTTCCCCTTGTAGTGATATTTATGGTAGAAGACCAATGTTTTTGGTGTGTAGTTTTTTCTATTGCTTGTCACTGGCTCTTGTGGGTGCTAGTCAGAATTTGGCGATGTTTTATGTGTTTCGTTGTACAACTGCACTTTTTGGTACTTCATTCTTCAGTATTGGCGGACATATAGTTGGTGATATTTATCATCCAACTCAAAGAGGTAGGGCTCTGGCGTTTCTCGTCATGGGAGCTCAAGTTGGAACTGGGTTCGGCCCAGTTTTGGGTGGAGTCATAGTTACTTATACTACTTGGAGGGTTATTCTTTTCACAATGATGGGGATTGGTGCTGTTGTGGGGATTATAGCTATTGTTTTCTTACCTGAAACTTCCACGAAAACAAGACATTCGATTGTATTGGAAGAAGTCCGAAAAACCCACCCAAAGAAGAGGTTTGTTTTCATTGGATTCAATCCTTTTAAGATTATGACGGCATTGAAATACCCCAATTTATTGATCAACGGATTCATTGCAATCGTATTATTATATACTATGTACATGTTGCAGACACCAATCAGATCGGTATTGGAACCAAGATTCCATTTAAATTCTCCTATATATAGTGGATTGTTTTATTTGGCTCCCGGTATAGGGTATTTGGTAGGTAGTTTTTTTGGAGGACCCTGGGCCGATTATACGGTCAAGAAATACATTAAAAAGAGAGGTAGAAGAGTACCGGAAGATAGACTATATACGGTACTTATCCCCCTTGGGATCTTTTATCCCGTAAGTACATTGATCTATGGTTGGTCAATTGAATATGAAAAGGGTGGAATGGCGGTCCCCATAATTTTTTTGTTTTTGGGAGGGTTTGCCCAAACTTGTATTTTCCCAGCATCAAATGCTTATTGCATCGATTCAATGCCAGAATTGGGCGGAGATGGGATCGCTACAAGTTATTTTTCCCGGTACATTTCGGGGGCTGTAGCTTCTGCTTCAGTGTTATCGAGTATCAATGATATTGGTCTTGGTTGGAGTTGTACCATAACGGCATTTGCATTATGGTTTGGTTTCGCATGTGCTATAGTATTAATTGTATGGGGAGAGAAGATGAGAATTGATGCATTAGTCAAATATGGATTACGAGATAAGGAGCAAGTAGAAAAGGCTGGTTAACATGACAACCAATACACTTATTTATCTTAGTTTTATTTATTAATATTTAATAACAACCAGTAAACAATTTCATGGCAACCATTTCTTATCTTTACAACTTGTTATTATTCCTAATTAGGAAACGCTTAAACAATAAGTCAGAGCGATTGACCAATTAAAAACAATGAAATGAAATTATGTCCACGCAAAACACCCCAAAAAAAAACAATAAGAAAAACAGACACAATATCGCAAATTTCTATTGTGTCCAATGACAGGGCCAATTGTAGGTTAATTCAGGAAGGTAAATTCAGAGATACTACAATAAGAGACAAAACATGGATACTCCATAACATAAATTACATTAAAATACTCTAGAAAGTAAAAATCCTTTGTAGAAAAAAAACCGCACGAATATATGGTATTAAAGCAGTTATTTTATTTTATAATCCAAATACAAAAAATATCAAAATTACCGAAAATAATCTAACATACTTAGATTAAAGCAGCAGCGACGGCAGCGACACCGGCGAAAGCACCAGCAGCAACCTTGTTAGCAGCACCTTCGTAAGAAGAGACAGCAGCAACGGTGGTTGGAGCAGCGGAAGAAGCTGGAGCAGAAGCAGCTGGAGCTTTGGTAGCTGGAGCTTCACCTTTACAAGATTCACATTCTTCGGTGACGGTAGCGGTGGAAGTAGTGTAAGTGGTTGGGACAATACATTCACCGGTAACGGTTAAAGTGGTAGCTTCAGTGACGGTGATAGCAGTTGGCTTACATTCGGTGTCACATTTGGTAACAGTGACAACGGTGGAAGCTGGACAGTAAGTGGTGTAGTCAGTGACGGTAACGTCAGTGGTAACAACGGTGTCGTTAGAGTAGGCAGCAATGGCGGTGGCGGCGAAAGCGGAAGCAGCTAAAACTTGAGTGAACATTATTGAGCGAATGAAATTAAATTGATTAAGTTAAAGAAGAAAAAAAACTTTTGGGGGGAATGGCCGATATTTATACTTTTGTCTGAAGCCCTAATTCCAAAAATAAAAATTGGGTGAGAAAATTTTAAAAAAAAAAAAATTTCACTCAAGATCCCCGGCCAAAGAAACCGAAAGAATCGAGTGAGGTCGTGCAAAGGCGGCCCATTTCATGCATGATAATACCAAGAATTGTTATTCATAAACAACAAAAGTTTTACCAAATTGGGATGAATACTACCATTTCTGCATAAAGATTAGCGGAACACCATTCTTGACACCATTTTAAGTGAAAAACAGTTTTGCCTCTATATATTTGTATTTATAATTGTGACGATATAGTATATATTTATCGATAAAAATGATAAGAGTTGTAGCCCCATATAGTAAAAATCATTCTTAGAAAAAAAAAGAGTAAAATTCGACAGAAGGGCTCACACATGCAAGGTTGTGTGAAATGGCCCAGAATGGGAAATGGTTACAACTAGTTGGGTACGAATAATATGTACCTAAGGCAATAGAGTTACAGGGTTCATGAATTGATGTTCTTTAATTGCTGTAAAGTGGTATTGTAATAAGTAACATGAATGAATATTATGAACCAGCCCCAAAAAGGTATTTTCAAAATATTGACGAGTACCGTGTGCTCATAGAACTTAATCCCAAATAGGAGAAACAACCTTCTGATTAGGGAAGGGGTTTCACGCCAGTGCGCGGTGGTTTTGCATATAATTTAGCAGGACCGGCTAGGTTGGTTGCTTATTTGAGCCAAAACCTTCAATTACGTGCGACATTACATCCACTGTAATTATTACGTCCGCTTATGACTCCACCATGTCGCACGGACTTTCCCATTACCAATTTAAGCTTAAGTTTTTAAGGTCACTTGAGTGATTTCTTTTCCGGAATCCCTGATTAAGTTTGACGATGATTCGAAACGATGTGACACTTTTGGTAGTATAGAACTGTTTCGATACATATTCTTTATATACTCCCTGTCTGCAACATCTGCACATGAAACAACCCTATTCGAACGATTCCTCGGTTGTATACAGGGGCGCGGCCTCCAGTTAAGAAATGGACTGACAACTGCGAGGCGTTCCATTCCCGCAGTCTCGTAACTGTAACTCGAGAGAATTTAATGCCGTAGATGCTTTAGAAGTATATTTTTAGAAAGTGTCTCTCAGGTTACGAGAGTTTACGCCCGTTGCGAATTAGGGGATAATTCGGATTTGTGAATGTCACAAAATTTCTTGTCCATTCTCGCCCCTCCACCATGCAAGTAACTTCTAAGTCCGTCCTTCTGTCCCCGCCTTTATTATTGCTTCTACTATTCTATTCTGTTACAGTAATAGTTTGAGGTTATTGGTTCTTGTACAATATATACTCTTTATACCCTCATCATTTCATACCGTCATGTTAAACTCGTCCTGGTCACTACTGGTTTGCTACTTTTTATTCTATATATAACCTCTATATAACCTCTATATATAACCTCTGATGCTTGAAATTGCGTTGCAGTTTCCTAAATCTGATGTGAGATTTGATTAAGGTTCGAAGCTTATTTGACTGTAACATAGTGCGGACCTGGCCTGGATGTCGGATATCTATTTTTTCTCTCCTCCGTATGCAGGGGCCAGGAATTATAGATATTATTCAACAAGTATTGATTCAGATTGTGGAGAATTTCCTCCCCCACTTTATCATGCATGAGTTGAGAGGTGGGTGTATTAGGATGCATGAGTTGAGAGGTGGCTGTACTAGGACGCATAAGCTGAAAGGTGTGTTGTATTGGGATGCACAGATCCAATGCTCTGGTCACCTTCATGATATATACATTTGTGTGTGTGTGTTATATGCAGGTCACTTACCTCAGGACATGAAAGAGGTGATCAATTTCCATATAAATGGTGATTAAATGCCATAATATTTGACAATGGTATTTCTAGAGGCTTTACTATACTCCTACATCTTTCCCCCTCCTTTTATCACTTCTCTCTGCAGAGATAAACTCGAATTCAAAGTCGTAAAAACATCGGTTACCTGCAGGATTTTTCATCACCAGTGGAACCTCAATGCTCGCTCTGCAGAATCTGTAACCATGCTATCAAGTCAATACTTTTGTTGTACGGGAATTCCCCTAACTCAAAAGGATGAAATAGAAGCCAAGATATATGAGCTTGGTGGTATGTATACCTTGGATCTTATGTCATGCACCAAGTATCTTATTGTGGGAAACACCAATACCGATAAATATAAATATTGTCTATCAAATCGTTCAGATATAATATTTCTAAAGCATGATGCTGTGCACAAATATTATAATGATGTCAAGACCCATGTGAAACTGTCGATTGAGAATTATACACTCCCGATTTTCCAGGATCTTCTGGTATGTTTAGCCAAGATTCAACCCGATAAATATGTTTCATCTGACGCGTCAGAATCAATCAAAGCATCAATTGAAAATAATGGTGGCAAAACGTCAGATTGTCTTTCACAAGACCATAATATTCTCATTACCAACGTCATAAGGGGCAAGCGTTATTTGAAAGCTATAGAATGGGGTATACCTGTGGTACATCCATTATTTATTTTGCATAGTATACGACGTGGTGCACCGTTGGAAATGAATAAATATTTATTCCTGAAAAAATTCGATCCGCCTACCCACCTTGCTGAACCGACTCCATCTTTGAATGCACCGTTAGTCCCGGCTCTTCCTCCTCCTAAAATCAAGAAGAACGTTCAAGTGTGGAACTCAATCATGAATAAACCTCCTAGAAGCAGTCCTGAGAATGACTATGATGAGGACAAGGATGATGATGACGATATTGACGGGACTTTAGCATCCACAAGATTCACGAATTCCGCCTCCACTTCGTCATCCAATTCAATCTTCTCGTCTATATCATTCAATCTCCAACACTTTTCCCCCGAACAAGCTAATATATTAAGGAAGATCATCACACAACATGGGGGCCAAGTTAAAAGTAGCGGTACCTATACTCTTGTTCCATTTGCCTCCGATGACTCTCCTAGAGCCTCCGATATTCGTACTGAGTGGATAATTGAAAGGTCGATATTCTTCAATAAACTCATGGATGATTCATGGTCTCATCCAATTCCTCGAACACTTGCGCCCGCTAATAAATCCATTGGCTTGAGTGGGTTCAAGGGAATTGAATACCTTCATCTAACTAAGTTATGTAAATATTTAGGGTTTCATGTCGACGAAAAATTCCACTCTAAAACTGATTTATTATTGGTTAATATTCAAATCTTTAATTCCAAGTTTTCAAAATCGTTATTCTATAATGACTTGGTCAATTGCTCATATAATTCAATTAGTTATATTTCTACCAAGAATAAAATAATGGCTGCAAAAAATTGGAAAATCCCCATTGTTTCAATCAACTATTTATTTGAGTATGCTTTGGGCAATTCTAATGTGAAAGATTTAAGATGGTGTTTGTATTATCTGAAACATCCATCCAAATCTAATAATTCTCCCGACCAAGAGAGTATTAGTGATAGTGTTAGCAGTGTAAGTGATTCATTGAAATTGCCATCTCCTAAAAAGCCAAAGAATAAAAAATTTGGTAAACTTATAGCCCAACCAAAAGTTGATTTAAGATTACAATCTTCTGAATTAGCAGAGATCGATGATTTCGATCTTAATTTACAGATTGGTTACGATAACAAAAAAAGAAGACTTGATAGAGATTAATAGAAAATGTAACCCAAATACTTCAATTGATCTATCTCGACTGTCTATAGGGATTTGAATAGAATATGGTTATCTCACTCATATATGATGATCAATTGCATAATTAATTATACGCTTATATAATGAATGAACGATATTTATATCAATGTCTCTACAACCAACTATGTCAGCCTCATGAGCCTCACGCCACATACCGATAGAAGTCATCAAGGAACATCAATACCTTAAAGTAGTATAGTAATAGAATTTCGCAGTCACATCGTCATAACGTTCGTGGCAACTTCTGCCTAATTTAGTACCAACCATAATAAATTAGTGCCACTCTTGACGCGGCTAGGGCTTTTGCCCTTAGTTGCCGCACCATTTATGTTTCCATTAGCTTCCAATTTGCATTTTGTGTAACATTTTCGCAGCGATGCCAGTAGCGAAAAAAAATTTAAAAGTGCCAGGGATTTCCCAATTTTTTTTTTTTTTCTTCTTCAACATCTTTAAGTTTTAGTAATAATGGGTAAAGAAAAAACTCACGTCAATTTAGTTGTTATTGGTCACGTCGATTCCGGTAAATCTACCACTACTGGTCACTTGATTTACAAGTGTGGTGGTATTGATAAAAGAACTATTGAAAAGTTCGAAAAGGAAGCCGCTGAATTAGGTAAAGGTTCTTTCAAGTACGCCTGGGTTTTAGACAAATTGAAGGCTGAAAGAGAAAGAGGTATCACCATTGATATTGCTTTATGGAAATTCGAAACTCCAAAATACCATGTTACCGTTATTGATGCTCCAGGTCACAGAGATTTCATCAAAAATATGATTACTGGTACTTCTCAAGCTGATTGTGCTATTTTGATTATTGCTGGTGGTGTTGGTGAATTCGAAGCCGGTATCTCCAAGGATGGTCAAACCAGAGAACACGCTTTATTAGCTTACACCTTAGGTGTCCAACAATTGATTGTTGCTATCAACAAGATGGATTCCGTTAAATGGGACAAGACCAGATTCGAAGAAATCGTCAAGGAGACCACTAACTTCGTTAAGAAGGTTGGTTACAATCCAAAATCTGTTCCTTTCGTTCCAATCTCTGGATGGAACGGTGACAACATGATTGAAGCCTCCTCTAACTGTCCATGGTACAAGGGTTGGGAAAAGGAAACCAAGGCTGGTAAATCTTCTGGTAAAACTTTATTAGAAGCTATCGATGCTATTGACCCACCTTCCAGACCAACTGACAAGCCATTAAGATTACCATTACAAGATGTTTACAAGATTGGTGGTATCGGAACTGTGCCAGTCGGTAGAGTTGAAACCGGTGTTATCA
>JAJMFS010000023.1:0-174646 GCA_030574815.1 Yamadazyma germanica | reverse complement strand
TCTTTCAATGTTGGAGGGTATTCAAGATCACTATAATCCAGGTCTGACGCCGGCTTTAAGGAAAGAAATTCCAAGTCCCAATTTTTTATCAAACTTGCAACAGTTTGAACGTCTGTAATGTCGTATATGGATAATGATTTGATACTCTTAGGGTAGTTTATCGAGAGGAAATTTATATCATCCCCATTTCCTTGAATTTCGAGACTTGTTAGTTTCATGAGGCTCAAGTCCAAGTCAAACAAAGCATTGCACCAATGAAGATGGATCTTCCTCAAATTGGGAAGGTGTTTAATATCTTGATATAATGTCTGTTTCTCAGAAAATGTGAGCTTATCGTCGTTGGGTATTTCCACCTCAAAAATCATTTTCTTGATATTTGACGAAAGTTTAGAAATGGGGGCATCACATATCAAACTCACTTCGTATTTGGAAACAATTTCGGGATATAAGGAGTGAAAGTTTTCCAATTCCTTCACTGTTTTGAACTTCAAGGAAATCGTTCTAAGGAACCAACCTGGTGCTTTTTCATGCCATTTCATGAAGCTTGTGAAATTAACGTACTCTTGCCTGGTAGCAATGTTTCCGACAAATCTCACACTGTAATAATAAAATTTTGCCAACTTTGCGTTTTCTTGAATAGTGATTTCGTATTTCATCGATGGCAGATGAATTAATTCTGGCTGCAAAAAATGAGCATTTATAGGAGATAAATTTGAACATAGAAAAAAGTGGATGTCGCATTGCGGCATAGAGTAATAACCTGCGATTGTTCCGGCGACTACTAGGACTGGCTAGCGAGCCCTGATTACTGGGCGAAGTGCTGTTATCAAGCTGAAACACCGTTTAGGAAATGACACAATTTGGTGAAATGTTGCATTTTTTCGTTTCACTCGGGCATATATATTAGATCTATATAGCCGAAGACATTGTTCTAAACTATAAACCCTAAATATTATTCTCTAGACCCTTCTCTTGGCACATTCCCAAAGCCATCCGACAAACAGATCGGCGCTTCGTGTCCATGCTTCGTGTCTGTCCACCAACGCGTTGGTTATTTTTTGGTTTGTATATACCTATTGTCTCTCCTAGCTGGCCGCATTCGTCCAGGGGCAGAAAAAACAAATGTCAAAAATAAAATTTTCAAATTCAAACTTTTGAAAAACAGGAATTTCCATCAATATTATATATTGAAATCATTTCCAAAATTGTATGGGAATATTGCTGGTTTATCTTATTAGTCATTTAGTATATTATATTCAAAAGAAAATTCCAAAAAACATGTCTTCATATTCTGGTGGTTCCAACTCGATCGTCAATTCGGCTCCAGTATCGATTTTTTCGTACTGTGCTTCATCAATCTTGATGACTTTAACCAATAAATTTGTTTTATCTGGTTTATTCAATTTGAATTTCTTTCTTTTAGCAGTTCAATCTATTACCTGTATTGTTGTTATTAGTACCTTGAAATCGCTTAATATCATTACTTATAGACAATTTAATGCTGATGAAGCTAAGAAATGGTCTCCAATTGCCTTTTTATTGGTTGCCATGATTTATACTGGTTCTAAAGCTATCCAATTTTTGAGTGTCCCAGTCTACACTATTTTCAAAAATTTGACCATTATTTTGATTGCTTACGGTGAAGTTTTATGGTTTGGTAGTAAAGTGACACCAATGACCTTAGGTTCTTTCTTCTTGATGGTTTTCTCTTCCATGATTGCTTATTACGGAGATGCTAAGGCAGTTGAATCCTCTGCTGATTTCTACACCATGTACGTTGGATATTTTTGGATGATTGTCAACTGTTTTTCATCTGCTTCTTTTGTGTTGATCATGAAGAAGAGAATAAAGTTGACCAATTTCAAAGATTTCGATACCACTTTCTACAATAACTTATTATCCATTCCAATCTTATTGATCTTTTCAATTTGTTTTGAAGATTGGTCTGCTGAAAATGTCGAAAGAAACTTCCCAAGTGACAATAGAACTGCTACTATCGTAGCAATGGTTTTCTCAGGTGCTTCATCTGTTGCTATTTCTTATTGTTCTGCTTGGTGTGTTAGAGTTACTTCTTCAACCACCTACTCCATGGTTGGTGCTTTGAATAAATTACCAATTGCATTATCTGGATTATTATTCTTCAATGCTGCTATTAATTTCTATTCAGTTTCTTCTATTTTCTTTGGTTTCGTTGCTGGTTTGGTTTATGCTGTTGCTAAACAAAAACAAGCTAAGGAAGCTCAACAAGGTCAATTACCAAAGTAATTAACAGAGTAACTAATTAGAGATAATTCATCAACTGAGTTATATACATATTAATAGATTGTTCTTATAGTGTGTCTGCCATTATCTTGGTGTATATGTTTCATTTGTTCTGTGTCTGTTCTTTATCTATTTTCATTGGTGTCTGTCTATCGTCTATCTATACTCTACTGATTTTTTTCGACTCGAGCAAAGAGATAGATGAATAATCCAGAGTCTTTTTATTTTTTAATGGTTAACCCTTTGTTCCATGCCCTCCACTCACTATTTTCCTCATCGCACTTCCATTCAAATTCCAACTAGTTTTCCCATTCAAACCTACTTCTCACTCAGCTCTCACTGAAAAATATTAACATGGTTTCAAACGACTTAGAATCTATTGCAACTTGTTTGGAAAATTCCCTCCATCCCCAACATGCCCGAGACTCGGAGCTTCAATTAAAGTCTATGGATACTTCCCCCCAGTTCTCCGTCAATTTACTCAAGATAATCTCAACAGCTCAAGCTACTCCAGCGATCAGACTATCTGCAGCAATTTTTTTAAAGAATTTAATCAAGAGAAAATGGGTTAACGAAAATGGGGAATATTTATTGCCACAAGAAGATGTATCGTATATCAAGACCGAAATTTTGAATACTATGATTACTTTACCAAATAATCTTCAAGTGCAAATTGGGGAATGTATTTCCCTTATTGCTGAACTGGATTTCCCTCATAATTGGTCGAATTTGATTGATGATCTTATCGCCAAATTTTCCACCACAGATTTCAAAACCAACAAGTCGATTTTATTGGTCAGTCATTCGATTTTCAAGAAATGGAGACCTCTTTTCAGAAGTGATGAGCTTTTCTTGGAAATCAAAATGGTGTTGGAGAGATTTGCTGAACCATTTTTGACCTTATTGAATAAAATCGACGAATTGATTGATCAAAGTTTGCAACAAAAAGACCCTCCCAACTTACAGGTTTATCTTGAGAATTTGTTGCTATTGATTCAGATTTATTACGATTTGAATTGTCAAGATATCCCAGAATTCTTTGAAGATAATATGGTGGCAGGTATGAAAATTATGCATAAATATCTCACGTTCCAAACAGACTTGATTTCTGACAATGATAATGATGAAGAGATTGATGTGCTTATCAAAATTAAAACTTCAATCATTGAACTTGTGAATTTATATATTACCAGATATACAGATGTTTTTGAACCCTTGATTGAAAACTTCATCAAAACTATATGGGAATTGATTACTGATTATATTACTAAGCAACAAAAATTCGATCTTTTAATTGTCAAATGTTTACTGTTTTTGACTTTGATCATCAAGTTATCTAATTTCCGGAATTTCTTTAATAATGAAGATAGTTTAAATGGGATTTTAGAGAAAATCATTCTTCCAAATATTTATTTAAGAGAAGTTGATCTTGAGATGTTTGAAGAGGAACCTGTCAATTTTGTTAGATTTGACGTTGAAGGCTCAGAATTCGATAGTCGTAGAAAGTCAGCTACTGATTTCTTAAGGGAATTAAAAGAAATCAACAATGATTTATTAACTACAATTGTCATGAAATATGTTAATAATTTCTTAGTCGCTTCAAATAATGATCAACAGTGGCAAAATAAGGATTTGGCTATTTATTTGTTCAGTTCATTAGCAGCTAAGGGATCTGTTACAAATGTCGGGGTAACTTCGACTAATGTGTTGGTGGATGTAGTGAAGTTTTTCTCTGAGAACATTGCTAACTATTTGGTGGCCGATAATTCTCCACACCCTATCTTGGTAACTGATTCCATCAAGTATATTTTGATTTTCAGAAACCAATTGACGAAAGATCAACTTCTTTCTGTGATCCCATTATTGGTCAATCATTTATCAAATCCAAGTCCTGTCATTCATACATACTCCGCCATTGTTATTGAGAAATTGTTGTCCATGACAAGTTTCACTGAGACTCATGAATTGGTATTCACCAAATATGACATTCAACCATTCTTGAATGATATTCTATCCAATTTATTCAAATTGATCACTGCTAATTTTGGTCAACCACCTCAGAAGTTATCCGAAAATGAATTTTTGGTTAAATCTATAATGAGGGTATTGGATATTTCGGAAGATTTAATTAACTTCGATTTCAAAAAGATCATTATCACTCAATTGCTAGATATCTTAACTAGGATTTCTAAAAATCCAGCTAATCCTAAATTTTCTCATTACGTTTTCGAAAGTTTAGGCCTTTTGATTAAATTCACTGATGAAAGTAATGTAGCTGAATTGATCAGTTTGATCTTACCTCATTTA
Organism: Yamadazyma germanica; assembly: GCA_030574815.1. Lineage (NCBI taxonomy): Eukaryota > Fungi > Ascomycota > Pichiomycetes > Serinales > Debaryomycetaceae > Yamadazyma > Yamadazyma germanica. The sequence goes on along the minus strand of JAJMFS010000023.1, from coordinate 170,077 downwards.
CTCACTATTTTGGGTGAAGATGTTCAAGAATTTGTACCATATAGTTTCCAAATTTTAGCATTTTTATTGGAAAGATTACCTAGAACTCCATCACTGAACTTACCTGAGGAATACAAGCAATTAATCAAACCCTTAATGTCTCCAAGCTTATGGCAATTCAGAGGAAATATTCCTGCGATTACCAGATTATTGGTTTCAATAATTAAATATGATTGTTCAGTATTCACATCTAATGAAGAAGCAATTACTCCATTGTTGGGAATTTTCCAAAAATTAATTGCCTCGAAATTGAATGAACTTCACGGATTTGAACTTTTAGAATCTATCTTACTATATATTCCAGTTAATGCTTTGGAAAAGTATTTGAAAAATATTGCCATTTTACTTTTGACTAGACTTAAAAATTCCAGAACTGAAAAGTTCTTGAAAAGATTCATTGTATTTGTATTTTCCATTTGCTCGATTCCATTGAATCAAGCCTTATCATCCGCAAATCCAAATTTAAATCCAAGTTTCATCATTAATCTTATCAATCTACCTCAACCAGGCGTTTTTGAGCAGATTTTATCAAATGTCGTACTTCCAAACTTGACAAATTTCCAAAACTTGCGTGATAAAAAGATCAATTTGATTGGTTTACTGGAACTTATAATTTGTGACCTGATTAATTCAACCTTGAAGATCATTTTACTTGAACAAGTCACTAAGAATTTAGAAAGTCTCACCAGCGTTAATAAAGAAAATATCGTTAACGCAGGAGATTTCAAAAATATCGCATTGAATGAATTAGATTTAGATTCTGGTTCCTTTGGTTCAAACTTCTCTAAATTAGTTACTATCCATAGTGAACAATTTGATCCATTATCAGATATCAAAAACAATGATTTGAATAGAGTGAGACTGATTGTATCACAAAATATTAAACGAGTTGATAATTCTATCCTTAACCAATTATCTTACGAAACTCAAATGACCTTGAAAGAATATTTATAGTGATTAGAAGTACATAGTAATTACAAAAGTTTTTTATTCTCTAAAAAAAGTATCATCATTGATATACATTATTTTTAACAGCATTATTCGTATCTCCATTAGTTAAAGATTGGTAATAGTATTCTCGTTAGATTCATTAGATTTAGGTGGAGTTGAGTTTAAATTATTGTCATTATTCTTCTCTTCCATTTCTTTCAACTTATCCAATCTTGCCTTTTCAGCAATTTCAGCAGCCGTTAAAAATCTACCACCTTGACCCCTAGGTCTTCTCATTGCATGTTTATGTCTAGATTCATGTAAATAAGGTTTCCGAGTTCTAGCTATTTTCAAGGTCTCCTCTAATTTAGCTCTAGCTATCCGTCTCTTCAATATTCTATGGTACTGTTTAGCGTTCACATAGAACGGCTGTTCTCCATCATCTGCCGTCACCGGTTCTGCTTGGGAATTCTGTGATTGGTGTTGAACTGTCATCATTTCCGGGACGTTCAAGCCTCCCATCTGCATTATCATTCCATTTTCTGGTTGGTGATGAGATGACACGGTTGACCCATGAGGTGAACTTTCTTCATCCAAAGGCGTTTCGGCCTGTGAAGACAGTGTTGGGGTTCTATTACTTTGTGTAACTTGAGGTATTTGTCCCACCTGTGGAACTTGTCCTGAACGACCTGTTTCATCATATCCGGAATTTGCACTTTCATCATTTGGAGAATAATAGGTACTAGGATTGGTAGTAGCTTGATTATGTGGATTGAAATATGGCATGGATACTTGATCTTGGTAATAATTGCCGTCGGTTACGCCACCATGTAAAGACGTCATTTTAAGCTTGTTTTGGGGGATTTTTATTGCTAATGGTATTCTAGTAAATTATAGAATCTGACTTTCTAATTCAATCGGTTTAAGGTATTTGATTCAGGAAATTGGATTTGATATAATATCGATTGACCCAAATTATTCAGGAAACTTTGCAAATTATCTGAAAGGGTACTTCTTTTCGGACTCTGAATGTTTTCTTTTAGGGTTAAAAAGAAAATTTTTTGTTTTATAAAATTTCATCCGAAAATCGGATTAGCGCGCCGCAAAAGGTGTGAAATAGACATGATATATATGATGTATTAAAAGATATATATTAGTAGAATAAAATTATTAGCTTCAACAGAAAAACTAGGAAATTTGCATGGAGACATGAAATAAGTACTAAACAAAGATATACTCTATTTATAGAGTTTGTCTTCACAAATTTGAATTAAATAAAGATAATAAAATAAATATTTATGTTAAAGTTAAGATATAATAATGAAAATATAAATATTACTTACGTGAATAAAGAATCTGACGAAGCGATTTCTGAAGAGAATTAGATCATGATCATGAAAATACGTTTATTGTTAAATAACTGAAGGAAAAGTTATTTATATTAAGAACAAATTAGAAATAATAGAATTTAAATTATTGTGTATATTTAAATCAAAAAGTAATTCAAAGGATGACAATGGATATATAGAAAAGTGTATAAAATTTGTGGATGAGGTATATGAAAATGGTTTAATTTATAAAGAAAGTGAAATAATTGAGTATTTATAGTAAAAAATGATTACATGTTTTTGACTTAATTATTTGAAATATATAATTATAGTTCAAAAATATGTACTGTGTTTATTTTCAATGAGATTAAGGTTTAGAAATAGATTTTGACAATTAGTATTACGAAATCTACATAGATACGCTAGATGACATAGACTATCTTGAAACAAAATTTGAGTGACATGGACGATTACTTTTCATTGGACGGAGACGATATAATAGATCTAGATTCAGTGGAAATTGGAATTTTGACATTTTGGGATTATTCGGTTGTAGATGTGAGGAAAAATAACACACATTATATTGTGTTATTAAAACTATGTAGAGTGTTTTTTTATTTCCTGTTTTTACCTACAAACCATGAAAATTTGTAGACGTGGCTCTTAACCAATTCCTACCTAAATTACAGAAAGTGGTAGGCTTACCATTAAAATGGAACTAAAATAACAAAAAGGCAGGTGATAGTGCACTATATAAATGGCCTTTTGGATCACGGCAATAAGTATTGAGGCTACGCCTGAAATATTTCTTCATCTTTCACCCTTCACACTTCACTCTGATATTTCATTTGTGATCACCAAGTTACCTCTACCTATACGTAGAGATCCAGTCGTTACTGATTCTATCTAAGGGGTCCTGCAGGTAAGGTCCGTCCTATCATATCATGGTGTTGCCCACCGCATAATTTTGCGGAAGAAATACACACAGGATCTCTATGCTCAAATTTATTATTCTTTAAATGCTCATTTTTTGCAGCCAAAAATTTCAAAAATTCATCTGCCATCAATGAAGTACGAAATCACTATTCAAGAGAATGCAAAGTTGGCAAAATTTTATTATTACAGTGTAAGATTTGTCGGAAACATTGCTACCAGGCAAGAGTACGTTAATTTCACGAGCTTCATGGAATGGCATGTAAAAGTACCACGTTGGTTCCTTAGAACGATTTCCTTGAAGTTCAAAACAGTGAAGGAATTGGAAAACTTTCACTCCTTATATCCCGAAATTGTTTCCAAATACGAAGTGAGTTTGATATGTGATGCCCCCATTTCTAAACTTTCGTCAAATATCAAGAAAATGATCTTTGAGGTGGAAACACCCAAGGACGATAAGCTCACATTTTCTGAGAAACAGACATTATATCAAGATATTAAAAACCTCCCCAATTTGAGAAAGATCCATCTTCATTGGTGCAGTGCTTTGTTTGACTTGGACTTGAGCTTCATGAAACTAACAAGTCTCGAAATTCAAGGAAATGGGGATGATATAAATTTCCTCTCGATAAACTACCCTAAGAGTATCAAATCATTATCCATATACGACATTACAGACGTTCAAACTGTTGCAAGTTTGATAGAAAATTGGGACTTAGAAGTTCTTTCCTTAAAGCCGGCGTCAGACCTGGATTTTAGTGATCTTGAATACCCTCCAACATTGAAAGAAGCGTCCCTTTCTCTTCACAAACGTAGAAATTTCAAACTCCAAATGCCTTCCTATGTCAAAGGAAACCATGGGCATCTTCCCACAGAGATACAGCATATGTGTGTTTTATATATTTCTCCACAAAACCCAATAAATCGCTTTGGGTTTCAAAACTTCAAACACTTAAGCACACTCCGTTTCAGTTGTTCGTGGGATACTTTAGAAGGTAAGCTACCGAAATCCATCAGTATCCTTGATTGTAGATGTCCGCTTGAAGGAAAGTTAGACTTATCTGAATTCGAGAATTTGATATTTTGTTCGGTAAAGGCTGGCCAAGGAACAAATGGTACTGAAGTGGTCCTCCCGCCAACATGTACTGAGTTCTTTTTCAATGGAAGAATAAACGAAGTGCATCCCTTGCAAAACATCGGTAGGTTGTCTCTCCTTGATGATAATTTAGATTTTGCCGGTGACAGATTTGACGAAGCTTCCAAATTGACAGCTTTGGCACTTAAATTGCCAAGTGATCAACAAACATGCTTTGAGAGTATAACGCGTTTTCCTAGTACAATAAGGGAGCTATTCCTAGAGGGTGATATGATTTCCAAAAGTATTCTTGAACTGGTTATAAGACGTATTCCCAAGACAGTAAGAGTTTTGGAATTTTTCTTTTTAGTCCCACCAAAGACGATCTTGGACCTTTCTCATTTCGATCGACTTGATACGTTTTGTATTATAAAGCCATTTGATGTACTGGTAAAGCTCCACTCACTGGTTGAATACCTTGAGTGTTATTCAAGAGATAATTTAGGAATGGAGCGCCAATTTACAAGAGATAAGACGATTGAAGTACTTTCAAATCATTATTCAGTTTGGGTACATTTTGGGGATGACACGAAGATCATAGAAGTGGAGGGGATTGTAGAAGATATGGAGGAATCTTTGGTAGATACATAGTGAATTGTGCGTGCTGGCGTTTTGATAAGACGAAGAGCATTGACAATAAGAGAGGCTAGTTACGTTTAGAAGTATTGTATTGGAGAATGAGATGAAGTGGAATGGGGTGGACCCAAAATCTACGAGATACAGATATATATGCATTCCTCGTTTATATTATTTATTGTTGAAAAGAGCTAGTTTGAGTTAAACCTCTTTGAGCTTGATTCGCTGATGCTGGATCTTCTGTAGCAGTTACGTATCTAGTCAATGAATCTTCGGTTTCAGTTCGACGGTTTGTCATTGCACGAAGGGCTTCCCTTTGACGGTTTAAAAAGGCTTCAATTTGACGGTTTAAGTCTCCCCTACTTTCTACAACGGCATCAGTTAGACTCTTCAAGCCTGCAATTAGACTGTTTAATTTTTCCATCAATCCCCTGTAGTATTTATAGCCTAAGCATGCAACAATCACGGTAACGACAAGAGTAAGGCCACCAACAACAGCACTGACCTTCCCAGAAACATTATCCGACAGACCCTGAGCCTGTCCCTCGTCGGAACGCCTGAAGTTTTTATGATCTTCTAAATCCGGCTCTTCGTCCCGTGGAAAAGATTGGGTTTTTTGGGAAGCTGTTTTATACTTGGTGGCAGTATTTATTGGATTACAAGACTCGGAAACCCCTGTCTCAGTGGCAGGGGCTGGACTGTTGGTATCAGGGGATGCTTCGGGGTGGTATTTGGCTGAACCAACAGCGACAATGGTGACTAAACATAAAATTAAACTATATTTCATATTCGTGAAGACGATATCTTTGTGGATTTTGCAACCGCGATAACATACACTCAGTTTTAAATCAAACCTGTATATAGGCCCCTCGACCAAATGCTATTTACAGATACAGCACTTTGCCCAGTAATCAGGGCTCGTTAGCCAGTCCTAATAGTCGCCGGAACAATCGCAGGTTATTACTCTATGCCGCAATGCGACATTCACTTTTTTCTATGCTCAAATTTATTATTCTTTAAGTGCTCTTTTTTGCAGCCAAAAATTCCAAAAATTCATCCATCAATGAAGTACGAAATCACTATTCAAGAAAACGCAAAGTTAGCAGATTTCCATGAATTTACTGTAATATTTGTCGGAAACATTGCTACCAGGCAAGAGTACGTTAATTTCACAAGCTTCATGGAATGGCATGTAAAAGTACCACGTTGGTTCCTTACAACGATTTCCTTGAAGTTCAAAACAGTGAAGGAATTGGAAAACTTTCACTCCTTATATCCCGAAATTGTTTCCAAATACGAAGTGAGTTTGATATGTGATGCCCCCATTTCTAAACTTTCGTCAAATGTCAAGAAAATGATCTTTGAGGTGGAAACACCCAACGACGATAAGTTCACATTTTCTGAGAAACAAACATTATATCAAGATATTAAAAACCTCCCCAATTTGAGAAAGATCCATCTTCATTGGTGCAGTGCTTTGTTTGACTTGGACTTGAGCTTCATGAAACTAACAAGTCTCAAAATTCGAGGAAATGGGGATGATATAAACTTCCTCTCGATAAACTACCCTAAGAGTATCAAATCATTATCCATATACGACATTACAGACGTTCAAACTGTCGCAAGTTTGATAAAAAACTGGGACTTAGAAGTTCTTTCCTTAAAGCCGGCGTCAGACCTGGATTTCAGTGATCTTGAATACCCTCCAACATTGAAAGAGGCGTTCCTTTCTCTACACAACCGTAGACGTTCCAAACTCCAAATGCCTTCCTATGGCAAAGGAAACCATGGGCATCTTCCCACAGGGATACAGGATATATGTATTCTACATATTTCTCCACAAAATCCAATAAATCGCTTCGGGTTTCAGAACTTCAAACACTTAAGCACACTCCAATTCAGTTGTTCGTGGGATAGCTTAGAAGGTAAGTTACCGAAATCAATCAAAATCCTTGGTTGTAAATGTCCGCTTGAAGGAAAGTTAGACTTTTCTGAATTCAAAAGTTTGACAGATTGTATGGTGCATACTGGTGAAGGAGCAAAAGGTACTGAAGTGGTCCTCCCGCCAACATGTACTTTCTTCTATTTCAATGGAAGAATAAACGATGTGTACCCCTTGCAAAATATCGGCAGGTTGTCTCTCCTTGATGATAGTTTAGATTTTGCCGGTCACAGATTTGACGAAGCTTCCAAATTGACAGCTTTGGCACTTAAATTGCCAAGTGATCAACAAACATGCTTTGAAAGTATAACTCGTTTCCCTAGTACAATAAGGGAGCTAGTCCTAGAGGGTGATATGATTTCCAAAAGTATTCTTGAACTGGTTATAAGACGTATTCCCAAGACAGTAAGAGTTTTGGAATTTGCCTTTTTAGTCCCACCAAAGACGATCTTGGACCTTTCTCATTTCGATCGGCTTGATACGTTTTGTATTATAAAGCCATTTGATGTACTGGTAAAGCTCCACTCACTGGTTGAATTCCTTGAATGTTATCCAAGAGATTCGGTAGGAATCGAGCGTATATTTATAGAAGATAAGACGATTGAAGTTCTTTCAAATTATTATTCAGTTTGGGTACATTTTGGGGATGACACAAAGATCATAGAAGTGGAGGGGATTGTAGAGGATATGGAGGAATCTTTGGCAGACACATAGAGAATTGTGCATGCTGGACCATTGAGCGGTGGATTGTTCCTAGTCAGTTCTCATAGTTGGTATTCTCCTAGTCAGTGCTCTTTCCGAATCCTGTCATACTTTGCTTATAGATATAGTTTATCTATTTGAACTTGTCTCGTCTCTTTGTATGCAGTTGGCAATTAACAGTTGATATACTATCCTGGAGGTCAAAAGTGTATTTTAAGTCTATTCATTAAGTCTATATATGTGGTTTAATTGTAATCTCCTCGGTTATACATACTGATATCTACTTCAGCTTTAACATCAACCATATCACTTGCATCAATACATGCATCAACACTCATGCCCATTCCCTGTCTATCTTTCAATCTCTGATTCTGGGCTCTTATCTTTTCTAATTCTTGTAAATAACTATCTTCAACACCGGTGATATAATTACCAGTAAAAACTCCAAGTTCGAAATTTTTGATTTCATCCGACAAACAGCAAGAAACCAAATCCTCTAATTCTTGGTAGATGACTTTATCAGCACCGATAACTTGACTGATTTCTTTTTCATCTCTATTAAAACCAACCAATGCCTTTGTATCGGCTAAATCAATACCATAAATATGATTGAACCTTATAGGAGGAGCACAAGATGCAAAGTAAACCTTCGAAGCACCCGCTTCTCTGGCCATTTGAACAATTTCTTTCGAAGTTGTACCTCTAACAATCGAATCATCGACCAATAAAACATTTTTCCCTTTAAATTCAGACTCCATCGCATTCAATTTCCTTCTGACAGAGGACCTTCTTTCTTGCTGATCTGGCATGATAAAGGTTCTACCTATATATCTGTTTTTAACGAACCCTTCTCTGAATGGAATATCCAATTTAACTGAACATTGTAATGCAGACGTTCTGGAAGTATCAGGAACAGGAATCACCACATCAATTTCTTCTTTCAGTAAGAAACTGGTGATTTTATCGGCTAACTTATTTCCCATTTCAATCCTTGATCTATAAACAGAAATCCCGTCGAGAATGCTGTCGGGTCTGGCAAAATAAACGTATTCAAAAATATCTGGAGCAAAGACCTTTGGTTGAACCACTTGTCTAAATTCCGGTGCCTTAGTTGGATCCTTTTGGATAATGACAGCTTCACCCGGTTTAATGTCTCTGAACTCGTTGAATCCGTGGGCCTTTAAAACGACCGATTCACTGGCCAACATGTAGTCTTTTAATCCAGTTCTGGTGTTAGTTCTTTCACCAAACAACAACGGTCTGATCCCATTAGGATCTCTAAATCCAATGATCCCATAACCGGCTAACATGGCCACACAAGCGTAAGCACCTCTAATGGCCTCCATAGTTCCAGTTAATGCACTAAATAAATCTTGATTGTTGACTCTGAATTTATTGAATTGATCCAACTCACTGGCAAAGATATTGATCAATAATTCTGAGTCTGAATCGGTATTAATATGACGATGAACAGTTTCATCAAGATACTTTTTCAATTCAATCGAATTAACTAAATTACCGTTATGACTCAAGGTAATTCCATACGGAGAATTCACGTAGAATGGCTGTGCTTCACTACCAGCACTGGATCCAGCAGTAGGATATCTTAAATGACAAAGACCCATACTACCAACTAAAGAATTCATTCTTTGTTGGGTGAAAACGTCTCTGGCCATTCCATTACCTTTACATTGATAGAATCTACCTTTTGAACCACAAGTAACTATCCCAGCCGCGTCTTGTCCACGGTGTTGCAAGAACATGGCCCCTTCGAATAATTCAGGGGCAGCACTGGCATTTTGATCACTTAATACTACTCCTAAGATCCCACACATTATAGTTGGTTTTGATAATTTTTCAAATTATTAGGAAGAGTCAAATCGCGAACTCATCTTATCAGAGCCGCATCCGATGAGTATGGTTGTATGTTCCTGCAGGTAGCTTGTGGTCTAACCATATGGTTACCAGAGGGTTGATATGGTATTGATAGTGGTGCCGTTGTGTGTTAGTATATGAATGTTTGTTATAAGCTGCATGTAATATAGCCCCTATCAGAAAGTTTTCTACGTGCCAATTATATTACGGATATTTGCTTGTCGTAACTGAAACGAAGCTTTAACTTGTAGTATCTCAGGAAGTCTTGTCTGCAATATTGCTCTACTTTATCGTCTGGTTAGTTCCAGTATCTACCCGAGTCGACACCAAAAAAGGTAGGTTTCGTCATTGAATTTAGATAGTGGTTCTCTAGACGCCAACTGGAACTTCAGAACGAGAACAATTTAGTTCATATCAGAAAAGACAATTCTACAGCTCATACATTAGGGCTATAAAGTGGAAATAAATCAGAAAATGGTGGTATAATACCACTAAAAACTGGAAACAAAACCACGTATCTATATATAATTGACAGGATAATATAAAAAGGATAAACAATAAAACAAATCAAACACCTAACAAGATAAATCATCAAGAATAACTGGGAGAACAAATGTTGTTCAAAATAAAAATCTAATAAAGGAAAACAAAAAATTGCAGGATTTCATAAATCATTAAAATTCGTGGAACATTATCGGAAATTACACATTGCATCTTTTCCATTTCATTTATCAGACAGCAAAATAAATTAAAAATAATTGGTGGACTAGGGGTAGGTTTATGAGGGTAGTATTTTTTTTTGAGTTTTTTCTAATTTTTTAAAATTTCAAATTGGTTATGACTCGACATGTTTCGTTCACATCAACACATTCTTTATTTTTGTGCTGGAGGGGAAGATTGGGTTGGAGCTTGACCAACAGGTGGTGGGTATTGCCCATTATATTGAGGGTAACCATAAGGATATTGTTGAGGATATCCATTGAATTGAGGTGGCATTCCCTGGGGCATACCCTGGGGCATACCCTGAGGCATACCTTGAGGTGGGTATCCTTGAGGTGGGTAACCCTGATGTGGATAACCTTGAGGTGGATAACCTTGAGGTGGATAACCTTGAGGTGGCACACCATTGGAGCCATTTTGACCTGATCCATTTGCATTATTCAATGGGACCGGTGGCTGGCTTGGGGTAATTGTTGAAGGAGCAGAAGGAACTGCTGGAGCAGTTGGAGTCGCAGCTTGATTTGGGGTTTTTGGTTGATTTTGTTGAGGTGGCTGTTCATTTGGTTGGCCTTTGTAACGACCATTACCTTTATCATTACCTCTTGGCAATTCACCAGTTGAGAAAGGTTTTGGAACGGTTGCTTCATTTTGAGCCACATATAAGGATTTATCAATTGATGCTGGAATTGGTTTGATTTCAGTACCTAATTCTTGTTCAATTCTGTATAAACTATAACGATCATCCCAACTTAATAAATTGACTGCCAAACCTAAATGACCGAATCTACCAGATCTACCAATTCTATGTAAATAGGTTTCGGCGGTTTTTGGGAAATCAAAGTTGATAACGACATTAACTGCTTGAATATCGATACCTCTTGTTAATAAATCGGTACAAACTAAGTTTCTAACTTTTCCCATTCTAAATTCATGAAATACTTTATTTCTTGCTTGTTGAGGCATTCTTGCATGAGAATAGTAACATGAATAACCTAATTCGGTGATCTTTTTAGCCAATAATTCAACTCTGCTGGTGGAATTACAAAAGATAATCGATTGATTAATTTGTAATTTACTGAATAGAGTATTCAAACAATGTAATTTTTGTTTTTCATCAACGAAAGCATAAAATTGCGAGATACCTTTTAAAGTTAATTCATCCATTAAATTGATTTCATAAGGTTTTGTTAAATGTTTTTCCATAAAATCTTTAACAGCTAATGGAAAGGTAGCAGAAAATAATAAGGATTGTCTGTTGGCTGGAAAAAAAGACAAAGTTCTCTCTATGGTCTTAACGAATTCTCTGGATAACATTTTATCGGCTTCATCCATAACAAATAATGGGCAATCAGACAAATCAGCGAGTCGTCTAGTAGCCAAATCCAAAACTCTACCAGGAGTTCCAACTAAAACATGGACTGGGTCATTTAATCTTAAAATGTCATCTCTTATAGATGTACCACCAGTTGTAACCATACATTGAACTCCTAAATGTTTACCTAAAGTTCTAACAACTTGAGAAGTTTGTAAAGCCAATTCCCTTGTTGGAACTAATATTAATGCTTGTATCTTATTTAACTTTGGTTTGATCATTTGTAAGGTTGGAATGACAAAAGAAGCAGTTTTACCGGTACCATTTTTGGCTCTTGCTAAAATATCTCTACCAGTTAAAGCAATTGGAATAGACTCTTCTTGAATTGGAGAAGGCTTTTCAAAACCAGCTTCAAAAATCCCCATTAATAATTCTCTCTTCAATCCGAGTTCTTCAAAACTTTTCCCCTTGGTCTTTAATACATCATCAGTTTGGGGTCTGGTATCCTTTTCTGGAACATTTAATTGATTTTTCCAATCGGTTTCAGACATGGTCGACGGGTTTTTCTTGGGTTTTTTTCACAGTTGTTATATCGATTTATACCAGTGAGTTTTAAGATAAAATAAAGTTATATTTCTATTTGAAAGTCTTTTAAATTTAACCCAATTCACGGTGGTTATTGCTTAAATTAATATAAGTTACAGGTAATTGACTGAGAAAATTTTCGATGGTGAGCGACAGTGGTGAGTCAGACACGCCTATTACCCGGAGATAGTATTACACTCTTAATAGATGGGTGTTTGGTGTTGGGTTGTGATTCATTCTAGGTTTCAGGGTCTAGGGGAAAGAGTCATTGTGGCGTTCTGAGGTGTTCTACCCAGAGAAATGTGAATTTTTGCCAGGATTTCCGCTTATGTTTTTCTTCACCTTATATTCAGGATGCTGGTTCCCCATGTTTGAGAATTGTTGCAAAAAGTAGAATGCATTGACATGCTGTGAAAGGAAAGGTACTTCTAGCTATGTGTATAGATAGGCAGATAAGTATACATACACACATATGCACATATATATTCAAATTCACAGGTATCCATGTATATGTTCCATATATATAAGATATGCCTAGAACAACAACATGGCCCAAACAACAATTCAACATACACCCTCTGCACACTAAATTTTCCACCGCATCTCATCTCTGCCTAGTACCACAACACTATGAAATTACCAATAGAAGTAATCAACAAATTACAACAAGATCCTCTGTGTATACGGAACATATGTATCCTTGCTCATGTGGATCATGGAAAGACGTCGTTAAGTGATTCGCTTTTGGCCACCAATGGAATCGTTTCCCAAAGAATGGCCGGCAAAACGAGGTTTCTTGACTCAAGAGAAGACGAGCAATTGAGAGGTATAACAATGGAAAGTTCAGCTATATCGCTTTATTTCAAAACAGCAAAACGGAAGCCGGAGTCAGAGGAAACTGAAATCAGAGAACATCTTATCAACTTAATTGACTCCCCCGGTCATATTGATTTTTCATCCGAAGTGTCTACATCTTCGAGACTCTGTGATGGAGCCATAGTGTTGGTCGATGTGGTTGAAGGGGTTTGCTCACAAACGGTGAATGTCTTACGTCAATGTTGGGTCGATAAATTGAAGCCGATTTTGGTATTGAACAAGATCGATAGGTTAATTACTGAATGGCAGATGTCTCCTTTGGAAGCCTACCAACATATGTCGAGGGTTATTGAGCAGGTGAATTCTGTGATTGGAACTTTTTATTCAGGGGAAAGAATGGAACAGGACATGAAGTGGAGAGATAGAGGGGAAATTGGAGAATTTGTTGAACAGGATGATACAGATTTGTATTTCTCTCCTGAATTGAATAATGTCATCTTTGCTTCTGCTGTTGATGGTTGGGCGTTCTCTATCAATACGTTTGCTAGTTTTGTTCTGAAAAAACTTGGATTCTCTCAGGCGGTATTATCGAAAACTTTGTGGGGGGACTTTTATCTTGATGTGAAGAATAAGAAGATCATCCCGGGCAAGAAATTGAAGGCTAATCAGAGTTTGAAATTGTTGTTTGTTTCTCTTATTCTAGATCCAATTTGGTCATTGTATGATGTTTGTGTGGTGAATAGAGATGATGAAAAACTCGAGAAAGCCATTAGTAAATTGAATGTGAAAGTCGGACCAAGAGACTTGAGATCCAAAGATTACAGAGGCTTATTGAATGTTATAATGTCTCAATGGATTCCGGTAAGTCATGCGATTTTGGGAATGGTTATTGATTATTTGCCAAGTCCAGTGACTTCTCAAGATGAAAAAATGACTAAACTTCTTGAAGAATGTATTTACAATGTTTTCCCTGACGAAAACGATAAAAGTAGCTTGATTGATCCCCACTTTGAACGTTCAATCAAATCATGTGACAGATCAGACCCAGATACTAAAACGTTGGCATACGTCTCTAAAATGATATCCATTCCTAATGAAGAATTGCCAAAAGATTTCACCACTCCTGCATTATCCAAAGAAGAATTAAGGGAAAGAACCAGAGTGGCTCGTGAGTTGGCAAGACAGGCATCGGAAGCGGCCGCTGCTGCTCAAGAAGCTGCAAAGGAAGCAGCTGAAGGCGATGAATTTGCTCTTCCAATGGCTGTTAAAGATCCATTTGAATGGGAATACGAAGAAGATTATTTTGACGAAGATGAAGATGACACCCAAGAGACTTTGATTGCTTTTACAAGAGTATTTTCTGGTTCTTTGTCAAAGGGCCAGAAGGTTACAATTGTTGGTCCTAAGTACGATCCTTCATTACCTAAAGACAGTCTTACTAATAAGACTCAAATATTTGAAAATATAATTATTCAAGATTTATACTTGATTATGGGTAAAGATTTAACTCGTATGGATACTGTTCCCGCTGGTAATATTGTCGGGGTTGTTGGATTGGACAATATTATTTTGAAAAATGCTACCATCATTTCCACTGCTGATTCTGAAGATACCCATCCATATATTAATTTGGCATCTACATCTACCTTGATTCATAATAAACCAATTATGAAAATTGCAATTGAACCAGCTAACTTACTTCATCTAGGTAAATTAGAAAAAGGTTTGGAGCTTTTATCCAAGGCTGATCCCGTTTTTGAATGGTATATTGATGATGATTCTGGAGAACTTATTATGTGTGTGGCAGGAGAATTACATTTAGAAAGATGTATTAAAGACTTGAAAGATCGGTTTGCCAAAGGATGTGAATTAACGGTAAAAGAGCCAGTCATTCCATTCAGAGAAGGTTTGGACCCTGAAGGTTCTTCTGCCTATAATGTTGACGAGTTCATTGGTCATCAAATCGAAGGTGTGTTTTTAGATTTTGAAACTTATTCCTTACCTGATGATGTAGTCAAGTTCTTGATCGGATCTGAAGCTGAAATTTCGGCTATTAGAGATTTGAAAGTTCGTAATAAACCTGATGAACATAATATCATAGAGGCTTTCAATTCCAAATTAGTTAAAGTCTTTGACGATGAATATAACGAAAACGAAGCTGTTATCAAGAAAATGGGCTTTAGCGATGTTACTGATTTCATTGACCATATTGTTTCATTTGGTCCAAAAAGAGTGGGGCCTAATATACTTATCGAAAGCAAAGGAAACGGTAATAAATTCAGAAGACTTCTTGGAAAACAAGAACCAACACTTCCATTTGAATTTGAGCCCCATATTATCAATGGATTTCAATTGGCGATGAATGAAGGACCTTTAGCTGATGAAGTTTTACAAGGAGTAGTTGTTTTGATCAAACAATGTAATGAAATTCAGAAAGAAGAAGAAAACGAAGATAATTTCCTTTTAGGGCTGCAAGGTAGAATTATCACCCACACCAGAGATTTAATTCATCATCATTTCATTAGAAATGGTGCCAGATTATTCTTAGCCATGTATACTTGTGAAATCCAAGCCGCTACTGAAGCTTTGGGTAAAGTTTATGCCGTGGTGCAAAAAAGAGGGGGAAATATTGTATCGGAAGAAATGAAAGAGGGTACTCCATTTTTCACGGTCGTGGCTAGAGTTCCAGTGATTGAAGCTTATGGGTTTTCCCAAGAAATAAGAATGAGAACCTCGGGTGCTGCAACCCCACAATTGGTGTTTGATGGATTTGATATGCTTACCATCGATCCATTCTGGGTTCCGCATACAGAAGAAGAATTGGAGGAATTTGGAGAATTTGCTGAAAGAGAAAATGTGGCAAGAAGATATATGAATAATATTCGTAGAAGAAAGGGATTGTTTGTCGATGAGAAGGTTGTTAAAAATGCAGAGAAACAGAGAACTATGAAAAAGGATTAAGCAAAAAGCTTGGGGATCCAACTTTGACTTGGCAAAAAAGCATGTAGATAACAAAGTAACTTAATATATAGAAATAAACTTGACGCAATAAATAACGTCTCAGTTGCAGCCATTTGATCAAATTGCAGCCAAACTTCGCAGAAAAAACGACAAAAAAAAAACCAATTATTACCAGTTTTTTTCGCAAATTTGTCAAGAAGACTACGACGGATAGTACGAAGAAGGAAGACACCAGAGACATTTTGATCGCAATATAAATATACTATCATTATTCCCATCCCCATGGAAAGTGCCACGAAAAAAAATGACGTGAAAAATGGGGTAAATGGCCAAGTTAATACAGAAGTAGATGACTACTTGGCAGAAAGACTTTTTGAATATTTCACCAGAAATTATGATGACTGGCAACACATGTTACATGATAGAGACCATGTTCTTGATTCCCACGGTGATGTCTATGCCGTACCAGAGGGACGAAATGGTCAAAGGAAGGATCAAAAAGAGTATAATGTTGTGGAATTATTTGAAAAGGTTATGAAACAATATCCAACCATGTTTAATTTCAATCTACCGAAACAAAAGGGATCTGAACACACCAACGATAACAGAAATCTTCCTCAGGTAGGCCCAGAACATGAATTAACCTTGAAACAATTGAATGAACTTGAAAGTTCCCTTTCCAAAATGAAGTTTCGTCACCCAAAGGGAACTACTAATGGCCATTCCAACACTAATGGTGAAACAAACGATACAAACTCATCAGATACCATAGGTCATAATAGAGCTGCCGTAATCAATGGTAATGGTATTGTTGGCAAACAAAAGAGCCCTGAAGCTGACGAAGGATTTGACCCATATGGCACCAAAGATGAAGAAGGGCTCTGTACCTATGATGGAGCAGACGAGGAATACGAAGAAGAAGATTACGAAATAACCGAATTGGACGATGACTTATATGATGGAAGGACCGAACATCATATAGAACTTGAACTCCAGCCGGAATGTGATATTCATGGATCAGAGGAATGTGACTGTCCACTTTACGATGGAGAGTTCAATGAAGAAGAAAGTTACGATTTCACGTTCGAATATAATAGCGATGGGAAATTAGTACCCACGGTCGACTCATTGAAAGAATATCTAAGAGCAGAAGCAAATGGGTTCAAGGCCGATGGGAAATTCAATGGATTCAATCCTTCCGATCCAAGAATAACTGAGCTTGAAAGAAGTCATGGTAGAAGTCAACAATTATCAACACCACCTCCACCCCCACCAAAGAAAAAAGCGAAAAAGAAACGGAGAAAGGATAGACCAACAAAAACAGTTGTTTTTAATCCGGATAGTAATGATAATTGTTTATTTTGTGATTATCAAGCCCTTTACGGAGTTGCGCCAATAAATCTAATGAAATGGGTTGATGATAAAGCAAAACAAGAGGACGAATATCGATCGAATATGAAAAAGAAATTACAACAAGCCAGACTGAAGGCCAATAGACTGGATAAGTCTGACCATGAATAGTTTATATATTAATAGTAATGAATGCACGTACAACTGTGAATTTAGGGCAGACACTACAAGTGAAGTGATTGAATATAACTTATGTGGCTATATGCCACTATATATTATTTATCTTTACTATCATATATACTATAATGTGTAATCCATAGTATCGTTTGTCTTCTGCAAGCCACCCATCAAACACGGCTACTTATATACATGCTCTCTGTCCCGTCAGTGGCTTCGCTCAAGTTTGTGACGGTTGCAAATGACCGATAATTGATTCCCCCACAGTGCGAGGTGTGTCTTGCTATAGCCATCACCATGAAGTGTAATTTTATCGGCAAACTTTGGTGGTAGTTGCTGAAATTTAAATTTCAACAAACACAAATTTCCACAAAACACGAATTTCGACAAAAAAATTGAATCAGTATGAACGGGGAACTGACATATTCAGATCATGTATGGGAAAATGGTTGGTATACTCCAGAAGATACTGGAGTATCTAAGCTTGTGGGAGGGTCCACAAAATTGAAGGGATGGCACAAAGTAAGTGGCCGCAAGACCTCCGTTTCCATGCCCATCAATGAAAAATGTGTTTTGGACTTGAGCCAAATGAAGTATTATGAAGAAGTCCCGATTGTTGACCATTCTGGGGTAAAAGAAGAAAAGCCAGTCAAAGATGAAGGAACCCCTCAACCTAGTGGCTTCAGTTTGACTGGGGATGAACAAATGGGTTCATTGTAATAGTTTAAATGTTTATTAATATACATTAAAGATCTCGTTTAACCTTTATAAAGGCTAAGGAATTTCCGGCAGCTAATTTGGCCTGTTTCATTTGTTCTTGGGCCTTTTTATAAGCTGGAGGATCTCCTTTGACTTCTTTCATGAGACTTGCATTTTCTCTAAATTCTGAAGTATTGTCTCCATAAATACTTAAGATTATGAACAAACTATTATCGGGCAAAAGAGAATATATGGTGTTAAGCCTTTGGTTTAATAATTGTCGGCTTTCTTCAACATCTGTCTTGATCTCACAAGGAGAATACCAACCCCTGGAGGATTCTAATTCTCGAAGGGCAAGGATGGCCAAGTCAGTTGAATCAATATCCCTGGTTAAATGGTCAACCGCCTCTGTATCGTTTTCTAGACATAATAATTTGGAAGTTGGAGTCTCTCGGTTCGGTGTTTTATATTCAAGAAACAACGATTTGAGTTTATCGTCTCTACCGTCATTTAATTCGTCAATCACTAATCTCCTGATAGTTCCAATACCAAAGGTTAATCCTTCTTGAATTTTGAGTTTAACTAGATCCAAACAGGCTAAAGCATCTTCAATTGATGAATGTCCGTCTCCAGACGATTCTCCTTGTTGAATTTCTCGACAAAGATATTTTTGGGATAACCATCTCAAGCCAGGCTTAAGGGGATACCCTCTTGGATGCAGGTAAATGACCGAGGTATCGACAACTTTTGGATGTCTTATTTTCAAGACTTTCAAATCAGTATCCAATGAATGCCCTATTAAGATATCATCACTTGAAATTAACTGCTCAAATTGTTTTTGAATGTCTTCTGCTGTGGTAGTAACATCGCTTAACATCAGTTCTGTTATACCCGAATATTTAGTTACATAGTCAGTGATTGGAACCGCCGGTTTAACAAATGAATCTAATACAGCTTCACCGCTGAAGTTTAATACAGATATACGGGTCAAAACTTTTTCTTCACCCGCTCTACAGAATTCACAATCCATGGCGAAAATATGGGATTCACCTGTTTTCGATTTTTCCGTTTCAATCCACCCTTCGGGTGTGGCAGAGTTGACTAAGGAGTTATGGATTGGATAGTCATTAGATAAGAGTAATTCTAAAGATAATGTCAAGTCATGAATGGTTATTTTCTCGTCCTTTTTCTGAAGTTCTTTGGGGATATTAGTGGTAGTTAATTCACTAAACGACTTCAAAGAATTAGAAGGACCATCACATCTCACTCTATAAGCATCTTTGAAATGTTTAGATATAAAAGGATGTTTGTTCTCGACTTCATCAAGAATGGGTACCTGTACATCCTCGTGACCCAGTTGAATAATCTCCGACAGCTGTAATCCACCAACAAGACACACAACCACTTTTGGAATATTTGAAGCGTAATCAACTTCGATATCTCGATTTCCAGTGGTCTGTCCACCTAAAGTAGATCTAAATATTCCCCTGAAATGATGAAGCTTTAATGGCGCCTTGGCATTTATCAAGACTTGAGGTTCTGCCACTTCATCCTTTTCGATTTTTTTCAATTTCCGCTTATGAAGTTTTGGTTTCGAATCGGTAGACAAATTAGATTTTCTTCTTCTTGCCCTACGTTTGATAGGACGATCATTTGAGGTAGGGCTGGAAGTTGCAGTACCAGCGAGGTCATCAAAATCGGTAAAATTCTGCAGATCGACCGTTTGGTTCTCCACCACCACGCTGGGGACTTCACTTGGACCAGATATCGACAACCTCGCGGTAGATTCAGACAAGGGGTTGGATTCTGAAGTCATGTAACAAGATAAATTTTTCGCGATGCTGATACCTGCAAGTGGATGCAAAATTATTGGAACGCATCTACAATTGATTGAAAAGTCACTGGTGGGAGACTTTGTGTGGAATGTTCCAAAACACTAGCTTTCTTCCCGGTATACAATTCCAAAATTTGGGGAAGTGAATCTGGGGTTTCAGGGTTCAAGTAATCCAAGTATGTAGATACAACTGTAGACATATTAGTCTCGTTAGTGAATAAAGGCACCGTAGAAGATTTGTCATAGTATATAGATTTCAGGAGAAGTATGATTTTATTCCAGGAGTCCCACCCCCGAGGAATGAGAATGGCGGGATTATTATGGGGGTTGAATATGGGGTTAGCTGTGGGTGGCGGTGAAAGTCCATACCCCATTGATGGAAGATTAGGTACCTTATCTATAACGGTGAAAGACCCTCCGTGGACTAAAGCAAATAATCGGAGCCATTGTTGGACCCTGATATTATTCTCGTGGGTCGGGTCCAGATCAAGAGTGGACGTGGGAATTGCACAGATCAATTTACAGTTGATGGGAATTGAGCAGTGGTCTATACTCATATGGTCGTTGTTGTAGGACGTGTAAAGGGATTTGTATTCTGAAAAAACCAGGGAGAAATGGGGGTGTCGATAAACGACTTGTTGTTTATCAATAACTTGCTTATTGTGGCAAGAATCCTGGCCTTTGGTAACTAGCTTGAGCATTGGGAAATATGTCTCGGGGCTGGTGAATAGTAGAATGGCTATCACTGGTTCAGACGCATTATGTATAATATCGGTGATGGTACCGGCATAAACAGAAACATTGTTGAAATGGTATATTTGTGTTCCGTTGATGGACTTGTAGGATGTGGACGATGGGGAATTGATATTGTTCAGAATATATAGTACTGTGGTTGGATCAGACATCTTAATTGTATCTTTAATGTTAATTTTTCTGAGTCTCGTAGTTTAAATTTTGGTGCTTTGGAAGATACAAACTGGCATTTGAACTAATGT
The DNA here is from genome assembly GCA_030574815.1 of Yamadazyma germanica. Classification (NCBI taxonomy): domain Eukaryota; kingdom Fungi; phylum Ascomycota; class Pichiomycetes; order Serinales; family Debaryomycetaceae; genus Yamadazyma; species Yamadazyma germanica. The sequence continues at coordinate 149,168 of JAJMFS010000023.1, read as the reverse complement.
GAAATCAGTGAAATTCACGAATTACTTCGAATATTTTTTGAAACATAAGACAATACGAATTATCACTTCATTATCTATAAAACCAAACATCTAGAAACTTGTCTATGGCTTCGCTTCCCAAACTGTACTAACTCTACAAACCAAACTACAACAACTCTACAATCAATATATACCAGTTGGAAATCTCTGGTGTAAGGGCCCCGGTCTTTTTCCATTCCCAATATTCTTTTCCAATTCCAGGTCATATCCAAATCCTTGTGATGTTGAGCAACACATACTAGTAATCATGCTTTATCCTACAAATACCTAAATACATCCAACATACACACGATTTGCCGATAAACTTGCAAACGTCTATTCTGCCTCTACGTCTTCTCAACCTCACATCTTCATTTTGTCTTCTCACCTCAACCACCACCATGGCAGATGAAATAAACCAATTAGTAGATGGAGAGCAAGGTGATATGCCCAATGACCAAGTCATCGAGGATATTTTTACGGCAAAAGCGACAGTCCACGCTGATGACGCCGTAGATTATGAAGATATTGATGAACTTGCTGATGATGAAATAGATGTCCCAGTGTCAGTGCCCGATTTTATGGATGATGAAGCAGAACTTCAAGCCAATCAAGAATTCGATGATATTTTCGGCGAAGAAAATGACGACAATGGTTTGGAATTGAATAATGACCATTTGTTAGGGGTGGAAGGAATGTATGATGTAAATGATATCTACGGAGAACCAGACACTACCGAAGTGCCACTTGAAAATATGGCTGCTCCGGGGAAACGGCAGCGGTCAAAGGAGGATGACGAAAGAACTAGGGTTAAGAGAGCCAAGCTTGAAATGGTTGTGGCGAAGTTGGAAAAACGTCAACAGAAACGTAATCTACGGTACCATTATCCTAAATTTAGCAGAGACAAGCCATTTAATAATCATCAGTTGTTCCTTCCCGATGCCCGTTATTTCCTGTTCACAAAGCCGCCGGTTGCTTATAAACACAAGCCGTTGATTCCTACGAAAATGACTTTGGAACCTCTGGTGGATCAAAGGAAAGTATTCAAATTAAACAAGTATCCTTCAAATTATTTAGCACAAAAGAATAACATCACTGATGTAACCGAAAATGATTTAAGATTACTTGAAAAAATACAGGAAAATGGAGGTGTTGATTCAAAGAGATTGGTACCCCTTAAATATTTGACAAGTGATGGAGGTGAAAATAAATTCTCCGAATATGGCTTTGATATGGTACTTGCAGTTGCTGATTGGGATGATGAATCTATTATTAATGGAACTGGAAAACCAGCACAAAAAATCGAAACAATGTTGGATTTAGAACTGAAAGAAGCAGAGGATGATGATGAAGATGATATATTCAATGCCAATCTCGAATCCGATTCAATCAAATTAGATATGAATGATCCAAATCTTTTCTTTGAACAAACGAAACAAATGACAAATGACAAATCCAAGCAATTGGCTTTGACCCCTGCTAATGAAAAATTATTGAACCTCAAATATAATATATCAAATGATAAACAATATGAATTATTTAAGAGTAATTATAATGTTAAGGTCAGAAGTCAAATTGGTAATTTAAATATCGAACATTCCGTGCCTGCTTTAAGATTACAATCTCCTTACTATAAGGTCAAGCTTAGCACCGAAGAGGCTAGAAATTTCCACAGACCAAAATTCGAAGTAAGACCTGGAACTTTGGTAAGTTTCCTGAAGGTAAAACAGAGAAAACGGAAAAAGGACAAGGGAAAAACTTCCAAGGAATTGTTTGCTAAAAGTACCGATTTGACTGCTGGTGATAATTCAACAATAATTGCAATGGAATATGCCGAAGAATATCCTTTAATTCTTTCAAGTTACGGTATGGGTTCCAAATTAATCAACTACTATAGAAGAGAAAAGCCAGAAGATAATTATAGACCAAAAGCACCTCTAGGTGAAACTCATGTATTGGGAGTTGAAGATAGATCTCCATTCTGGAATTTCGGATACGTCCAAAAAGGTGATTTCGTCCCCACTTTATATAATAATATGGTGAGAGCTCCTATTTTCAAACATGAGCATAAAAGCACTGATTTTGTACTTGTAAGATCTCAAGGGGGTGGTGGTCATCAAAAATATTATTTGAAAAATATGGATCACATATTTGGTGTGGGTCATACATTTCCTAGTGTTGAAATACCGGCTCCTCATTCAAGAAAAGTTACTAACACATCAAAGAATAGGTTGAAGATGATTGTTTTCAGAACCATGAATAAGAAAGGAAAAGCAAGAATCAATGTAAGAGATATATCACATCATTTCCCCGATCAAAATGACATGCAAAATCGTCAAAGATTGAAGGAATTTATGGAATATCAGAGACTGGGAGAGGATCAATATTATTGGAAGATCAAAAATAGAGATACAGCTCCTGAAGAAGAGAGTATCAGAATGATGATTACCCCTGAAGATGTAACTCTTTTAGATAGTATGCAAGCTGGTCAACAAGTGTTGAATGATCTAACGATTTTCTTAAATGAAGAACAAGAAAAGGCTAAAGTCAATAAGGAAAAGATACAAGAGCTTGAAGCTGAAAGGGAAGAGCAAGCACTGACAAAAGAAGGAGCAAAGGAACGTAAAAAGGATAAAAAGGATAAAAAGGAAGATGCCGAAGAGGGTATTGATGAGCAATTGACATGTTGGAATTTAACGAGGAATTTCAAGCTTGCAAATCAAACCAAGGCAATGCTTCAGCTTAACGGGGAAGGTGATCCGACTGGTATTGGTATTGGATATTCAATGTTGAAAACTTCTCAGAAGAACTCATTTTCCCCGCTCATACCTCCGCCTAAGGAAAATGTTCCAAAGAGTAATCAAGCAGCCTATCAACAAAGACTTTATGAAGAAGAAGTTACTAGAATTTGGTATGCTCAAAAGAAATCCTTGATGGTCGATAGAGGTAATTCATTGAATCAAGTTTACTCTCAATATAAACCTATTGATCATAAGAAATATCTCAAACGGAAGTATGAAGATGCCAATACTGACTTAGCTAAAGACAACAAAGTCCTCAAGATCAATAGAAGATCGAGGGATAAAAATGGAATTGTTCAACGGAAGATTGAGGTCATTAAAGATCCAAGGATCATCAAAGCATATCTTAAAAGAAAGAAGCTTATTGAAGATGAATTGATAAAGAATGCCGACTTGGAAGATATTATTCCAACCAACGATAAAGAATTGAATAAAATTAGACGTAAAGCGTTGGAAGAAAAATTGGCAAATCTCGAGAGAAGGGCTAAACATAATAAAGGTCGAAAACCTAACGCAAAAGATAGTATCGATGGAGCTATAGCTGCTGGTGGTAAACCAATCAATGCTAACACAGTAGTATTACCGGATGGTTCCTATGCTATAGGAGGTAAAGGCATTGGGAAGGGTAAAAGTACTGGAAGAAGATGTACAGCATGTGGTGCATTTGGTCATATACGTACGAAGAAACTGTGTCCATTATATAAACAGACACAAGGAGGAACAATTGATTTACCAGAAGGGGTTTTACCACCATCAATTGAGTAAATAATTAACAGACCATCTGTATGTATTAAATCAAAAATGTATAAAACTATAACATCAAAGTAAAAATTAAAACAAGATATAAGAGAAAGAAGAAAAAGTTGGAAGCTTAGCACCAGAAATGATAGAATTTAACATACCAAGGTTGCATTGATAATCTAACTCTTTCTTCAGCTAAATCTTGCTTCAATTGTTCAACATCAACCTCTCTTCTACCAGTATCTAAATCGATATCTTCCAATTTAACCCATAATCTACCCCATGATTTTCTATAAGTCTTTTGAGCAGCCCATAATACCAACATTAATGGGATAGTCAAACAATATTGGAAGAATGCTTCAGCATTGGGCTTACCACCAAGTGGGAAGATCGAAATATAAAGCTCGGCAATAATCACAAGACCAATCAATACTAAACCAACATAAGACCCCCAAAGACCAGTTTTTGACTCAAAAATTAATTCATCAGTTGATCTCCCTTGGTGATAGAGGGCCATTCTAAATCTGATATGAGTAACACAGACATTGAACCAAGTAAAGAAAGCCGATAATGAACAAATAGAGAATAACCACGTGAAAACCACCCCTTCATTTTCACTTATAACAAGGAACCCTAGAAGACCAAAGGCATTAGTTAGCATAATGGCAGTCATTGGTCTACCTTGTCTGTCAATGAAGCCAAAAACTTTTGGAATTAATCCCTGAGCTGCTAAAGATGCAATAGTTCTTGAACAACCATAAACTGAAGAGTTACCGACAGAAACAACAGCCACTAAAATAACGGCATTCATGATATGTGGAAGAACTTTAATACCTCCATTATTAATGGCAATAACAAATGGAGATGCAGTAATATCTTGATCTGAACTACCACTTAAAAGCTTTGGTTCGGTATAAGGAACTAAACAACCAATAACGATAGAAGTCAAGAAATAAAAAATGGTTATTCTCCAGAAAACTTGTTTGATAGCTTTTGGAATAGACTTTCTAACATTTTCAGATTCAGCAGCAATTAAAGCAGCCATTTCTACACCCCCATAAGAGAAAGAAGCCACGATGAAAGTATTACATAACCCTTTAAATCCATGATTAAAAGAGCCGGGATTATGCCAATACTTACCACCAATGTAACCTTGGTTACCTGCACCACATATAATACAAATACCAACAATGATAAAGCCAATGACTGCCACAACCTTAATCAACGATAAGAAGAATTCAACTTCACCATAACCTTTGACACCAAATAAATTGATCGACACAATAATTACCCAAAATACTGCAACCCAAACAGCAGGATTGACACTTGTATTCCAATATTGAATTGTCATAGCACAAGCAATCAATTCATTTGGAAATGAAATTAACCATGAACAAGCATAAAGTAACCCTAAAACAAACCCAAAACTGTCATCAATAAATCTTGTAAAATAAGAAGTAAAAGCACCCGAAACTGGAAATTGTGCTGCTAATTCCCCTAGAGCATTCATCACAAGTAACATAGCTATACCCACAATAGTATAACCAATTAAAAGAGACCCAGGACCATAAGTTAAAGCAGCCCCATTACCGACGAATAAACCAGTACCAATAGTACCTCCAATAGCGATCATTTGAATATGTCTATTCTTTAATCTTCTAGCCAAAGGATGTCTAGCGGTACCGTAAATAGCCTTTTCCAAATCAGTCATAACTGAAGTATCCACACCATCATCTTCCAAGTTGATAGGTTTGAAAGAATTGACCACACGTTTAAAGATCGGTTCTGGAGGTCCAGAGTAAATACTTGAATCACTGTAATCACTTTCACTATATTGATCACTACTCCTTGGGGTATCAGGTTGAAAAGTATCGACCGGAGCACTAGTCGACTTTTCAAGAGAATTATCACTCATGATTACAATGATTTAATAACTATTAAACTACGAATTATCAGAGGTTTTTAAATTAAGGGGGTCAAACTGTATTTAAGTGGTAGATGGGCTGAAAAAAAAAGTTTAAAGCCACAGACAATAGTCAAAAATAATTGTTGCAAAAAAAAAAAAAAACCTTAATTAGAAATTAAAGATGAAAAGAGTACCTGGGAAGAGAAGGAGGTAGCGGTGGAACAACCGGTAGACAAAAAATGGTGGTAACTACGTAGCCCTTACCGAGGAGGTGTGTCTTGGATAACATCAGCGGTAGACTTATGCGAGACGGATAAACTTGAACAATAGGATACAAGTAAAGAATTTAACGGTTGGGGCAATGAAATTAAAGTTCCTGCACCTTTTGATGTAGATGTAAAGGATGCTAGCCCCAAAACGGCAACTCGCGATGGCCCACGACGATCTTAGGGACATTAATAGCGAACAGCCGTGGGTAGTGGAGGGCCAAGAATGCGAATTTCTGCCAGAATTTGACGGGAGAAAGTAACTAAAGGGCGGAAGGTGCATGGAGGGCAAAAATTGGGCGCGCGGCTGCGACTGAAATAACCAATTATTGGGATGCAAGTGCAAGTGTTAGGCATATTGACGAAGAAAAGAAATAACAGGAGGATAAAATTTTAAAGTTATATTTTAAATTATAAATTATCTATTTAATATTGTATTATCGTATCTCGTATATAGGTAGTTGTACAGTCATAGAATGTTGAGTTGTTATACGGTTCTCATATCTCTTGGCTCCATCACTTTGATGGTTGCAAAATGAGGGTCGGACGAAACATAAATGTTTCTCAAACTGGATCTTTCATAATAGTGGTTAAACATCCAGTAGGCACCGGTACCATATGCAAGACCACCGGCGAGTAAAGCTTTCATTGGAGTAATTTTGAACATTGTATTGAATATATTATTGAAGTTGTGTTAATATGAATAATGATTATTTCATGATTATTTCTGACCCTTTTATATCTTTCTGTTTCCTATGAGGAGAATTGCACCACATTTAGTGGCATGGAAAATCACGACACTTTGTGGTGCAACTGATCCATTTTGGGATAATTCGCGCAGACATGAGGTGATATTTGGGGATGGGACAGGTGAGGTGATCAGCCAATTTCTTGCCTTCTGGTAAACTCCGAATTGATAACGATTTAGTATGACCAGACATTAGGCTTAGATATAGATCAGACACAATAGGAGTGGAGATTATGCTTTGCTCTATTTCTTTTGTTCTCCACATCAGGTGGAGATGGTCAACTTCTCAGTTGCGAATATTTGCAGCCATTTTCATTCCTGCATGGATTGTTAAAAATGTCAATACATCATCAGCTTCTATTTTTCATCTGTCTTTCTTCTTGTAAATTAGATAAAATCGGAAGAAATTGTCCCATTATTAACATTGGGATATCGAAAATATCTCTTTTTACAGTCCATACTGAGCAGAACTCCATGAAATCACTCAGTTCGATCTTGTGGTTCATTGTAGCTTTAGTAAGGTCAGTACTCTTCTTAAATAATTTACATTTAGTATTGATCGATGAATGTAAATTCCCAACTGCTACCGATTTAAATAATTGGAAATAGTTGATAATCGATTCGTCATCATGCATAAGTTCCATTATAAATGTTCGTTTACTTAGTATATCATTAACGTCCCATCCTAGTAAGCTGACCAAATCTTTGGAGATTGAAACGATTTCTCCAGTTCTTCTCCAAATAATCGTAGGACTACTGTTTAAGTGAGATAGCCGCTCAAAATCAAGAAGCGATCTTTGAAATGTCATTTCTAAGAATTGTAGATCCCATGGCTTATACAAGGATTTATGGGCAGATATGAATGTAGGTCTATAGCTAGCAATCAATTTAAGTATAATAAGTAGACTATTCCGTTTTTGCTGTCGTTGATCTTCTGGTAAACTCTTACCGGAAAACCGCTTTTTCAAAAAGAAAGTAAGTGAATGATACAGCTGTGGGTAGTCAAAATAAATAATATCATTTGAGTAAATATCCTGGACCGCTTTATAAACTTCATGTGTGGCCAAAGGTGAGACATAATTACCAGAGGTAGTCCCAACCAAATGGCTTGTTAAATCCACATTATTTGATACCGGATCCGAAGCCAGTTGCTGATTTTCTAGATCATTGAGAGACTCCTGTGGTATTCCAAAAGATATAAACGGTCTTGTGTCTTTTAATTTTTGATCTGTCATCAGAAATGGATTTATAAAATTGGAAGTATTATCTATGGATCCTGAAGGGGTTGGTGACGTGGGTTTAGAATTGGTGATAATATCTCCTAACATCTTATACTCTTGATCCAAGTAGTTAGAGTCGAACATATTTTCAAGATAATCGGAGTTGGTAGGTTTCATTTCAGTTGCGAAAAGCTTCGATAGTACTTCATCTGTGGTATTGACGGCTACCAGATTCGACAGGGCCACTGGCTGAGATTGGGGCAACGACGTAGTCGGTGGCTGAGGTTGTGGTTGAGACAGTGGGCCCTGTTCATAAGCTGCAAAACTAGGATTCAAGGGCTGAGAAGGAATCATCTCCGGGGACATTGAAGCACTCAAGGGACTTGATGTTTCAATGTCATGTCGGAGGTATTTGGCCTTTTTCCGGGATATATCGGTACACTGATCAGCGATATTTCGCTTGACACAATTTTTACAAGGTCTTTCATTAGAACATTGGAGATGTTTTTTGTTGCAAAAAGTACATGCTCGACTAGCCGGTTTTCTACTTCGCTTTTCTTCTTCCGTTAATTTACGGGTCATAGTGGGATTTGTGTCGATGGAACGGGGACAAGTTTGGGGTTTATGTGCCCTATCAAAGGTGGTATACGGTATGGGCTATTATAGACGACCAGGAGAATATGTGGGAAGGATTAAATATAATGTTGGCAAGTCTGGGGTATAATTGAAGCGAAACCCCGGTCACTTTAGGATGATGCGACTGGGCAACGCTCGGGAAGAAATGGGTGTGAGATGATCTCCGAGTTGCCCCGGTGGTGAGGGTGAGGGTGAGGATGAGGGGACTGAGACAGACGGCTCCTGCCACTTGCGCGAGTGACTGGGGTGTGGCTGGCTCAGCACCTGGGCACTCCTGGGCATTGGTGGGCACCCTGGCCGCGGCATTCATGAACCCTGGTGCGTCGGCTGCTGGTTATTGTCACTAGAGAAATCACGATCCAGGGCCATAAAGCTTCCTGAATAGGGATGCCTCATACCCAATTAGTCAAGGAATTGTGGACCGCGTATAACGTCAAACTAAATATTATTGAATTTATGTCGTCAAAGTACAGCCCCAATTAAATATATAGCAATTATACGTCATGTTCTCTGATCAAAACCCTTGGTTTTATATTAGCAAACTTTAATCGTAGTTACGATCGGCAATCATTTTTTAGTGCAACATTTTCCTATCTCATTCCGTGGTCTTACAAGCTGGATTTCAACATTTGAGCGGTGCCTGCAGGACGTGCATCGCTTTGTACAGGATGGGCCCTATTGTTAATCAGATATCTATTGTTGTTTAACAATAGTTTGGGACCGTTGAATAAAGCAAAAGAATTGCCGTTTAAAGGTAAGAGTTTTAAATTAAATCTATATAAATGCTGATAAGTCTCGTTAATTAATCCGATAAAATGAAATTGTTATCGTTATTTTATGTACTACCAATTGTCATTTGTAAGACCATTTTATTATCAAATGATGATTCTTGGGTAAGTGCTGAAATCAGAGCCTTATATAGAGAATTGAAAAGTGCTAATTATGATGTTATAATGGTAGCTCCTGCCAATCAAAGATCTAGTTATGGTGGAGCTTTTATTGTTCCAGAATCTGATAGTTTATCAGAAGATGGGGAATTTAAATATGTTAAAAAAGGTGATGCCAATTTCGGTAAAGATCCCGATGACAAAAATATCTGGTATTTTGGAGGTACTCCATCTGCTTGTGTGGCATTTGCGTTTGACTATCTTTTGGATAAAGAGTATTCTGGTACAACCATTGACTTGGTTGTGTCTGGTGTTAATCAAGGTCCAAATATCAGTCCTGGTTATTATACAAGTTCTGGTACAGTTTCAGTTGCCTATTCGGCAGTTTATAGAGGTTATCCAGCTATTGCATTTGGAGGATCTAATTTAAACAATACTTTTTTCAAAGATTCCGATAAAAATGATAAATATGATCCCTCTAATATTTATGCCAAGAAGGCCGTTGAGCTTATTGATATCATTTTATCCGACGATAACGTCGTACCGAAATTAGCTGGTATTAATGTGAACTTCCCGGAAGTCGGCTACTTACTTGATGATGAAAAGAATTGTACCGATCCAAAATGGAAGTTCAGTACTCTTTTGAATGGAGGGGCAGTATTTGGGCCAGCCGTCAAATATGATGAAAGTAGCAAGAAGTTCAGTGCTACTTATAAAGAATTCAAAGACCTTAAACCATCATGCGATGGTAAAAACTGTGATTTACCTGACGAATATTCCGTTTTCTGGGCTAGAGATTGTACCACCTCTATTTCAGTCTTCTATTCCGACTACAGTGCAAAGAGTTCAGATGCGAGGCTTATTCAGGATAAAATATCAAGTTTACTCTAAAATAAGGAAAGCTCTCGACGCTTTGGGGTTGAGGGCTCTGTATATTTAGACATTCTCTAATCATAGTATGTACTATATCGTTTCGTAATATATGCCTTAAAGTTACAGGACAACAGTATGGTACATTGACCTACCGCAGCCAAAAACAAGATTGGACTCTATACAGGAACAATTCCATTGTGGGAAACTTGAAATTATTCAACTTTGCTCCATTTATTTCTTAAGCAACTATGTCTGTCACCAAGTCAATTAAAGAGTTAGATGCCGATTTTGTCATTAACTATAATGACAAGAAGGATGAAGTATGTCTTGCCAAGTTAATTGACCTTTTATACGATACTGGGTTCTACGCTCAAATAAGAGACCTTGATGAAAAATCACTCTTGATTTTCATTAAATTATCAAGCTACAAATACACCGAATTGTATGAAAAAGACCAAATGAAAAATTATGAATTTGGTATCACCAGTTCAATTGATACTAAGGCTGATCAATTGAGGATTGTTTACGAGTTTTTATCTGGTAATACTTCTGATGATTTGAATTTATTGGAGTATAATCATGTAGTTGATATTACTCCAATCACCGAGACAATTAGTGACTCGACTGCTTTTGATGATGTCAAGAGCCACTTACTTTCGTTGAATAACCCTTCCACCAATTTCATCAAGGAGAATTTTGGTAGTCATATTGCCCTTTACTTTGAGTTTGCTCAGCACTTTATTGTTTGGTTAGCTGGATTATCGGTTTTTGGGTTGGTCAGTTACTTCAAATCGAAGCATGTGTTTTCTTTGACCTACTGTATCATCAATTTGATTTGGGGTACTTTGTTTTTAACCTTTTGGAAGAAAAGGGAACTGTATCTTGTTAATTTCTGGGGTACTGCTAATTCTCATTTGATTGCTGACCATCAACTGGCCGTTATCGATATTAACGAAAAATTTGAAGAAAATTCCAGTTACACTCATAAAGGTAATCACGAAGGTGTTAAATTTATCAAGCAATTAGCTTTTATTCCGGTTGCTATTTTATTTGCAGCCATTTTGATCGCTTATCAGTTAGGTTGTTTTGTGTTGGAGATCTTTATAAATGAGATTTGGGATGGTCCTTATAAGTCTTTTATTGCCTTAGTTCCTACCGTTTTGATTTCGGTCTTTGTTCCAATTTTAACTATAGTATTCAACATTTTCACTGACATTTTAATCAAATTTGAAAGTCATAAAAATGAACATACTAGAACCAATTCAGTCTTGATCAAGCAATTTGTTTTGAACTTTTTGACTAGTTATATGCCGTTGATCATTACTGCCTTCATTTACTTACCTTTTGCTCATTTGATTGAACCAAATTTATCCAAAATTCAAAGCTCTATATCCAGAAATGTTAGTTCTTCGGCCTTCTATTATCAATATTTAACCCATATCAAGGATCAAAAGAGTTTCCAAATGAACCAAGCCAGATTGAATGTTCAATTCTTTTACTTCACCGTCACCAATCAAGTGGTTCAATTAGTCATGAAATATGGTTTACCACAAATCATTTCAATTGTTACTGGACTCTTGAGTAAGTCTGACTACAAGCAAGTTGATAAGTCAAATGAAAAACAATATTTACAAAGCGTTAGAAAGTATGTTAAGTTACCAAGCTATAATGTAAATGATGACTATAGATTTGTAAGTATTGTCTATGGATACCTCATCTTGTTTGGTCCAGTATGGTCATTGGCTCCTTTAGTTACTTTGGTTTTCTTGGTTGTTACTTTGAAATTGGACTACTTGAAGTTATTGAACGGAAAATACTTTAAACCTCCAGTTCCCCATAGAGCTGATTCAATCTATCCTTGGAATTATGCTTTATTCATTTTAACTTGGTTAGGATCGATAATTTCTCCAAGTATCACTGCTTTCTATCACCATGGTGATCAACCAACTAAGTCTATGGGTCAGTTTGCTTTGGATAGAGCCAGTGTTAACACCAGCTCCTCTAGTTTGATTGTTATCTTGTTATTAAGTGAACATGGATTCTTAATAACCTGGTTCTTGTTGAATAAAGTATTTGACTTGTTTAAAACTAATGTTGAATGGGAAAATGATTTCACCGATAATGATATCAAATTTAGACGTGATTTCTTCTCAAGTACCGTTAAGGATAACGAAAAGAAACAAATTGATGATGGTGAATGGGGATTAATTACTTCCAAGACTACTTACGATCAATATAATCTGATCGTTAATGGAGGCTTCAATGAAGAAGAGATTGAACCTGTGCCTCAAGGAACTTCTTCTGGTATCGAATTGAGAGAAGTTAAAAACGAAAGTGACGAAATTGTTCAAGTTCCTTCTGGTTCCAACGAGAAGGCTTTTGCTACCATTGACGATAATTCCCATGTTGAAAAGGATACAGTGGAAAGTGAGTATCAAAAGGACTACGAAAAAGAGACAACTCCAAATCAACAGTTTGTTCCACAAGAAAACGATACTTCATCAAGCTCTGCCTCTGGATCTGCTGAAGGTATTGATAGTGTGAATGAAAGTAAGGAATCCTCTGGCTCAAAGAGTAAAAAGAAAAGTCCATTAAAGAAACTTTTAAAGAGAAAGTCTTGAGGTGCTTGATTAGTTAAGTATATATGTTTGTACTAAATTGGATGTTATCTATCTGCCCAATATCACGTTTTCTTTGGTGGTCTTGAACCGAAAATCGAACTACCAACTCTGACACTTGTACTGCCTTGTTTAATGGCTTCTTCAAAATCATTACTCATTCCCATACTAGTCTTCAAACAAATGTCATATTTCTCGTCTAGCTGATTTTTAATCTCCACCAATCTTTTGAAATCCTTGTTCTCATCAGATTCAGTCGATTCGGCAAATGAGCCGATTGTCATTAGCCCTTCAAATTTCAAGTATTCACTATCGTCACCAAGTAAGTATTCAACTGCTTCAAACAAGGCATTTTTGTCGTCTAATTTGAAACCCGACTTCTGATCTTCCCCTGAAGTATTGATCTGTAAATATACATGGATGATAGCCCCGTTAACCTCTTTTCTGTGGGTGTTTAATTTCTTACATTTCTTCAATGAGTCGATGGTCTCAACTGCATATAAATTTTCAATTGATTTGGCCAATATTTTACATTTATCGGTCTGTAAAGTACCAATGAAATGCCATTTGATATCTTTAGGCAACTCAGCCGCCTTTGTCACCAATTCTTGTACGTAATTCTCACCAAAATGACGTACTTGATGATTATATAACGTTAAAATATCAGAAGAAGGTTTAAACTTCGATACTGCGACTAAATCGACGGGTAATTGAGGTTTTTTCGAGGTTGAACCGATATTTTGAACCGTTTGCTTGACTACAGCCTTAATAGCTTCATAGTTGGTTACAAGCTCCGTTTGTCTGGCCAAAGTTGGTAATGATACTGACATTTTTATGGTGTTATCTCGCAATCAAATGTCGCCTGGAATTGACGATTTTTTGTCGTGTGCCGGCCCAAGTCCATGAAAAGTCGATGAGCTTTGAAAAGTGAAATATTCAATACCAATATGACTGAAAACGTTTACCAAGGAGAAGACTTTGAAGATAAAGTTATCAAACAAGTGGAGTTTTATTTTTCTGACTCCAACTTACAGACTGATCGTTTCTTGTGGAAAATTTACGAATCAAACGATGGATGGGTTGAGTTGAAAACCATCTTAACTTTTGGTAGAATGAGACAATACAGACCAGAAGATAAAGTGATTGAGGCTTTGAAGAAATCCGATAAGTTGGTTTTAAGCAGCAACAACGAAATGATCAAAAGATCTGAACCATTGAAGGAATTCAACGAATTAAAGAACATCAGAAAGAGAAATACCGTTCATATTGAAGGCTTTCCAAAGGATGTTACTCAGGAAGATTTAGAAGAATATTTCACCACCAAGATTGTTGAACATTTACCTGAAGCCAAGGAAATTGGATCTATTCGTAAAATCAGAAACAGAAGCACCAAGGAATTCTTTGGGGTTGTTGATGTTGAATTCAAGACCCAAAAAGATTCGGAATTTTTCTTGAACGATATGGAAATCGCTTATCCTAATGGGGTTGTTGCCAAAGACGACGAATCTGTTGACAAGAAAGAAGTGTTGAAGAAAATGTCTCTTTTAACTTTCCAAGAAATGAGAGAAAATGGAAAGAGATTCGGCGTCAACGACGTTACCAAGAGAAAAAACAGTTTTAATTCAGGTAAGGATGTCAAGAAGTTCCGTAAGAATAACAAGAAACCAAGAAGAGATGAGAAATCAGAAGAAACCGGTGAAAAATCAGAAGAAACCGGTGAAAAATCAGAAGAAACTGGTGAAAAATCGGATGAAAAGTCCGAACAACCTGAAGAATCTGAACAACAAGACAAACAAGAAACCAAGCCATCCGAATCCAAACAATCGGAACATTCCGCCTAATCTGTATATTACCGTAGTCTTGTATTTAGATCAATATTATATGTGTATGTACTAATACGCGTCGCGTCATAACTAGTTTTTGCACCCAAAATTTCTGGTTAATTTCCTAAATTTTCAGACCCATTCTGCACTGAATTTTCACCACTTCGATTTATTCATAAACACAAACCATGTCTGTGAACGACAGTGCCAGGAAGGAAATTATCTCGACATTTGGACCGACAGACGCGTTGAAAGACGATGTCATTTCTAAGATATTGTCACTTCAAGAGATTTTCAACTTATCTACCGAAGATATCTTTCTCCAATGGGAATCGTACAATGTCAACGAAATGAAGGAGAATTTGGACTTGTCGACCACGGTATTAGACACGTTTCAAGATTATTTACAAAGACATTTAGCCACCACAAAGAACACCCCATCAATGAAGAGATCCAGAGATGTAATTGGTTCGGGAATCAAGAGAAGACCATTGAAACCACTCAACTCTTCAAGTCCCGCTAGTGAAAACTTCCAAACTCCCAATTTGAAAATGAGAAAAATCAACGAAACTCCTTATAAGACTCCGGGTTTGGGTCCTGACTCGTCTCCCAGTCAATTTGAAACTGCTAACAACACATTTCAATCTCCATCAAAGCCTGATCCTTCTTCTCATATAGTATTGGAAAGCTTCAATGATCATTTGGATGACGTGGAGGGAGATGCCAATGTACAAATAGCTACGAATTTCGATGCTGCCAAATATAAATTCAGAACCATGTCGATGAAATTACTTGAGAGTGCCGATATGCTTGATGATCAAATCGATATAATGGCTCAATTGATTCAAGATTCCAAGAAAGATATAATTCTTGGAAATCCTTGTTTGAGTTCTCAATTTGATATCTATTGTTGTGGTAGAATTGTTCCTGATTCTCCTATTTACGATAAGATGCTTCTGCAAGAATTAAATGCCACTTCCTTACATTTGGAAACCTCCAGATTATCTGGAATCGGTCAAAGAGTACCTTTGGACTTGAGCCAATTGAGTGAGTACTCTTTCTTCCCGGGCCAGATTGTTTGTTTAAAGGGTAGAAATCCGGCTGGCTCTTCTTTTATAGTACAGGATATTGTGCAATTGCCTCAATTGGGACATCCAGTCAGTTCTGAAAAAGAGTTGGCAGACTTCAAAGATATGAGTTCGTCGGGTGTCAAATTTGTCATTGCTTCGGGCCCATTCTCTAATCTGGCTACTATAAACTACACTAAACTCTCATCATTTGTTGATAGAATCAATACCGAAATAAAGCCAAACGTGGTTGTTTTATTCGGTCCTTTTTTGGACTTAACCAATAAAGCTGTATCAGAAGGAGATATTGAAATTCCCGAAGATAAAAGTGGGCCTCCAAAAGACCTTAACGAAGTGTTCAAGAGAACCCTAACTCCAATCTTGAGAAAGATTGATTCCAGTATTCAAGTAGTTCTTTTACCTTCGTTAAAGGATGCCACTGTTAAACACTGCTCATATCCACAAGATTCGTTTGATAGGAAATCTCTAGGGTTACCAAAAAACTTCAAGGCATTCCCTAATCCTTCCAGTTTTTCAATCAACGAAATATTATTTGGATGTTCCAATTTAGATGTTTACAAGGATTTAAAGGATATAATAAAGATTAATCCAAATGATCCTAAAGTGGTTTCCAACAGATTTGAGAGAATTACTAAACATATCTTTGACCAAAGAAGATATTACCCATACTTCACAGGATCAGTGGCCAAGAAACCAGTGAAACAAGATGTCACCGCAACTGCTAACCAAATCGAAGGAATCATGGCTGAAGAAGTGGCCGAAACTAAGATTGGTGGCTCTTGTCTTGAGGTGCCATATTTAGGATTGACTGAATTGGGTGACAGTTTACCAGATGTCCTCATAATTCCATCGGAATTGAAGTATTTCGCCAGAGTAATCAATCATGTCGTTACCATCAACCCTGGGTCTTTCATTAGACCAAGCAGAGATGGTAGTAAAGAAGACGGAACCTATGTAGTGATGCAATCAAGTGCCCCTGATATCGATGTTGAAAACAATGTGGAGAAACTCGACAATGGAGATTTGTATCTTCACAATGTCTTCAAGAGATCTAAGGTCAGCATCCACAGAAGTTAGCAAAACAATCAATATTTATGTATGTATAATAAATGGAAATAATGTGTCGTATATGCAGGACCATACATTGGAATATTTTTTTTTTCCCATTCCCGAAAGTCAATGATAAGGACCATGGCAGATCAACTCACAAAACAATTTGGAACTCTCGCAATCGGGGAATTCAAGCTCCGGGATTACCAATATGACGCCATTGATGCTATAAAGAACGCAATAACCCGAGGAATTAGAAGAAGTGCTTTTGTATTGGCTACTGGAGGAGGAAAAACCGTGGTTTTCTCTCATTTAATACCCCAAATACCCAAAATTAACAAAGATTTCGGTGACAAAGTCCTTGTTCTTGCCCACAAAGAGGAGTTGGTCCGTCAGGCAGCTCAAACAATTGCGCTACATAATCCCAAGCTACAGGTTGAAATAGATATGAATGTTTCGAAACCCACTTTTCATGGTGATGTAATTGTGGCATCTGTACCTACTCTTAAATCAAAGATGAGGCTTGAAAGATACGATGCAAAGTTGTTCAAGGCTATAATCATCGACGAATGTCACCATGCAACTGCTACTTCATGGTTGAAAATCTTGAAATATTTCAACTCTGATACACCCCAACTGGATCATGTAATTGTTGGATGTACAGCTACTTTTGAACGGAATGATGATTCGACTTTGGATCTGGTTTTTGAAGAAGTGGTATTTACTAGGACGCTTCCTGAAATGATCCAAAATGGCGAATTGGTCGATGTCAAATTTGCAAACGTTAAAATGGATATTGACTTTGAATCGTTGAGGTTATATAATCAGGATTATTCTGCTTCGAATTTGTCCAAAGTAATGAACAATTCTTCGAATCATATCTTGGTGGCTTTGGCATATAAGGAATTGAAACAAAAGGAAAAGTTCAAATCGACAATGATTTTTTGCGTCGATATAGCCCATTGTAAATCTCTATGTAGTGTTCTCCAGAGTGAAGGTATAAATGCTCAATATGTTACAGGGGAAACTGCTAAACATGAAAGAAGAGATATTATTGATGACTTCAAGAATGGGAAAATTGATGTTTTATGTAATGTTCTTGTATTCACCGAAGGGACAGATATCCCGAATATCGACTCTATTTTTCTTTTACGTCCAACCAAATCTCGTCCCTTGTTAGTGCAGATGATTGGTAGAGGGCTAAGACTTTATCCAGGCAAGGAGAGGTGTCTTATTGTCGATGTTGCCAGTACCAGAGGCACAGGTATTCAATCTGTTCCAACCATGTTCTCTTTACCTAGTGATACTGATGTTTCAGGAAAGTCCATATTGGAAATTGAAAACAGCAAGAATTATAAGCCGCCAGAAGAGCAGACCCAAGCCCAATTGGAAAAACAAAAATTGGCCAAACAAGAAGAAGTAAAGGCCATCTCGTTCTTGGAATTTGTCAGAGAACATGAAGAACTAGTCGATTTAGATATTGAAACAATTGATGGATTTCATAAAGTTGAAGAAACCGATGTGAAGGCATTTGAAGACCGCAAAAACATCAATGCCAGATTCTTTAAACACCCATTACCATGGGTAAGATTAGAATATAATGTCTGGGGAAATCAGCAATTCAATAAGTTGTATTTCGTAGAGAAATCACCCGGTAAAGAAATAAGATTCGATTTATATTCCGGTAAATTCACCCAGCCGAAGCAGCTAAAAGCTTCCAATTACAAAACTAAAAGGATCCAGAAAGATTTGATAATGTCTTCGCCAAATCTTGATACAGTCCTTGCTAAAGTATCATCTTTGTCGAAGGATCTGCAAAGATGGAGAGTGTCAGTTCAGACAGCGACAGACAGACAGGTAAATTTTTTATATTTCAAGCTTAAGAACAAAATTGAAAGAACATATCCTGATATCGATGATGCCGATATGAAATTTAAAGCATATACACTGAAGATGAGCTCGCCACAAATTGCTGATTTAATATTTGCAACCAAATATTCCATTAATAGTTTGCATGTAGACTGGACGTTGGAGCACATATTTGGCTCTAATGATGAAACAAAGGAAGAGGTGGAGGAAGCGCCGGAGGAAGAGGTGGAGGAAGCGCCGGAGGAAGAGCCGGAGGAACAGGCGGAGGAAGAGGAGGATATCTTGACAAGGATGTTCTACTGACCGAACGGAGTATTAAAAAAACCACATGACATGGGTGTATCGAATATTATAGGGTGTATGGTGTATAGAATATTATAGGGTGTATGGTGTATAGGATATCATAGGGTGTATGGTGTAATACATGGAATATGTTTCCAATTTGCATATATACTAAACATACATATATCGAATATATACAGAAGATAGACATACACCATACGTAGAATATATACAGAGACATAAACCACAGACGTAGAATATATACAGAAGATAGACATATGCCATAGACAGAACAATCAGTATCTCAATCTCAATCTGAAAATTAAAATCCAGTCAAAAATAACACAAATCGCATACTACAAATGAAGGTTTTCCACCACATCCTTCTTTTCATCACACTCGTGGTACCGATTTTCGCCGATATCGACGAATCAGAGGCCGCCAAAATCATTTCTGATTCCGGGCATACCAATAATTGGGCAGTTCTCGTATCAACATCCCGCTTTTGGTTCAATTACAGACACATGGCTAATGTGCTTAGTCTTTACAGGACCGTGAAAAGAATGGGGATTCCCGATTCCCAGATCATCTTGATGTTGGCGGACGACATAGCATGTAACCCCCGGAACGCTGCCCCCGGAACCGTGTACAACAATATGAATCAAGCTATAGATTTGTATGGAGATCTGATTGAAGTAGATTACAGAGGCTACGAAGTAACGGTTGAAAATTTCATTCGATTGTTGACCGATAGATGGGATAGTGGCCATCCGCGTACAAAGAGATTACTTACCGATGAAAATCTGAATATTTTCATATACATGACAGGACATGGAGGTAATGAATTTTTGAAGTTTCAAGATGCTGAAGAAATCGGCAGTTATGATATTGCTGATGCTTTTGCTCAAATGCATGAAATGAAGAGATACAATGAGATTTTTTTCATGATTGATACTTGTCAAGCTAATACTATGTATGAACGGTTTTATTCCCCCAATATTCTTGCCGTTGGTTCATCGAAATTCGATCAATCTTCTTATTCTCATCATTCGGATTTGGAAATCGGTGTGGCCGTGATTGACAGATTCACCTATTATACGTTGGATTTCCTTGAAAAAATTGAGCCAACTTCCGATGCCACCATTGATGAGTTATTTGACATTTACACGTTTGAAAACATCCATTCTGATCCGGGATTTAGAACTGATTTGTTCAACAGAGACATCAACACTGTCAAATTGACCGATTTTTTCGGAAACGTTCAGAAGGCCCTTGTCGATGAAATCGATCAGGATCTTCTTTATATCGCTAATCACGATGAACATGGAAATATGATTGAAAGACTGGAAAATAATACTCACAAAGTCATTAAGAAAAGTAATATCGATCAGAACAGTTACGTCAAAGAGACAAAATCTACCTTGGTCGATCTTAGTCACAAACAAGCAACTTCTATAGGAATTGCTGCTTTTATATCGTTGGCCGGTTTATGGCTTCTTGCCAAGTAGACATTGAACTCTAATACTTTGTTAAAATAAACATTCCACCCTTATTTCAGGTAAAACCCGTCATCACTATATGCTTTAATGCATTACACCTACAAATGATATGGCTTTTACAAATAGACAGTCTCACTCGATTATCCAGGTCCCCAGGTCTATTGTTTAGGTGCCGTAAACAACGGTAATGGCTGCAAAAACGGGTAGATGCACGCTCACTAACCATCAATAACCATTGGCCCCAATGGCCCCAATGGCAAAAGCTCCCGAAAAACATTCTCTATCCCCAGTCCCCCCAAGCCCTTGTACCAGAACTTCCCTAAGATACCTTGACCCCTTTACACCACTCCCCCACCATCTCCTCCTACCTACACGTCGTAATTCCACCTCACATACAGGACGCGAAGATCGCGCTTGTTTATTTTATTTACCATAAATTTAATACACATCAAACCTAAAATCCTCATTTTTTATGGATCATTCCACGAGTTTTTTCAACAAAGTGGCATCTTCCGATGTCTCAATAAACAGCAAACTTGACGTACTCACCGACTTGCGTCTCAAGATCAGAGAGAGCAAAGGAGACAGGAATTCTCCCGTTTTGAATGCACGAGCTATCACCAATTATATCCAAGGTCTTGAAATCCTTGATGATATTGACGACAAAGATTTTTCTCGGGCTAATTTCAAGACTTTGAGTGACCTCTTGAAGTATGCGGCCATTGGCGGCAAAATCACCCGGGATCATGCCAAATCAGTGATACCTATTCTCATAAATAAATTGGGGGATATAGATGACAAAATCGTCTTATCGGCGGGAAAACGATTGGACGATATATGGCTTATCAATAACCGGGAAGTGCAGAATGGGTTCGAGAAATTTGCCTTCCCGAATCCAAATCAAAAGGTGGTGTTAAGGGCTCTTGCTTGGTTGTCTGATAGAGTGCAAGAATACGTTCAATTTACGTTGGAAAAATTGGTGATAAGTATAATTAAGGCGGTCAATAGCAATTACCAGCAGTCGAGAATGGATGTCATGAATGCATTGTTGGAGTTTTTACAGAATTATTTCAAGTCTCATAATGATCCAACGTCTCATAATCTTGCCCTGAGAGACGCCTATTCTCTGCTGGTCGATGAATACGTCAGAAATCAAATTTTAAACGCAATCAATCCAGTTAACCGGGTCGAATCTGATACTTTGAAAGTACCAAAATCTCACAGTATGCCACCCCTGACATCTCCTACTGCCTTGTTAGCTAAGAATATAAAAGGGGTATTGGGATCACCTTTCGAAGAACACAAAATCGTAAGCCCTGTGAAAAGTATGGCAGATGAGGAAGTTCTGGAATCGGAAAATGATGATCTCCAACAACTTTTATCTGGCCTTGATAACTACTCGTTTGATTATTCTATCGTATGTAATGAAACATTTGAATTCGATGAATTGGTACAGATGGACCGGGTTTTATCGCCTATTTTTGAAGGTAATGAAACTGAAAATAACTGGCAAATGAGAGAAAAAAATATCTTGAAGATGAGACAGCTAATCCGAAGTAATTTAGTCACTGAAGATATTGAAGAATTCAAGGGATTCATATATAAATTCGCTGATGCTATTAAAAAGGCCCTCCTTTCTTTAAGAACCACCTTGTCATCACATGCTTGTCAACTATTGAAAGAAATGGCAATGGTCTTGAAAACTTCGTTCGATTCTTTGATTGATACTTTCCTCCCATCCATGATCCAGGTTTGTGCTTCAAATAAATCAATATCCTCAAAGAATTCAAATACCGCTATATGCTCAATCTTGGTCAATTGCTCATACTCTCCAAAGTTGATCAATAGAACCGACCTATGGGCAGGCGATAAGAATGTCAATCTCCGGTCATATTGTTGTTTGTGGTTACATATTTTCATGATTCGCTTCCATAATTTACCTCATTTTATGGCCAATCCTCGTATTTCTCTTATTGGTAAGACATTAGCTAAGTTACTAGCTGATTCAAATGGAACTGTACGTCAGGCTGCACGAGAAACTTACTGGTCATTTGCTAACTATTGTCCACATGAAGCTAAGAAAATGCTAGCAAGTGTTGATTCGAATGTAGCAAAAGGTATCGAAAGAGCCATGCCAACATCTTTGAGTCATCGTGATCTGGTCAATGATAGGCATTCGACAGGTCGTATAGTCCAGCCTGTCCAGAGTACTTCAAGACCCGCTTCAAGGGCTCCTTCAAGAATGAATACTCGTACATATGGGGCAAACTCCAGACCTACTTCCCGAGGATCTGTAAGACCTGCTACAAAAACCATTGGTAGAGCCAATACAGTCACCGCCTCTAATACAACGCATACAAAGTCATCTAACCTGATTCAAGCGAAAGCTGCCTCAAGACTTTCGGTACCCACTTCGACAACGAAACGGGAACTAGTAAGATCTAAGAGTCTTACTGAGCACTTGAGACAAAGACAAGAATCCCGACAAGTTTCCAGATCTCCTTCTGCGGGCAATAGCTCTTCTTCTGAACCAAGAATTAGACATGGTGCCAATGAACCGAAGAAGGGTCACCAAGTCAACAGTCACAAAGCCGATGAATCCAGTACTTTCGAAACTAAAGAAGCTCACCTTGTCAAGCCGGTTCCACCTGTCATCCAACGGCAACCTTCTCCGCCTGTTGCACCTGTTGTTGCAGAACCAACTTCGGAGTTCCCATTAGTGGATCAATTAACTTCCACTGACAAGAGAACTATTCTCAAAGGCATCGATGCCTTGAAGTATGCTTTAAAATACAACGAAACAGAAGAAATACCCAGAAATATTACCGTTATTTTGTCGCAAGTATCGAGGATGCATATTGATATCTTGAATCCTTTGTTTCAATACGTTGAATTGGTAAAGATATTGCCGGTTTTTGAACTAGAAGACTTTTTGAGAGTTTGTTACTCTTTTGATCAAAGTGTATCTCTTGTGGAATTGATCAATTCTTCCTACCCGAGTGATAAAATTTACAAGGCAATCAATTCGGTATTGGTCAATTGTTTGAATGCTACAAAACTCTTGAAGAGTGATCCAATGTTTGGTGAACAAATGGCTATAAACAAAGTTAAAATAACCAAACTGGTACTTGAATTTATTCTTTCTGATATTGACAACGCTTCAAGCGAGCAGAACCTCCCCATAATGTCAAATAGTTTATTGCATTTGATCAATAATATTCCTTACCATTCATTCGACTTATATTATAAGGTATTGCTTACTTTATTTGAAAGAAATCCACAAGTGTTCAGTACATGTCTTGATTCATTTGACTCCGAATATAAATCGAGTATCATGGACCTTTTGCCAAAAGTAAATATACATGAGGATGTACCCGACATAAGTGAAGTTATAGGTATTGATGATCTTAGGATCGGGAGTGCTGATAACTCTATCGGGGATCAATCTGATCAAGCATCATGTAACCCCTGTGTCTCGAATTCAAGAGACTTTGATGATATAGTAATGGAAGAATCTGAAAAGGAGCGTCAAAGTGAAGATAAGGCTGAAAGTGAAGAAAAGTTTGGAAAGGAAGAAATTCCTGAGCAACAGGAAGAGCCCGGCAGTAAAGGTTCCAAGGGACACGCTTCACGAAGCCAATCCCCTTCGCCAGAAAAGTCTGATGAAATGCAAATTGAGCCTTTGAGACAATCACCCGAACTCCCAGAAAACAAATTCAGTTCTCCAGATATATTCAATTCCCCTGAAATGGATACGAGGGTAAGTCGTAAGAGTTTTGAAATTAAAGATCCATATCAATCGTTGGTTGAAAAAGTGGACCCATTGAAGGCAAAATCTGACAGGAACAGACAGATAGACATCTTTGAGGATCCCCAACATAAGGGTCTGAGTAGAGGAAGTCCAAAAAGGTTTGCCAGAGATGAGTATGATTATACCGAATTGAACTGGTTTAATTTCCAGATGGCACAACATCCCGAAAGACCGAAATCTCAAATCAATAAACTTGAATTCAGACAATTATTGGCTCTGTTGGGAGATGGTACGATCAGTAAAGATGATTTCGTTGTTCTCATTAACTATTTACAAAACGGTGTTGATTATGATATTGAGTTCGCTAGCTATTATTACGATCAGGGTAAAAGTGAACTAGAAACAGGTTTATGGCAATTCTTCAAATTCTTACCAGATTTAAATCAGCAACAAATTTTTAATGGATTAATTGTAATGAAACAATTATTAATAACTAGAGCCGATCTTGATCTTGAAAAGATAATGGAAGTTATAATTACAGTCGGTGACGTGGAAGACATAGATTTCATGGAAACCAATTTCGCCGTGAACGAGATATTTGAAGAGATTCTTAAGAGCAAGACATATATTGAAACACAAGTGTTCCATAAACTATTGGTTGAAGCTAGACAGCTTGACATAAAGTCTTCTAAACAGAAGATTATCCTCGTTTTCGAATTATTATTAAAATTATTATCAACTTATCAACCTACTAAAGATAACAGCACTGAATCAGTGATTCAATTTGCTAATGATACACTTCATAAATTTCTTGGTCATAAAGATATAGAAGTCAGAAGGATAATTGTTCTCAATTACAGTCAAGTTGTTAAAGGATTACAACAAAATAATCTAACCAATATAATTCCTCTGATTGAACATCTGTTGAACGCATCCCAAAAGAAATTAATTCATTATTATAGTAATTGTTAATTTTATAAAATTATAGAATGTATAATACATAAGAATAAAACACAGAAGTTAATAGTAATACAGTTTATTGATAATGCAATAAATTAAATGCAGATTGTTGCTCATTCGATCATTTGATCATTTATCTTGATCATTTTCAAAATTAACCTTTTTAACTTTTTCAGACGACAATTTCCTGGCCTTGTGGGGAGGAGCAGTTAATGAACTTGAAGATGATGGGGTTACATTGGAGAATTTTGATGAAAGCAACCCTTTTTTCTTCATCATTTGATGTTTCTTTTTCATCATATTAGCACTAATGGATTGTTGACGAGATGAAGGAGCCAGAAATTGTAAAGTATAAGGTGAATGAGCAAGATGCTGAGCCGATGATGGAGGAGGCGGAGGATATGCATGCAGTGGGAAATGAGTAAATGCTGGGGAAGGATTTGGATGGGGGCTTTGAGCTAATGGGATTGTTTGACTTACTATTGTCCCAGAGCCTGAATTTATTGGGCCAGATGGAGGTGCTGGATATGGCATCATTACTGGAGGTTGATTGAAATCAGGATTTTCCGGGAGAACCATATAACCAGGACCTGAACCAAACTGATGATCATGACCTTGCCAATAGGATTCAGGATCTTGAATTACATAAGGATCTTGGGGATAATAAGGATGAAATGGTGGAGGTGGTGGACCAAAGGCACTGGGAGGTGCAAGACCGTAGGGTCCAGGAAATTGATCGGTTATCGCTGGAGATGTAAATGATTGTTGAAACTTAGCAGAAAGTGGCATGAATTGGAAAAAATCATCTGGGCGTCCCGAACGTGGTAATGGCATGGGAGTCTTCATAGGTAAAGTTTGTTCAATTAAATATTCATCATTATGAGCCACTTGATTGATTATTGGAGCTGATGGTGGAGCAGGTGGTGGTGGTAACATAGAACTAGGACCAGTGCTACTTTCATTATATCCTGGGTAACTGACATAATTTGAAGATCTATCAATGAAAATATATTCGCTATTGTTTTCTTTGAAATAATCCAAAGGAAAATCATCGTCATCATCCTCTTCAGCTTCATCTACTGGGGCATCTTGACTCAAGAATGAAACATCATTCTTTTTAGGCTCTTTCAGCTTTTCTGACTCATCCTTTACAGCCGATTCTTCTGTATTATTAGATGAAACGGTTGTATCATTACTATCATCAATTGACAGATCACCTTCCTTTTTATTACGACTATTATACTCAACTAATTGAGTGTATAATAACTTTTCATCCTCATATTGGAAAGATAATGCCGGTTCCCGATCAGCTATGGTAGTAGGTTTTTGATCCATTTTTTCCTTTTTCAAGTCCCTTTCTAAAGCATCAGCCATTAATTTATCGTGAGGAACGTTAAACCAGAAAAAGACCTTTTGTTTCTTTTGAGTCCTTAAACAGTTGTTTTTATATAGAAATTCAAGGAATTCTGATTTGGGAGATTCTAATACGGCATCTGTACCACATTTTAAATTTCTTAAATCGGAAAAAATCCCCTCTTCAAATTTCTTTCGATCGATGATTTTCCTACCAAACTGTTGGAATTTGTAGACAATGCATCTAACAATATCAGTACCAGTGATAAAATATAAATTATTCCAAAATATACAAGATACAAACCCTTCATCTGGATTCAAATAATATCTTCTGATGACTTGATTTTCTTGCCAATTGGCTGGGGCAGTTGCAAGGAAAAATTTCAAATCTTCTATTAGTCGTAAACTTTCTTTCACCTCATCACTCTTTATAGCTTCTGAAATTTTCAGCTCCATACTGGGATCTGATATCTCAGACATGTTAGATAATGAATGGTTTCAAATTGGAAATGATGAAGATTTGGTAGCACGAAAAAACACTAAAAAATGAAACCAGCTATAATACAAAAAAGAATGTGAGGGTTAACGGTATGGGCCGATGATATCAATGCTGGGCTGATGAGATTAACCGAACTAGCTGTAAATCAAAATAGGGATTTAAAAAAAAAACCAAATTAACTTTTGAAACTAAGCAATGGTAAATGGTACAATTATCCGATAATCAATTCGAAATTCAATTATACTGTCTCAAATCTAAGCACGAATGAGATTTGAAAAATGTGGTAATTTTTTTTTTCCAAAGGTTTTCAAAATCGAATTAATAAATGAACCAGAAACAATTTAGCAAATAATAAAGATCGTGATTTGTTTCGGCGACGGGAAAGAACGAAAAGTCAAAATAGGTACAGTGGAAAATCAGTTTGAGGAAAAGTCAAAATTCAAACGTGAAACTCCACTTCTTAAATATTTTTTAAATCTCGTCTCACAAACGTTTCAGAATGCAATTCTGATACAAGGTACCTGAATATTAATTTCCTAATTGGGATCGATGCGACTGAGATTGCTGGGATCTTGAAACAATTTACGAGATTTGTAAACAGTGTTTTGCTTAATGCGGACTTGCTATATTATACGCGAGCCCTTTACAATGCGTTTGGCTGCCTATGGTACCGAATTGGAAGTCTAGATTTAGTGTCTCTGGGCAATGGTAATTTGGTGATGGCTTTACTCCAGGATTTATCGTTCATTATATACCTAACACTATATACATAATTAATAGGGCATCTACTTACATACATATCAGATCGCCGTAGCCGGCGAGCCTTAATGGCCCCGCCTCTTTTATTTTTTTGTGTCTTAACAATTGAGCGGATATTTATTGTGGTGTTTTGTTTATAATAAGACTCTTCATCTCTTGTTAGCCGGAGGAGCTGGATGTTTTTTTGATACAAAGGGTTCATCCCTATTGATATATTAAAGAACAAAGGGGTTTCCTCGAAAACAAGGGAATCTGGTGGTTAGACAATAGGGACCAACGGCGTTTTATATTTATTTTTATTTTTATTTTTTTTCCCTTCTTTTTTTTTTGTGGCTCATACCGGGAATGTAACACCAGCCATAGAGATAAGTGGTTTAGTATGGTCATTTCAAGCTCGTATATGTTTCTATTCTTCTATTGTATCTGCTGGAAATTACATACTACAAAATAAGGGTACGTGACTTGTATTAATGGTATGAAAAACTATAAATCTTTATACCAATCATTACTTGCACCTGATACCGGGGGGATTTCTTTTAAATTCATGTTCATCTTACCAAAAGATTCCCCAAGATCATCTATATGTTTACTCTTTCTTTTATCCTTATCTCTTGAGGGAACAGAAGAGGTTGATGAGGAAATATGCGGATGATTATCTGAAGCATGACTACCTCTTCTAAATGGAGGGATGTATTTCCCACTGGCACTTGATGCTAGAACACTAGATATATCGTTTGTCAATGATGATGGCCTGCCATTGTTATTATTAATTGGGGCTGAATGTTTACTGGGTTCTTCAGCTGGAGCGTTATTATTCGGGTAATTGGCAAATTGGTGGTAATTTTTGTCCATTGGTAAATTATAGGTGGGGACCTTATACCGTTTCCCTCTCTCATGTTTGTCTCTT
Source organism: Yamadazyma germanica (assembly GCA_030574815.1). NCBI lineage: Eukaryota > Fungi > Ascomycota > Pichiomycetes > Serinales > Debaryomycetaceae > Yamadazyma > Yamadazyma germanica. The sequence goes on along the minus strand of JAJMFS010000023.1, from coordinate 120,614 downwards.
GGAGTTGAATTTCCTGATAACTCAAAATCATCTTCCAATTGAAATACTTCATCAAAATCATTATTTAAGGTGAAATTATCCTCATTGGCCGCATCAATGACGGGTGATTGCCTATAATTTGGAGATCTTAAAAATGGTGGGACATACTTCTCAGACGTATTCGAAGCAGTTGACGGATGTAACGTTTGCCCATTTGATAGCGCTGAACCGGTCGATTGTCCATTTGAATTTATTTGTGATGTTATGATAGCACGAGACTTGGATGATGAAAAAGAATTTGACTTTCTTCTTGGTTGTGTTGGCGTTCCGTGACTCGAGTTACTATGATTGGTAAAACTGCCTGACATCCCATTTCTATTATAGTGATTATAATATTTCTTGGGTTTATTCTTATATGAGTTTCGATAATTTTTTTCGTATTTGTTTGGTTTATTATTGTTTTTTTTCCAATTACTTATATTTCTCTTGGGTTTAGGTCTTTCATTATTTTTTTGAGCCGATTTGTTTTCTCCATATTTAGTCATATAATGATTAAAAACTGACTTGGGGGTGAAATAATCTTCTCTGTTGAATTTATTTTTCTGGCCGTTTGGTCTATAATAACTATTCGACTGATTATATGATGCAACACTCATTGGTTTACGAGAATTTCTAAAGAATTTCGATCTACCGAAAGTGTTATTACCAATTGGAATAGGCTTCAAGCTTGTATTATTGGAAAGCAATGCATCTGCTCTGTCGTTATGAGGGATCGGGAAATCATCCTTAGGTGATGGGATAATAATATCTGGCTTATTGATTGTCGCATCGGATTTGTCTGCTTCACCGGTATCATCCATGTAAAAAGTCGATTCTCCCTCATCATCGTCATCATCAGCGGCAATTTCGTCAATTTCTGATATTTCAGTTGATTCAATTCCGGGCCTAATTGGATCAATTCCTGGTTTGAGGGAACCATCAAGAGGGCCATCAACGTCAATAGCAATAGCGGGTCTTTTAGAATCGTTATCACTGTCGGTAATAGCATCACTATCGGTGATAGCTTCCTCCTGATCACTATAATCATCGAAATCACTATCCATGAATTCGTCATCAATAGTAAAATAATTCAAAATATCAAGTTCAGATCTCACCGATAATAATTCTCGATTGGTTGGATCAATATTTAAACAATACCGCAAAACCGAAAATAAATCACCCGACATGGTGGAGAAAGTATCGAATAAAGACTCTCTATTTCTAGCAAATTGGACAAATCTTTTATCGGAATAATTAGCCACTTCAAAAGGGTTCTTTCTAAATACAAGAGTTAAAAGAATAATACCGATTGACCAAAGATCAAGTTTTGAAGCATCATAGCTATCCAAATTTGTATCAAACAATTCTGGTGCCATATACCTTTCAGAACCTACATCAAATTCCGATTTATTAGTGATTTTAAGATTAGTGGTGGCCAACCCCCAATCACATAATTTAATACTCCAGTCTTCGCTAATCAAAATGTTTTCTGGCTTCAAATCACGATGATACACTCCATGAGAATGACAATAATCCAACGCATCTAAAATTTGATTAAACACATCCTTAATATCATTGGGAGTAGTGGGTCCATGACCTTCTTGTATAACTTCATAAAGATCACCTCTACTACAATATTCCAACACCAAATAAGAATCAAAATGATCGTATAACGTGGTAATATTGGGATGATCTCCAAGAATCTGATGAACAGCTATTTCCTTCGCTGCCTCTTCGTATAAACTCTTCAATATCTCCTTGGTTCCTTGACGATTTGTATTGGAAACGTTGTGATTGTTGTTTTTGTCATGACGCAACTTGGCGGGGGAAGATGATGATCTGGCATCCTTTTTCTTCTTATAATCCAAGGGATAAATATACTTGACGGCCACCAAACGATTATCAAGTTTGGTATCGTTTGCCAACGTCACGAGCCCGTACGACCCTTCACTTAAATCGGTGATTTTCCTGTACCGGCATTTCAATAATTCGCCAGTATTGTAACTATCGTATTCCTCCATCTAGAAATAAAAATGCAATAACGATAAATCAAACGGGATTTCTCATAGATTTATGAAGAAGGGGGGGAATTTGGATCTAAAAGATGGGGGGAATTGGATCTAAAAGATCGGGGAAAAGATCAGTATATACAATGGCTTCTGCTGGACTGTTGAACGCCTTTATAACGGTGTTGGGATTGGCAAATTTGCTGGGCAATTGATAAAGCTGTTGAAATTATTGGATTTCAGTCGATTGATTTTCTGGAGATGATGTGACCTTCGCGGAGATGCGGTGCTAGGGTGTTGGTGCTATTGTTGGTAGTGTCCGGTATATAGTGCTGAAGGGTATTTGACGGTAAGATTGATTAATGGGTTTGGGGATCGATCGGTGGTTATTTGGCAGACTTTGTGTATCATTTACTTTGTGGCATATTGCATTTTGATTTTCGAGACTTTTTGGGGTGCTTTCTGTCGTTTTGAATCACCCAAGATAATTCTCTACCGGTACGTGGCCTGCATACAGCCTGCACCGTCGGATCATTGTGACAGGACAATACCCAAATCCAACAATTATTAGGGTGGAAGATTCGGACATCTCTGTTGGACTTGTGTTAGGGTATGTTGGTGAAGGCCTTTTGTCTGGTCCCTCCCGGTCCTTGCTATTCTGGCTGACTAGACATTATACTTCATATCTTCTAGTGATAGAGTGAGAATTTGCAGCCGTTCTAATCACATGGAGATGTGAGGTGTGTTCAGGTAGTCAGAGATAATGGGCAGTAGAGATTGAATTAGGGAATTTCAGGCAGTGGGAGATAATGGGCAGTAGAGATGTAGTTAGACTCTGTTGAATTGTTCTTTGGCTTTTGGTTGTTTACAGAAGATAGAGATGTGTTGAATAAATCTTATCTATATAGCAAGATATAATGCAGCCACCACTTATTTATCAGACGACATCCCGATTACCCATGGTTCTAGAAAATTAAGAAATATCCCTTGGAAGGGAGACGTTTGACATATCCAAAATATATTTCTCATGTTTCACAAAATACCATCTGCCAATTTTGCAGCAATTAAATTTCAGCCAAATAATGAGCACAGAAACGGAGTTTATAGACCACAAACATTCTATAGATTCTATAGATTCTACATTCTATAGATCCTACGTTCTATAGATTCTACATTCTACACATCCTACATTATATAGATTCTGCCTCCAATCCATCCTACATTCTATACATCCTATTCCACCTCTACCCAATTCACAGTACACACATACTACCATATCTCACTTGGCTGCAATCGCACAAAATTTCAAATCACTAATGGACCAATTAATTACATCATTTCTTGATTTCACCGGGACTCTGGACGTAGCAATTGCTAAACAGTACCTAGAAGCCACCGGCAGTGACTTGGAATATGCTGTTCAATTATTCTTGGAGTCTGGCGGCGTAGCTCCTTCAAATCCCGGAGAAAATGCCGTTAATGACGAAGAATTAGCAAAGAAATTACAACAAGAGGCCTACGGTGGCAATGGACCTGGCGGCAGTGGTGGCGGTGATGATGACGTGAGGGAGGCAGACGCCTCGGTACATCGCCATGCCACATTAATGGATGATTTTGACCATCCAATGTTTCAACCACAAATGCCTCGTGCTACCGATATCTTTGGTGGCGGTCGAGTGGGGATTTTTAACCAGAGATTCGACGAAGATGAACATGCTTACTACGAGGCTCGAGCTGACGATAGCTCCGACGACTTTGAAGAAGATGAAGAGGATCAAGTGGTGGAGTTGAATAGTGACGGAGAGGCAGTGGAAGTAAATGAACCTCCAAGATCTAGAAGAAGAGTTAATAGAGCTAATAGGATTGGGGAATTGACATCAACCCAAAGGCGGTTGGCCAATTTGTTCAGACCTCCTTTTGATATCATGGAGAAAGTTAGTATAGATCAAGCGAAAACTTTGGGTAGACAGGAGAAGAAATGGATTCTTGTTAATATTCAAGATGCTACCGAATTCAGGTGCCAAGTGTTGAATAGGGATTTATGGTCCGATAAGAAAGTGAAGGGTGTGGTGAGGGAGAGCTTTGTGTTCCTCCAGTTTCAACATGATTCTCCCCATGGTGAACAGTATATCAATTTCTATAATGTTTCTGAATTCCCTCATATAGCTATATTGGATCCATTGACGGGAGAACGGGTATTTAAATTTGCTGAAGGTAATGTTCCCGATGTTGAAGAATGGCTTGAACAGGTGGCTAACTTTTTACTGAAATTCTCCTTGTTTGGTGATAATAATCCGGTGGTTGAGCATGAAACCAAATTCGACCCCGATGCTTTAACTGAAGAACAACAAATAGAGTACGCCATGAAACAAAGTATCAAGGAAAAATCGGGACAATCTGAAGATACTGCAATTGCCGTCGATGGACCTGAACCTGCAATGGCTGCACCTGTCGATACCTTCGACGCTATCAAGCCTGAAGATCATAATATTGATGATACTGCCGAACCAACCACAAGAGTGCAAATCAGATTTCCTAACGGGAAAAGACTTGTTCATAAATTTAAATCGACCGATACAGTATTATCCCTTTATCAATGGTTAAAGTATTTAGTAGCTAATGAAGATTATGGAATTGGTGCTGATGACAGATTCATCATCACGAATACTTCTAATAGGCTGATCAAGCTTTTAGAGTCCCTTGAATTGTCTGTAGAAGATGCAGGCTTAAAGAATGCAAGTATCCTTTTAGAGAAAGATTAATTAATATACGAATTTATTTACTACCTTGTATTTATTTTTATTGTCGTTATGCTACGAATGTATAAATGTACAAACCAGAATCATGATTCATGTATAGGAAAACTGTCTATAGAAGGTAATTGAGGAAGCTTTTTATACCCGGTATTCAATCCCATCAATTTTTCATAAGCAGTTTGTTGCTGATTGAAATTTGATTCAAATTCAACTCCATCGTCAGTGTCATCAAGAATCATATCGTCAGCGATCTCGTCGTCGGTGAATTCCAAATCTCCCGTACTTATTTTCCCTCTAATCAAATCTAAATCATCGTCAAGATCATTCTCCAGGATTTTACTTGGATGACTTATGTTCACCGAATCTTCACTTTGCCGAGTGACAAAATTTGGTATACTTGATAATACTGCTTGCTTGATATTGGTTAACTCTACACCAGGTCTTTTAGTATACTTATTTGCAATGTATTTTCTGGTATCGGTATTGTCATATTTGGTGGATGTTGAAATCAAAGAGTTATGATATGAATTCCACTTGTCAATGGCCTCCTTCGATGACGTATATCCGTTTTCTTGTTTGGTAATATCTTCAATTTCCGCCATGTATTTCTCCATGAGAAAATACTTGTAGTTAACCAAATCAGCTCTGAATTTTTGCCATATTATCACCCGATTATTCTCTGTGTAACTGCTATTTAATCCTTTTTGTAGTTCATTTTCTTTAAGTAACGCTTGTAATTCCTTGGAATAGGTGGATATGAGCTCCGAAAAACTCGATTTGAAAGGGAGTAGATTGTTGTTGGTGTCGGTTAAGAATTTATCAATATCCAAGGGACTTTGGATATTTGATAAGAGGTCTTCAATCTCCTTATTAATGGTTGCAAAAGATCGACTTGGAATTTGACCCAGTTCAATCGATTGTTCCGATGAATTCCTGACTCGAGCAATGGAACTGACTTCAAAATCAATGATCTTATTCCACTGTTTTTCATGTAATTGACTGTCTTCAATTTGGTCTCCCAAGTTATTGATCATATAATTAATTCTAGCAAGTCGGTTTTTCAAGAATTTTTTCGAAATGTCTCTGAATTCATCTTGAATGTCATTTTCCAATTGCTTTAATTGGTCGTTGTTTAAATTGGGTAAATCGTTAAATATTTTTGCATCAAATGGCAGGTGGGAATTTATCATGCTTTGATCATCATGAGACAGATCAGATTTCATGTTTGAAGAGCTGTTTTTTTGAGCTTCCGAACGGATTTTCCTTCTTGCTCCTATGGTGTCTTGTAAGTTGTCGTTATCGGAGACTCTTCTCTCGTTTCTGGTATTTCGAGTGGTTTCTGACATGGTATGGTTAGATGGTCGCAATTTTTTCGCTGTTTTTGCAACAATTGTGAGGTGGTGGTGATAGTGTCTACACAAATAGGAGGGAGAGTTCAAGCGTAGTATATAGAGTATATATTATAGGTACGGTATAGTCCATTGATACCAGTGCTACATGTAGAAGGTCATACTAATGGCAGACTACTCAATATTCGAATAAATGCTAGCACTAAAATCATCCAAACATTCCAACTCATTTATACCATTGACATACTCATTTCCGTTGAGTTCATTATCGTTAAATGCATCATTGTTTGTATTTGAGTTGTTAGTCAATGTCTCACATTGGTTAGATAATTGAGCCAATAAATTAGCCAACTTTAAATTGTCTTCCCCAGTTAAGGAACTTAGATTAGTGGTTAAAGTTTGTAGTCCTGAATTCACCATTTGACTTAAATTATTGAAGAAAACGTCGTTATGAGTAATTAAATTAGTCTCATTAATAAGTTTTAAAAATTCATCACTATATTCATTGATCAATGAAGGATTAGTATTGAGCAATGTCAAATTCAAGTTATCTAATTTGGGCCAAATACTTTCAACAATCATTGATCTATCGGCATTGATTGAATTGACGGTAACTTGTAAAAGGTTGTGGAAATCTTGTAATGACATTTCAGTTCTGGCATTTATATGTTTGAAAGTTTCATCGACTTTATTCTCTATCTGATAACTTAATGATTCCCAACCTTTGTTCAATAACCACCAACTAAGACTCAAATAGCTTTGTTCAACCAAATAATTCTCGTTATCGTCAACTGGTTTTGAATCATTGGTCATCATGATGGCGCTTTGTAAATACGATTTTCTAGCCAAAATATTCAATTGTAACCGAGTCAATAATAACAAGGAAGATATCGAATAAATTAAGGTCAAAAATCTCAGAATTGTTTTGATCTTGAGCAATCTCCATAATTCGGTCTTACTTTTATTCAAATAAAGCGATAAATCATTATCATCGCCACTTGAATGTAGTGTCAAATTATCGGTGGTCAATAAACTATCGCTGATTTCTTTACTGCTGGACAAATTCAGCTTTTTCAACTTCAAAGCCTTGGTGATCAATTCGGTGGGCGATGAATTGATTATTGGTGATACTAATACCGGTAAAAGGGCAAGTAACGTGTAATAACAATCATTTTGTGTTTGAATAAATCTACGTTTGATTTGCTCTTTTATGAATAACTCCTGTTTGAGCGAATCCTGGAAGTTTCTAAATTTTTTGATGACAAAATGGTTAACAAGATAGTATACGGATATTGAAACGGTGGAAGCGATGATAATTTTCCGCTTATTCCTTCTGAAAAAGCTATTCAAGGAGGAAAATATGGCCATTATGAGCGGAGCGGACGATAAGTGATGTGTTCTGTTTATAGACGTGTTTGTGGACAAGTAAAGTGGAGCGTGTTTGTGGATGTGTGACCTGTTTTGCAGGTAATTGGGACGGGATATTGGTGTTTCTGTTGAGTGGTTTTCATGTGCGACCACCAGCCACGGTACAGCGGTGGTGGGGACGATCGAGATGGACGTCACGTGAGAAACGGTGAAATATTATAGGTCGTGAAATATGGTTTATAGCGATGAATAAGGGTTTTTGGACTGTTAGGGATTATTTAATCTTGTTTTTAGGTTGTTTGCCATGTTTTGGGGGTGTTTTCACTACCCCTGTACCTCAATATGGCATCCTTTATCTTGGATTTTATCTTGAAAAATAAACCGTTTGATGCAGGACCGTCGACCTACGCTACTAACTAGATTTCTTATTATCTACTACAATCTTGAACTAGCCAGATATTACCCAGCCACCTTAATTGTAATCATGTATGTTCTAATTGGCTCAACGGGTTTATTGGCTTATTGGCTTATTGGCTTATTGTCCTCGGCTCCTAAACTTTCCTCTTCTCTTATCTAGTGCCGTACCATCGCAAGATACCTTCCTATTTGGTATGTACTACCCGTACTATTGTTGGGATTACGGGTATCGTTTCATTTGGAGCCATTCCATCGTATCAGTATAACTTTGATTGATGTATATAAAACCTGTCAATCTCGGTTTTTAATTGCTGCAAAATTTGCTATCCAACATGAATTTTTTTGCAGCCTTTATTTTCGTTACTGTAGCAGTGAGTAAAGTTATTCTTATTTCGAACGATGATGGATGGGCCTCTACAAATATCAGAGCTTTCTATAGAGAATTAAAGGCTAACGGACATGATGTAGTTATTAGTTCTCCAGTAAGTCAAAGGTCGGGTTGGGGTGGTGCTATTAGTGTACCGTATACTAAAGAATTGTTAACCGATGCTGAATTTGGTTATAAAGTTAAAGGTGATCCTGCTTGGGGTCATGAAATTGATGACATGAATGTTTGGTATTTCAATGGGACTCCGTTTGTTGCCATGTCGTTTGGTTTAAACTACGTGGTACCCAAATTATTTGGTAACATCACTGTTGATTTGGTTGTTAATGGACCAAATGAAGGTACTAATTTGGGATCGGCTTTGTATACTTTATCTGGTACTATGGGTGCTACATACAATGCCGTATATAAGGGAATCCCTGCTATTGCCATCTCCGGTTCTAATTCGAACAATTCCTTCTTCAAAGATTCTTTGGATGATGATCCTTTGAATCCGGCTAATATAAATGCTAGGAAATCGGCTCAAATCGTCGAACAAATCTTCAAAGCCCAAGGGGATAATTCAAGAGCATTGCCATTGGGGGTAGGCTTGAATGTCAATATTCCATCAGTTGGTTACGAATCAGATAATGATTCTTGTACTGATCCTGATTTCGTTTATACTCGCTTGACCGGCTTACATAATGCTAACTTGAATGTCATGTTAAATGAAACCAGTGGATTACCATATGTTCATGACGATTTTGTTTCTTTACCTCTACAAGCCTGTTATAATGGAGATTGTAGTTTACCAGGTGAATCCCAATTATTCCAAGATACAAAATGTTCTATTTCCATCAGTGCTTTTCAGGTAGATTACGATACCAATATCCAATTACTGAGTGAAGTTCAAAGTTTGTTAGACCCATTGTTCTAGTAACTAAAAGTTAAATGGACCTTTCCTCGGTTATTGTGGAAGATCGGCAAATTAAAGTTTGTTTCATTGACAAATTGCAAGAAGAATTTCAAGATAAACCCGTTCATTACACAGTTTCGTAATTATATAGCATCATCCCTATATAGACATATACATATTTCTAGTTTACGAATTTGAGGTGCCAAGAAATTTCTTTGACAGATTTGACATATGATTGACACTTAACGGCTTAAAAATGATTATCGGTGTTTTTGCTGCACCTCCCAAAAGGGATACAATTAGTACCAAAGCGGTAAGTTAATTAGGTGCGTCCTACCCATGTGCACATTAATCTAATTTTAATAGACTTAAATAGATTAATCTATGTCGGGTTTAACGAACCACCCACGTTGACCTCATACGGCCACTCGTATAAAGTCTAATTCTTTAGGTATAAATAGATGTAGATTCCATTGTTTTTTCATCTCGAGAACAATTGACTTTACAATTAAATGCAATTTCTTGGTTTTTTTTTACTCTGTATCTCGGCTACTTTTGCCAAAAATATCTTGTTAGGTAACGATGATGGTTTTGCAGCCACTAACATTAGAGCCTTCTATAGAGACTTGAAAGCCGCCGGCCATAATGTTATCATAGTAGCCCCAGTATCCCAAAGATCTGGTTGGAGTGGTAAATTTGATGTTCCATACACTAAAGAATTATTAACTGATGGTGAATTTGGTTATAAAGTCAAAGGTGACCCAGCTTGGGGTTACGATGAAGATGATAAAAATATCTGGTACTTCAATGGTACTCCTGCTTCTAGTATCTCATTTGGTTTAGAATATGTTCTTCCAAAACACTTCAGTAATATCACTATTGATTTGATTGTCAATGGACCAAATGAAGGAACCAATTTGGGTCCAGGAACTTATACTATTTCTGGTACAATTGGTGCAACTTATAACTCTGTTTATCAAGGAATCCCTGCAATTGCTATTTCTGGGTCTAATGGAAATAACTCATTTTTCAAAGACTCTTTGGATGATGATCCTTTGAATCCGGCTAACATCAACTCCAAAAAGTCGGTTGAAATAGTTGAACAATTATTCAAGTCTCAAGGTTCTAATGATAGAGTGTTACCTATTGGAATTGGATTAAATGTCAATCTTCCTCATGTCGGTTATGACTCAGATAACGAAGAATGCAAAGATCCAGATTTTATATACACAAGACTTACTGGTCTCGATAGTGCTGAGCTGTATGTCTATTACAATGAAACAACTGGTTTGGTAAGTACAAAAAACAAATACCCTGGTGCTTTGACCATTTGTAATGCAGGGGACTGTACTTTACCTTCAGAATCTTATATTCTTAAGGAAAAGAACTGTTCAATAGCCATTTCAACCTTTCAAGTTGACTACGATGCCAATTTGGTGGCTCAAAATCAAGTCAAGGGTTTATTAGGTGAACTCTTCTAAACGTTATACCCTTTCGTATCTCCAATATTATTTTGCTTCGTACTTTCGTGATCCAAGATCATTTATAGATGTTTAAAAGTTAATAAATATGGTTTAATATCTCGTTGTGTTTATTGTGTATGTCTATAACTTCGATTTTACGTATTCGATCTTTTCTAAATTATAATGTGGTCTAGGCATCCGGCTTTTGGCATTATCACCCTTGGAAAATGAAGGATTATATCTCCATTTCCAAGTATCATTCAAAGTCTTATCTAAAGAACCTTCCATTTTTTGAACGATATATTTCCCAATAGTCGGCAAGAACTTGAAAGCATGACTGGAGTCTCCAGTGGCTACAATAACGTCTTTATAATAAGGACATTCATCGATTAGGAAATACGAGTCACAGGAATCAGCGATCCAGCATACCTTGCTGTCGACCAAATCATGATTCTGAAGCTCCGGCACAACTAAATGTAGAAGCCGTTTAATATCATCTTCATGACCGCTTGGAAATGTTTCTTCAGGGTGATCAATGGTATATCTTGGGGCCCTTAAAGTGTTACCAGCTTGAAAAGGATGGGGGATTTCAGAGAAGGCATCACACGTTGTGACACCGATTTTGATCATATGGTCTTTTTTATCTGGGGGAAAGAAATAACCATATTCGGCACTGAAAAAAATGGGCATATCTTTATACTTTTCATACTCTTGATCGTTCAACTTTATGTGAGTGACGAAAGTTCCAAAGACCTTAGTTTGATTATCCAATGGAACAATTAGACCCGATCCAGCCCCGGCAGTCACCACAATCTTTTTAGCTTTGAAAACCTTGCCTGATTTGACTCTAACTTGATTACTACTGACGCTTGTTACTCTACCATCATCACCAAAAATGAACTTAATGCCATTTTGTTTGGCCTTTCTATATACAGCTTCTAAAGCATCAGCTGCTAACCCAGTACCACAGTCGTAATTGAAGGTGGAATTGAAATTTGCTGGTAAGTTATTATTTTCAAATTCCTTCACAATTTTTGCAACTTCTTGAGGAGTTGAAGGTTTGATAATTCTTTGCTTGGCCCCGAGCTTATCTAGGATGCTTAAGCTTTTATTTTCATATTGACTTCTAATTGAATTAGAATCCAATGGAGTCAACGTCAATCTACCATTTTTAACAAAATATGGCTTATAAAGGTCGTGGTTTTCCCAGTAGTTGGCCGCTTCTACTGCTAATTTCGCCGAAATTTCGTCAGCATACTCAATTCTAATGATTTTGTTATAATCATTGGCAGCAGATAATTCAGAAGGCACCGGATAAGCATCAAGAGCCACCACATTCAAGCCTTTATTTGACAATTCCAAGCATGTCAGAAGTCCAAAAACACCACAACCAACGACCAAAACGTCAATATCGTATTCCTCTTTATCAAGCGACATAACATATATCAAAGAGCAAAAGAACCTATATAACTACCTAAAGAAGTATGTACATATATATACGATATGCGATCCCGATAAGGAAGATAAGACTCGATCGGGAAATCCGACGAGGAAAGGAATTTCGGAATTCCCGACAATTCTCCTCCACAATACTTTCCAGCTCTTTTAAGTTTCCAGACACAAGCCAATCAAGAATATACATCCTTACTTAACAAGACCACCCTCTACCCCACTCCCGATCTCTCTCCTCTGGTTATACACCTCCCCGACTCTTGTGGTAACTTCTCATCCCATTTAGGTAATATATATTCCCCAATGGTTATCAGCTGTGTGCAGGACAACTTGTAGGACAATTGGATCTTATCAAATATGGAAATAAATTTCAATTAGTTTAAAATGGCTACACTAACGGAAAAAACACCCTCTAAGAAGAGAAGAGTACTTGCAGCATGTGCAAGATGCAAATCACGAAAGAAAAAAGTACGTAATCGCTTTCAAGAATTAAGAAAATACTAACTTTCAAGTGTGATGGGAAGCTTCCAATATGCACTGGCTGCCAAACTGCTCAAAAACAATGTGAATATACTGAAGGAAACCTTCAAGTGTTCCAAAGTAGTCTTATACAATATGTCGACAGAATAACCCACTTGGAATATATGGTTAGTCAGATCAATGGGGAAATAGCCCATTTGAAATCGGATATTCTTACGGCTGAAGTTAATGAAGTAGGCGATGAAGAAGTGAAGTTTCAAAAACATTCTTTTGTCGACCCCATTCTCCACTTGATTCGTCAGCCGGTTAATGAAACGGTATATATAGGGCCTTCTGCTGTAATATCCAAAGTCCATGCTATTCGGAAGATTCTTACGAACGATCAAGATATCAATGTGAATCCTCTTTACCAGATAAAGCATAAACCCATAGAGGAGGTAGGGAATCTGGCTCCCACCAAAGAGACCGAAGAGCTATTCAAAGAATGCTACCTCATATTCTCTCGAAATCGGTATCATTTCATTGAAAAATCGGATGTTTTAAAGGTATTTGAAAAGAATCTTTTGGAGAGAACTAAATGGGAAACGTTTCTTGTGTATATTGTGTTGGCCAACGGATGTCGTATGGCAGAACTATCCAAACTTTCATCAAGTCCTTCACCAAAATTCTATTTTGATAAGGCGATAGAGATTTTAAGTCAGCTTCCAATCCTAACTCTGATCCAGCAAATTCAAGTCTGTATGAGCTTGGCATTATATTTACATTATAGTTATGATTTTTTAAACCCGTTTGTGATGAATGTTTGGGAATTATCGGGAATGGCTATAAGAAAGATGATTCAACTTGGGTATCATAAACGAAAAACTCCCACTGTAGACAATTGTATCCAAGTTGAACAGGAAAAACGGTTATTTTGGTCAGTTTATGCCTTCGACAGACTACTTTCGCTTTCCTTAGGAAGACCTTCTTCAATTACTAATGCTGAAATCGATATTGCATATCCTTTAAGTTTGGAAGATTTGAATGAATATTCAGATCTCCAGATATTCGAGTGGCAGACTAGACAATTGAATGATCCGTCTTTCAAACTTCCTGTAACTTCGTTTACTTACTTGGAGGAAACCTGTAAAATCAGGGAAATTGAAGGTAGGATAAATTTGTTTGCTTATGGAAAAGGTTCCCCATCTGGATTTGATTCTTTACCCAAATTGAATAGTTTATTAGAAGATTGGTTGGCTGAAATTCCCTCTAGGAAGGAGTTTAATATAGGTGTAAGAAATGAAATTCCATTTGATTATCTCCTTTTATTATACCATAGGGCCAAATTATTTCTTTTGCTACCTCAAATAACAAACTATTCTAGTATCCCAGAGCATAGACAGCAGTTGTTGATCCAAGTGATTCTGACTTCGGGAGGTATTTGTAAAGCTTTCAAAAATATCCAAAAAAATTCAATTTTTGGGTTTAGTACATTCTCGTTACACACTATATTTCTAGCTGGGGTTGCCTTGGTTTATTGTATTTGGGCCATGGGCAGACCACCACATATAAAAGCTCATAACGATATTTGTACATGTTCTAACTTATTATATTCGTTCTCTGAAAGAGCTTCTGAAGCTGAAATCTACAGGGTTTTGTTTGAAAACTTGGTGGAGAACATCCTTTTTAGCGATACAATAGAACAAGAAAAAGAGATAGTCCAGGATCAAAATGTTTCAGTTGAACATAACACTGACCAAATAGACGACTTACTTGATGATACAAAATTATTTAATTTTACCTTTGATGATGATTTCTGGAAGCGATTGGATTTCACAACTGCATGAGAAGAGTCCATTACTAATGATCAAATTGGGTATATTTATAAAATATATTTATAAAGTTGAACCAATGACTGACTTAGAGATTCTTATAGAATGTATTATTAATGTTCTATAAATAAATGTCAATATATATACGTAAAATAAATCAACCAAACCATGGTTGATAAGCTTCATTGGTGGCCAGTTTTAAGTCGGCTCTTTTGGTAGAACCGGTTGACGTTTCATTATTTAACCGTTTCTTTTGAGACCTTAATACACTATTAAAGTTACCACCATAACCGAAAGTTGAGTTGGAAACTGCTTCAATTGGAACAGGCTTGAGTTTTTTATCACTTTCATCTTGAGGAACCACTGAAGGTGATTGACTGCTACCTTTCCCTTCATTGTATAGCCCAGTTTTATCTACGATCCGAACTCTATAGGAAAGTTTTTCGTGTGTGGCATGGTCCACAAAGAAGTCAATTCGAGCCCCGTCAAATATTTGAACTTTTTTACCTTGTCCTATGAGCTGATGATTTAAATGACAAGAGTTGGTACTGAAATCCAATAACCAAATATCCTCCAAACAATGAGCAGGACTTTCATAAATGCTAGTCTCTACAACTGGATGACGTTTTCGGCTGAATAAACAATGTGTTTTAGACATTCTATCATCATTTATAAAAGTATCACAAGTTTCGTTCCGTCCTATTGAATAAGGATTGATTCCTTGTCGTATAATAATAGGCTTCTTCAACGTCAGACCTGGAGCAGGCTCTAACACTATGAATGCATCAAGTGGCAAGTTATTTGGATAATTTTTGGGACTCGGTTCAACAAATGCATTGGCAACTGGTTTAGCCGGTTGACTTTGTGGTAAAGGAACCACTCTTTTTGGAACTTTAAATTCTTCTTTCTTGAGTGGCCTCATCATCATATCTTGATCTTGATTATCAATTTGATTGAGTGATGTAATATGCAAGGCACTATCAATTTTCCGATTTTGTTGGGATTGTGATTGAGATAAACTAAGTCTTTGAGATTGGGAATTACCGGTTTGTGAATTAATATCTTCTCCCATTCCATCATCCATTGCCAGAATCCATTCATGTTCAAGGGCTTCTTTTGTTGTGATTCTTTCTTCTGGCTTCACAATGAGACATTTCTTGATGAAATCTAATCCTAAATCACTTACTTTATACATTGTCAACGGACTGGTATGATATTGACCTGATTTAATTTTTGTAAACATTTGATTTTGAGTCTTTCCATTGAATGGTAAATGAGAAGTTAAAAGAACATAAACCAAACATCCCAACGACCACATATCGACCGAATTATCATACAAAGTATTAGAACCCTGAGTTCCCTGGGTTGGCTGACTTTGAGAATTACCGAATTTCCCAGTTATAATCTCGGGAGCTACGTAGGCCAAGGTACCACAGAATGTTTTCATAAAGGTGGAATTATCACTGATTTTAGCCAAACCAAAATCACTTATTTTAACGACAATGGGATCATCACTTTTGATCAAGATATTATCTGGTTTTAGATCTCTATGACTGATTCCCTTTTTATGAACATAATTGATACCTTTCAAGATCTGTTTCGTTATTACTCTTGTGGCATCTTCACCAATAGCACCATTTGCCGCCACAAAATCCATCAAATCACCTCCTGGAACAAATTCCATCACAAGATAATAATTGTCTAGATCTTCGTAAAATGACTTTAATTTGACGATGTTTGGATGATTCAATTTTCGTAAAATACTCAATTCTCTCTCGACTTCAACCATTCCACCGCCCGTATTCAACGCTTTTCTTTTATTGATGATCTTTACGGCATAAGAATCACCGGTGGACCTCTCTATGACTTTTTTCACCGTTGCAAACGCCCCTTGACCAATGGTCTCGTTATGAACGATAAAATCCTTATATATCCCTTCATCTTTCACAATTGACTTCTGATTACTGGGATTGAACAGGTCAGAAAACAATAACACAAACCTTAATTCATCCTTCCTGACTCCAACACCGATAGCTATTTCGTCCCCCTGATTCAACATATAATTGGACCCTTTCACGATCCGATTACTGTTCAAATATGTCCCGTTAGTGCTACAATCTTGGATCCACAAAGTCTTGGCGTCCTTGTTGAACCATAGTTTTATATGCTTGTTCAGGTAACGCGTACTGTTGGTTAAAATAAAGTCATTTTCGTGGTTTCTACCCAAACTCCAATTACTCTTCCCTCCATGAATGTTCAAATCGAAAAACGTATATTGTCCTGTAGTGCAGATGAGCTTGCACAAATGGTTGGGGTCGATCTCGCTGCCTTGTGTCATGGGCGACTGTTGTGTCGGCTGTGTTGCCTGGGTCGGCTGGGAGTCCTGTGTTTTGGGATCTTTGGTTTGGGTCATAGTCGTCAGATAATTTTCACGCGTCTGGTTATGGTGGGTGGATTTGTGTATGGATATGTGTATGTGTATTGTATGTGTATTGTATGTGTATTGTATGTGTATTGTATGTGTATTGTATGTGTATGTGTATGTGTATTGTATATATATATGTGTGTGTGTTCATGTGTATATATGATTATATACGTATATACATGTATATGTCCATCTACATCTATCTATGACTTATCCTCTAATGGACCATTTGTCCTGTACATGCCAGTGGACTTGGGCCAGTGGACTTGGGCCAGTGGACTTGGGCCAATAGACTGGTCCTGCACACATGCCATAGCTACATCTAAACCTACACCTACACCTACAATTTCCTATGCTTATTATGAATTCTCTATAATACAGTATATAGTTATGAATATTACTCGTAAGTCTTAAACGTTTCTGATAGAATTAACAATTGACGAAGTTGGTACCAAATCTTCATTAATATCTTTGTCGTAATCCAATTGATTCAATTCTTCTTCTTTATCGTTATAATGATGGTAAATCACCCAGAATGCACAACCGGCAATGAAGGCAGCACCGGCCAATCCAGTATATGACCAAACAAACTTAGGATTTTCAGAGGTTGGTGATAAAGCAATACCAATGGCTGAACCAACAGCATTGGTAAGCAAGTATAATGAGGTGATGAAAGATTTCATGGAAACTGGAGCTTTGGTGTAGGCATATTCCAAACCCGTGATGTTGGCGAAAATTTCACCCAAGGCAATCAAAACATAAGCTGGAGTTTGAATAGCAATATGAATCCGATTTGGAGTGTTGGCATATTTTGGATCACATTCCATTGGTCTATCGTAACATGGACCAGCTTGGTAAATAAAGTGTTGTAAAACAGCAGCGTAAATCATAGCAGAACAAGCCCACATGAAACCAAAGAAAATTCTGGTAACAGATTTGAAAGGGGTGAATTTTCTAATAAATGGATAGAAAACCCGGTCACATAATGGAACGAAAACAATAATGGCAAGGGAGTTAATGAATTGTAAGAAATCATTTGGTAATCCATGCAATTCCATTTGACCTGCTTGAGAAACAAAATTATTAACCATTTGTCCGTAAACCAACCAGAAAATTGGGAAGAAAAGGAACAATTTACAAGCCAATAAAGCTCTCTTAACTTCTTCAACAAAGTGATCAGACCATGGGTAGTTAGCTTCCGGAATATTAGATGGTTTAGCATTGTCAAAGCTGAACTTATTCTTGGCACCAATGTAAAGAACCTTGAAACATTTGGAAATAATTCTGTCACCAACTGGAAGTTTAACATAATCGTTTCTACCGACGACTAAAGCAACAATAGCGACGAAAAAGAAACAGAATGGTAATAAGAAAGCAGCCCAGAAATCAACACGATGTTCCAATTGAGTAGTAGCAACAACAGAGACAGAACCAATATTAATCATAAGATAAAAGATCATGAAAACGTTTTCAATGGTTAAGGCTGGGTCAACGACGACTCTTTCACCGGATTTCAAAGTCTTGATAAAAGGTTTTTCCTTTGGAACTTGATCGGCAATCAATGGAGAAACATTTGATTTAACCCCACCGGTAGCAGTACCAATAATAATAATGGCAGCAATATATCCACCCAATGAAGTGTTTCTGCTGGCAATAGATGGGATAGAAGTAATGAATAAAATGAAAATACCAACGATATAAACCCCACAGAAAATAGAAATAGTTTTGAATTTACCCAAAAAGGTATCAGCAATCCAAGCCCCAAAAACTGGAGTGACATAACACCAAAATTGGAAGAAATAAGACAAGGCAGTGGCAGAAGAATTACCCAAATTCAAAACCCCTGGTGGAGTGGAGTCTTTACCATTTTGCATATAATTTTGGAAAGGAGTTGATAAACCATAGTAACTGAATCTTTCGGCCAATTCAACAATAGCCACCAACCAAACTCTCCATGGAATACTACCAGACACATGTCTTAAAGTCTTGATTTCTTCCATGGTTGCAAGTACCTTTTCTTCTTCACCAGAATCTTGGTAAGATGGAGACTGGTCTAAAATCTTGACATCATTGTCATTGACAGCTTCAAAAGTTTTTTCTTGAAGATTCTTGTCTTTAGTACTTGAAGAATCGACAGACATAATTTAACTATAGTGAGTAAGAAACAAAAAAAATCGATTTCAAAGATGGAGATTAGATTAAATAGTTTCCAAAATTTGGCACTTTCTTTTTACGGTGTTTATCGCCTGCCAATAGATTTGTCACATTAATGGCTGGAATTTTAAAATGCCCTATTATCTTACTAGGTGGTCAGGTTTAGGCCCGAAAAAGAAACTTTAACAACTGGTTGTGTCTTATGCAGGTTGGGGAGGGAAAAAAAATGTTGCATTTGACACAAAATTCAAAATGCCTTTTGAGTTTAGGAAAATGGCAAGAGAAAAGGGATGACGACTGATTGTCAGGTCCTTTGCATTATCTACCAACATTGTAACCCGATGCCAAACCTTAAGTGTTTAATCTATGTTACTCTGCTGCCCCAAAACCGTTTACACTATACCTCATCTCTTACGGAAACATTACGCAGGCAAGGCTAATTGTGGACATCTTGTATATATCTCCTCATCGCGTGCTTATATGCCGGAGCTGTGACTGCAAAATAGCCACTCGTGACGGTTGACGTATGGCAAGTTATGATCCGTTGCTGTAGGCATCATAATATTGGGTTATTAATCGACCCGATGGATTGCCATAGTGTCAACTTTAGGTGAGCTGTCACTGTCATACTTGATTTCAATGCAACCTATTCTTCAAACCCTGTCAATCTATTGTTATCTGAGGGCGTGCACTGGTCAGATATTCGGGGTTAGCGAGCCACGATCAACAGTCAGTTCGGCATTTTCAATATTCCTGTATATGCCAATATTGACCGGCACCATTTTGAAGCCATATACGGCCACGGCATCACCCCATACATTTTTGGGTCGCCTTTAAGCCATAACTTTCCATTTTCATCATTTCTCGTGGTACCTCTGGCTATATGTTTTCCGTTTTTCAACGTGCCGTATAACATAATCCCGTTCAAGGAGCGGACCTTCATTTGCATAATCAAGCCTGGGGTTTTGCAGCCATTTTCATGATATGGTCGTGTCGTGGGTAACTTTGATCAGGTGATCTGACGTCCGGGGTTCCATAGGAGATCCATCTGGTGGGTATGATTATACAAGGGATAATGATATATAGGATATGTTTTGGGATCAAAAGTCAACTAGCGGGGGCTAGGGGCTTTATTTATAGTCAAGAAATTTAACGGTCGGCACCAACAAATCGGCTTATCTCGAAAAAATATTCACGAGAGATAACGAGATGGGGCCTCAGCCACCGGATTTATTGGGGTTATATGCCATATTTCCGGCCGGGGATGTAATATTTTCAGTTCATATATATTGATCTCTAATTTATATCTATTGAATAGGCCAGTAACCGGGGAAAATGAAATGCATTTTCTCCAATAATTCCTTCTTCACGGCTCTTGGATTAGTACTTACGGCATATTTCATGCTACCTTTCAAGTCTTCACCAATAGCCAATTCTCCCGATTCAAATTCCTTGGCAATCACATCAATTAAATGTTCTGCTAACTTACAAGCATTAGCACTGTTAGCCTTTAAGTTTCCAACCACCGTTTCAACGGTAACTGGTTCTTCTTCAACATTCCAAGAATCGTAATCGGTAGACATACAAATCATCTGATAAGCCATTTCTGCCTCTCTAGCCAATTTAGATTCTGGTAAACAGGACATATTGATTACAGAGCCTCCCCAACTTCTGTACATTTGGGACTCAGCTCGGGTACTGAATTGAGGACCTTCCATACAAATCAAAGTCAAATCATCATCTTTGTCCAGTTGTTTAACGTGGAAAGTAGGATTGACGTTTTCCTTATCAAAACCTTCCAAAAAACCGGTTTTTGGAACGGCTTCTTTGATCAATTTATGAAGCTTCAAGTCAAAAGGTTCCCCGAACATGGCATGAGCCACAAAGCCCTTTTCAAAGAAAGTATGAGGTCTAATGCCTTTGGTTCTATCGATAACTTGAGTAGGTAAAACGAAATCTCTAGGCTTGATTTCTTGTCTTAAAGAACCAACAGCAGAAAAGGCAACAATAGCTTTGACGCCAATCTTTTTTAACGCCGCCATATTGGCTCTGCTGGGAACATCTGTTGGCAAAAGATCGTGATGTTGACCATGTCTAGCAAGAAAAGCAACTGGGAATCCATCGGCCATCTCACTGATAGTGATTGGAGAAGATGGGAATCCCCAAGGTGTCGAAATGGTTAATCTAGCTACAGGCTTCAAATTTGGAAGATCATATAATCCGGTTCCCCCGATAATGGCCAATTCAACCGGTTTGTTGTAACTATGTGGTAATTGGGATAATTCGCTCATAAGTGCTGGGAATACTTTCTTTACCATTTTTAATTTTTCACCACGAGCTTGCAATATGGTCTCCAAACTCCACAATCGCCGCACCGTACATCCTTACACCCA
Source organism: Yamadazyma germanica (assembly GCA_030574815.1). NCBI lineage: Eukaryota > Fungi > Ascomycota > Pichiomycetes > Serinales > Debaryomycetaceae > Yamadazyma > Yamadazyma germanica. Next base: position 99,242 of record JAJMFS010000023.1, on the reverse strand, counting down.
TACAAATATGAGCGATGTATCGATTGGTTTATATTGCCGTTTATAGTAGTTAAATTGACACTAAATACACCGTTATACTCCCCTAAAACTCCCTGACAATTACAACTTCTTCGATGCTCAAAATCATCGAATTTTGTCCAAAATCGAATGGGGTCAAACTGGTGAGGTAAGGCGGTATGAGATTTACCCCGGCGTAAACCCCATCCCATGTCTCGACACACCCACCGCGGCAGCGACACCCTCGCACCCGATCTACCGCAGACTTGGGTCAAATGTGCCACAAATTTTCCCATCACTTACCACCATCCCCCATGTATAAACCACAAACACTAAAATATCTAGTGAGAAATTACTCCAAACGCAGACCGGGATTATCCCAGCTTAAAGCCCAGAAGGCGGCCTCCAAACCAACCCCATCGAATTTGCAGACGCCGGTTTCCTATGTCCAAACGAATCAATTCCCCAGAGCGCCCGCAGAAATCATGAATATGGATCTCAAGCAATTGTACGAATCCACAAACCCCGATTCCAAGTTATCATTTCTCGAGAAGCCGAGCCAGGCGGTGAATTTCCAGATTTCACAGACCCACAGTAAACTGTATCAAAACTCGCTTTTGACCCAGCGAGATCTTGCTATGCTTAAGCAGTTGGATATAATGATGAATACCGAAGATGAGAAAGTGATACTAGAAAGTCAAATCATCTTGGGAAACTTGTATTCTGACCGAGACTCCTTCGCTAGTTATATACCTGAACATCCGTTGAAGAAATCTCTTAGTGGGATGATAAATTTGAACCCCCATTTGAATGATATAGATGACGAATATTTATGGGATTTGATCCCTCCCGAGAAGTTGTTCGGCACCAAATTCTTTGAGGAAGAGGGGTCTTTCAAAGATTGGGAGAATGATATGCTTGAAGAAAAGAATAAATTGATTGATCATATTAAAGTCCATGAAGTTGAAATCAGTGATTTTTTGAAAAAATATGGTAAGAACAAGAGTTTTTTGACCAAGAAAAATAGAAGATTCAAGTTGAACAAGTCTTTGATTAAGGCTTATAAAGAGCTCAAGGCCAAGAACTTAAATATCAAGAAATTGGATCTGAAAAATAAAGATGAATTGGAATTCGAGTTTGTTCTTGAAGAAGCTGATGATTTTAATGAAAAGAAAAGCTAAATTATTTGTAAATAGATTTAATGGTATATATATTTGTATATTTTACATTTATGCATAATGGTGAAACAATAACAATCCGGTTGTTAATATTTCTATTTGATCACTTCATTCCACGATATTTAAAACTACGTTTTCATATCCAAATTTCCCCTTATTTTCTTCAAAAACCCGTTTCAACTCATCAACATACAACTTGTGATACTTATCAAGTAATTCTTGTGGCACTTTGGCCTTTTTAGGGGCACTTTTTTTACTGAATATATTCGATAATGATGTTTGTCTTCTGAAACCACCAATTCCCTTTTGCTTCTTTTCCTGCAAGTCTTTCTTTTCATCCACTGATGGCGACTGATCTTTGGCTTTACCCTTGTCAAGATCGGAATCTGAGCCAAATTCTGGATGTTTTTGCTTGTATTCTTGAAGCAAATTAGACGGAACATGAATTGGCCTTCCTATACACACGTTTATAGGATTTCTGTAAGGTAAGAACCCAAAATCATATATGAACACCCCTCTTGCACTGAAAAATGGGAGAGTGAAAGCAAAGTTTTTCTTCAACCATTTTTGGAAAACATCACCGATGGACCCTGGTTTAGGTTCAATAATATTATAAATGTCTGCTTCGCCAAAACCAAAAATTGGAACAAGATTGATATTTCCCAATTCAATTGCTAATTTGATGAATCCTTTTCTTTTATCAAGAACCAACTTGATTTCTCTAGGGGTAGAAGACGACGGTGTTGGCGTCAATGGTATAGATTCTGCCGGCCGTTTAGATTTTTTATTGTCATAACCAATTCCCACAGTTGGGTTGTTAGTGACACCCGAGTTCAATAACGATTCTTGAGCTCCCCCAACTACAATACACACCGAATTATCACCATTGTTAATAAGACTTCTAATATTAGTGGCAGATGCACTGGTCAAACCCAAACTTAAAAGATAGTCTCTGTAAAAAGGTAGAGTGAATTGAGATGTCAAAGTTAATGGGAAAATATGGCCAATATTTGGAAAAAGAGGTTTACCCTTGGAAGTATCATGAAAAATATACTTCAAAAACTTGAAAGGAGGCTCAAAAGGTTCATTTCTAAGAATATTAGTAGCAAAAGTCCCCATAACTCCCATTGAAATCACCCCGTGTGGGTGGTATCCAAAAATATATCTTGGCCCATTACTTACCTTTCTAAACTTCCCCTTATTCATCATATTCAACCGTTTACCCAATCCCAAATACTGGAACACTTTATCGACCAAAGTGGTTGAATTCTCGTTGATTAAGTCCTGTTCATCATCCACTTCCAGGTTATCTTCTTCCACAAGAATATCCGAAAAGGTGGGTTCAAATTCTCCAGAAGTATGAACCCGAATGGGGAAATAATTGACAAACCATTCCCAAACTATAAGGTTTCTCACCCATTCCCGGATCCGATAGGCAGCCTTCCCGTTGGTCGGAGTGTGCAAATCAAAGCCATACCACCAAATAAAATAAGGAGCAATAATCAAGAGCCAACTTAGCCATCCCCAATAAATAATCAACAAAAAAAACATGACGAAGACCGGAATTGAAATGGTATGCCAAATAATTCCCACTGTCTCCAATCTTCTGCTTAAGGGGATGTTAAGTGGAGCGATATTCAACACTTTTCTGTGGGATTTCTTAGTCTTGACATAAATATGCTTTGAATCTGGGGTGTTTGAATCGGGATTTTTTTCCGGGGAGCCCAGGGAATTTGCTGGAGACGACTCCAGTGTGCTGGAAGCAGAGTCCAGGATATTAGCAGGGTTCCGTTGTCTTAAAGACATTATCAATTGAGTAGTTTGACTTGGAAAACTCTTGATTCAAGCAACAAAAATGAGCTTTACTATAATAGGAAGGTTTGCTGGCTCAGGGCTCAAACGAGGGGGGTTTGGCTGCGAAAGAAATGGGTGTGATTGGTGGATATGGAGGGGGTATAGAGTGGAGGGGGTATAGAGTGGAAGGGGTTATAGAGTGGCAGGGATTAGAGTGGAAGTGTGGCTGGTAGGATGGAGATTTGATTAATAGTAAAGTTTTAGGCTGACTGATTTACGCTGACTGACAGCCAAGCTTATGACTGACAGATAATGTCTGTGGATTTGGGGTTATACACTGTAATAGCGTATCAGAAATACCAATAGTGATAACCCTTTTGAGTCAAGGTGGCAGTCTTTTTATCCTATACAAACAGAAATACTATATATGGAAAAGCTGTTCATGCAATTATATACAGAGAAATTAAAGAATTATATACAGAGAAATTAAAGAATTATATACAGAAAAATTAAAGAATTATATACAGAAAAATTAAAGTACCCCAATTGCTGCAAAATAGGAGATTTTCACTACAAGAGCACGAAACTGACAAATTGCACAAATTCAAGACCAGCTCCATTACGACCTCGTCCAAACCCCTCGTCCAAAGCCCAAATCAGGTATTTGATCCCAATTTTCTCTCCAATTTCTCTCCAAATATCTCCTCCATTCCCGGTCTCAAACTCAGTCTACAAAGCTCAGTCTGCAAAACTCGCAGATCACTATCTTCTCCATATTTACAGTACAGATGCGAAATTTTTCAATCAATGAAACGAACCTTAGACGAACTTAACGAAAACAAACAAAAGTCTTACTATATAGTGAAGCCTGATAGGAAAGATATCAAGTATACACCATTTCGTGGAGTTCTATCCGGAGGAATTGAAACCCCGGAACAAATCCAACGCAGATACCACATTTATCAGTCTAGTATAAGTGAAACAACGGAGATTATACAAAAACTCATTCAAAATGTTAATAACCGGTTGTTTGCCGATTTGCACAACTTTGTGAAAAAGAAATATTTCCAGAACTACTCGGGCTTGACGGGGACTATCAAACCACTGTTGAAAATAGCCGTGGGCTATCTTATTCTTGGAAGTAATGCCACCCACAATTTACGGCTTATCCAGACATTTTATAAGTCTTTGAAGGGAGAACCGATTCAGTTGGTATCGATCAATTCTAATATGGGTGTTAGCTCTGTCAAGGGATTAATGAGGTCCATTTTACTTCAATTGAAAGAGGATAATAATAATGCAGATGACCAAGACGAGGAAGAAGAGGTGGACTTAGACGACGTTGAAGCGAGAGAGCCTTGGAGGGGAGCAAGTAATATGGACTCAATTGAAGAGTTTGCCAAAAGCCACAAAGATCTCCAGCTTGTGATTGTTTTTGAACAAGTCGACACCATTGATGCCCAAGATTTGAACCGGTTTTTGAAATATATATATAATGTCCATAGAATTATGCCGTTGAAGATCATATTCGCTATATCAGCTAATAATGTTGAACATTGGATTAACAATATGATAAACCGAGACGTCAGTCTTCTTTTGACCAACTACAAGTTTTCGACTGCCAATAGTAATGAAATCTTTGAAATCGTTATGAAAGAAGTTGTTTTCAAGGGAAGAATCATCATTGATGATGTACTAATGAAAATACTTGTAACTAGATTTACCCATAGTAACAATTCAATTGACTCATTGATAAATGAATTCAAAATGACTTTGATGATCCATTATTATCAGAATTCTTATTCAAGATTCATTCATGATACTCCCACGGTACAAGACGCCCAAGTACTCAGAAATCTCCCTTCCTTTAAAAAATACATTGAAACTCGTGTCCATAAGTTCAAGCGAGGAGAAGGTACAAAGGAAGAGATTGAAAAGTTGATTACCGACGACTCTTATGTGGTTAGTAAATTTGAAACGGTTAAAAATGAGTTCATGAAATTTAAAAAGAGTTTGCACTTCATTATCGCTGAAATTCACCATTTAAGCCCAAACACTAATACTTTTGATATCTACAATCTAATTATCCTGAATCATTTTGAAAATAGTGACGTTCAAAAAGAAACCGAGATCAAACTAAGAACGACATTTTCGAAAGAAACCTGTTTCAGTGAAGTATTCATCATCAATCTTAATCAGTATAGACCAAGGACTCATTTGGTGGAAAACCATAATAATATCATGTTACAATTACTTCGTCCACAATTGAGAAATACATTAATCAATGGTTTATCGGATTCCACCGATTATCTAGATAATGATTTGGTGAAAGAGCTTGTTTCAACCGTCAAAAATGCCAACCAACCTCTTGTACAGCCGCTAATCATCCAGGTGTATAACTTGTACACCGAGGCACCCTCCACTATAAACCATTATGAATATTTCATGGCTTTCAAACATACCTTGGACAAAAGTAAGATTGTAAAAGTGTTAGAAGCCAACATCCAACAACAAGAACCGGCCAATAAGGACAAACTCAGAGGTATACTTGACAAATGCCAAGAGGACGAAAAGGTTTGGGATAAACTTGCATTAGCATGGTTTTTACATATATCGAAGGAGTTTCTTCTTCTAGGTCTTTTAAAGGAAAAGGCTAGAGGAGATCATTTCGAGAGAACTATCTGGAGAGGTTTATAGAGATATAAGGTTTTTCCTTTTTTTTTTATAGGCTCGTATCATTGACTACATAACTAATCCTTCTCTTCAATCAAGGCATCCATTTCACTTTTCAACGTCTTGACATCATCATCTTCATCATCACTATGATCGATTTTCAGTTTGATTTCATCGGGTAATTCCGTATCGGTGTCCAACATATCAGCCGGTTTATTGAAATGTCCACTAAGACTGTCGTACAGCTGTTTTAATTTTTCACTAGTGCCCCGGTATAAAGGATGGCCCGTGATATGTTCTCTGGAGGAAATGGCTAAGATGAAAAGAAACGTGATTAATATAGACAAAATCGAAATGACTATGATTTTCTGGGTTCTAAAAATCCGGGCACTAATGTTGGTCGAGTTAGCTATCATTGTCTTGTCTTTATCTGTATGCTTATCTCAGAGAGGAAAAATAGGCGAGTGAGACGGGGACAACCAGGCAAAATGGGGTCATTTTTGAATTTTTTCTTTGCCTAAATTTGCTCTTGTTTGAGGAGCAGAATATAGGTTAAGCTTTAGATGGTACGTTTTGTAATATCTCTGCCATGGGGGCCGTGCAACCCATGAGGGCCATGGAATTAATAAAACAGATGATGGACGTGTACCTACCGTATGAAATCGTGCGTCTACCATACAATATCGTGCGTCTACCATATATATAACCCAATGATAGAGTCTAGGAAGGTAAGAAATCGATACGCCAAGGTTTGTCTTCGTTATCCATAGCCTATTGCCTCTATATACAGTCTGCCACTAATGGGCCCCAAATTGAAAATATTTACGGCACATACAATAATACGAACAAATTCCGTACAACAATCAGAGAAATCTAAATATTATGTATTGTAATTTACTGTAGTATAGCCGCAATAAATCGTGTTACCCTTACTGGTCCACAAATGTAACAATAGATTTTGGAGATCTTTGATGGGGAACAAAACCTTAATTAAGCACGGGGTCAAATTTAACTGGAAATTATGCTTTTGTTTGTGGCTCTTGTCCTGTCACCTCTCAGCAGAGGCAGTGGGCCGTTTTGTGGTAATTCTTGGTAATTCTTGGTTATGATCCCTGGTAGGCAGGTAATCAATAGGATTCAATATTATTGATTTTGAGTTTATTGTAATTGATATACCGGCAATCCATCTACCGGTCCCTTGATCACCGGCAATAAACGACACACTTCCACCAAAACCAGTACTACAGTGGTCGAATCGACGTTACAGAACCAACAGAATATCACATGCGTCGTAACCGAACCGCACGGCGATAAAACTTCTGTTTTGGGAATCTTTGCAATTTCTGCGTAAATCCTATCTAATCCACGTTGTCTGCAGGTTGTATCCAGGATTGGAAGTACTTAAAGAGGCAGATATTTCCTGATTAACAACTAAAATTTCCTTCACTATCTCATAATGGCATCAAGAGATTTACCAAAGACTTTCAACCAGTTGACCACTGGATGGATATCCCATCTTGATAACGAAGTCACCTTAAACAGAAAGACTCCTGCACAGATAGAAGAAGACAGAAATGAAGATAGGGTCAAAAAGGTGCAAATGAAAAATTTATGGCCTGCCTTTTGCTCAGGTGCAGGACTTTTCTCCGATGGGTATGTCAATAATTCCATTTCGGCTGTCACTGCATGTTTAATTATTCTCTATGGGGATGCTTATAGTAAGTCTACTGCTATCAATAATGTGTCTTCTATTGCTTTTGTTGGTATTGTTATTGGGCAGTTGGGATTTGGTTATGTATCTGATCATATTGCCAGAAAAGGTGGAATGATGGCTGCAAATATCTTGTTGGTTTTGTTTACGCTTTTGACAGCCGTGGGGACCTGGGGTGCCAATGGGTCACCAAGTGGGTTATTTGCTGCTTTAACCACTTTTAGATTCTTTTTGGGAATTGCTTTGGGTGCTGAATATCCAACTGCTTCAGTTATCGCTTCTGAATTTGCTAATATGTTACCTTCGGGTCATAGAAACAGATATTTTGTTTGGTTCACCAATTCGATGATTGATTTTGGGTTTGTGGTTTCTGCTTTTGTTCCTTTAGTATTACTTTGGATTTTCTCCGAACGTCATTTGACTGCCGTGTGGAGATTAACCTTGGGTTTGGGGGTTATACCTCCATTTTCATTGTTCTTCATGAGAATGAAACTTTCTGATTCTGATGCTTTCAAGAAATTGAATATGAAGCATGTTAAAAAGGTACCTTTCAAGTTGATTGTCAAGTTTTACTGGTTTAGGCTATTCATTGTCTCTTTTATCTGGTTCTTGTACAATTTTTCTTCTTACTCATTTGGAATTTATTCCAATTATATCCTTAAGGAAATCATTCCTACCAGAGCTGATGGAAGTACCGATTTGTATAAGACCTTTGGATGGAATGTTGTTTTCAACTTGTTTTACATCCCTGGTACTATTTTGGGGGCCGTTTCGGCTGATTTCATCGGTCCCAGATTGACTTTGGGATTGGGTGTTTTCTTACAAGCCATCATTGGATATGCTATGGCTGGTTCTTATGATTCTTTATCAAAGAATATCCCAGGGTTTGTTGTTATTTATGGGATCTTTGCTTCTCTTGGAGAATTTGGTCCTGGGGATAATATTGGGTTATTGGCTTCTAAAACTTCGGCCACTGCCATCAGAGGGGAATACTACGGTATTGCAGCCGCTTGGGGGAAGATTGGTGCTTTTGTAGGTTCTTGGGTTTTCCCAGTGATTCAGAAGAAGTACGGAATGAAAGTCCCATTTTATATTGCTGCTTCATTCTGTGTGTTTTCATTTATCTTGGTAATTTTTTTCTGTCCTTCCGTTGGTCAAGATGCCATCAATAAAGAAGACGATGATTTTGTTGAATTTTTGGCCAGTCAAGGCTTCAATATTGAGCAGTTGGGTGAAGTAATTGATGAAGAAGCCGATGATTCGGAGTCTGATAAACAAAGAGTTACCGAAGTTGCAGATTCCAAGAAGGGCTAATTTAATTTAATAGTGATAATGTTTAATGCATAATAGAGTTATTGGGTGTTTAGACCTGGCGCCGAGTTATCATGTACTGCCTCTAAGATTGTTATATTATTATACACTATACTACTCGATACTAACTCGATTACCTTTGAAAGTAGGGACTATCTCGATCAAGCTTGTTATAATTATTATACACTATACTACAGACTACTCAATAACTAGCTCAAACGTTCCTTTAAAAGCAGGAAGTGACTGGGCCGCTATGTCCTTGAAATTGAAGTTGATCACTATGCTATCCTCATTAGTTTCATCTCTGGGAACATCGTTTTCTTTAAACGTATTAATAATCGATTTGGCGACCCAAAGTTTATCATATTTGATATAACGAGCAATCTCTGGTTGATAATTATCACTAACCCTTAATATATCTGCAACTGTGAACATGTTCAAATCATCAATCTGTTCTCTATCGAATTTCTGTAGAGCCTTTTTAAACACCTTAATTAATTCACCGACTTTATCACAATCTAATGGAAATCCCGTCTTTGTCACCAGTTCTGGGAATAGTTTATATAGCCCATCTTCATCCATAGCGACCAATAGATTATTTAACGACAATTTGATGAGCTTGTTTATCGCTTGACTTGCACTATTATACGAAATTAAAGATTTGAACTTGATAAGCATGATTCTTTTTACAAGAGTCAATAACTGGTTTAACTTGATCGAAACCTCGTGATCCTGCCCCAACTCTGCCCGTGCTTGTATAGTACATTTGATACGAATAATCAAATGAATTGAAGTGGTGACAAGAAGATGCGTTGCTTTAGTAACAATGGGTGTAATGAATAGAGAAAACGTTTCCCCGTGGATTTGATCGTTACTTGTTAAATGAGGTAGCACTTCCCCGATTTCTCCAAATAATACCGAAATCGATCTCTGTAAACATTGGAAAGCTTCTTCAAGTGACCCATTCTCTTCATATTGGATATAAGCCGTATAAAGAAAAAGCCCAAGACATATCCTTGACATTAAGAACAATTTGATTCTTAGGATCCTAAAGAAGCCAGACGTGGAATCTTTGATTATGTCATCTACATCACCAACTTGGTTGTTGAAAAAAAGTTCGAGTTGGTTACTGTAGTCCAACATATCTATGCCTCTATAATCCGGTTGATTGGTTTGACTCAACTTCAAGACCTCTGCCAAAGTATAAATCACCGGTTTCATGAAATTCAACCCATCAACCGATTTCTTTTCGTTGATTGGATTATGCAAATTACTCAATCCTTGGTGGAATCTGGGCCATTCTGTATCAAAATCATGGATAAGATATCTATGAGTTCTCCAGTAAAATATGGCACCAAAAGCGTTTGACTGGAATATATGAAACCATATTTTCCGTCGTAAATGACTGACTTTGGGGTCCACAGTTCCCAAATCAAAATGAATTGGGTCCCTGTGAAGTCCTAGATCATAAGCTATCTCGAGAATCTGGCCCCGAAGGGTTTGATCATTTAAAAACCCGTCTTGTCGTTCTGGGGCCACTTCCCTATAATCTTGTAGAACCATTAAAGCCTGTAACAATGGGACTGTTGGTTGGGACAAAAGTCCATGAATCCCAATACATTCCTCTGCCAAATCTATTGCTTCCAAGTAAATAGGTAAATCGACATCGGAGTTGAATTTATTATCCTGAAGTAAAAAAAGATACACCAACCGAAGTATCACCAACATCTGGGCAATCACGGCGTAATCAAATTTACTGGATATTCTAAGATGCGTTATGGGTGTATTCATGGGAGTCACGATATTGAATATTCGTTGTATTCCTTCCACAAACACATATTCGTCAAAAATGGGGATCATTACCGATAACTTCTCGAAAAACAACTTCTGATAAGTTATCAATTGCCGTTGAGTGGGAAGAATCAGCTTAATCTTCTGGATAATCGTATAATTCTTGAAATTGCAATCAGGAATATACAAAACCCCAATGTCCCCACCATTCAAATTGATTCTACGTTTTGTCTCGTTTATCTCCACCACCCCAATATCCAAATCCCGGTATTCAATGGCCCCCGGTATAGAAGCATTCAATTCGAATTCCCGTAGTTTTCCAGAAGTTAGCCCGACAAAATGTCTTGATAACGAGAAGTGACTAAACTGCTTATCTCGGATCTTGAAAGACCAATATTCCCATAATAATTTGGTGGCAGGATCCTTGGGATCTGCTGGTAGAAACGGTAGTATCGAAGACGTGGCAACGGTAGCATCACTGTGTTGACAATTGTCTTCTTGTAGCAAAAAGTTTATCCGGAATTGCACTGTGTTAGTGCTTAAGGTAGGACTTACGTCATTGGCATATAAGCAGGTCGTTTGTACTCCAAGTCGGACACAAGAAGAACATGGTTGTTGTCTATCACACTTGTTCTTTTTCAGTCGACAGTTGTTACACAGAAGGATTTTTCTGTTTCTCCGTTTGGCAGGTGGTTGGGACATGTTGAAAAATGGGTGTTGAAAAATGGGTGTTGGGATTTAAATCCGCTTGAGATGGGGGCCAGGGCTGATGTGCGGGCACTTTTATATCGAGACGATAGTCCATCAGATTCAACAAGATATGGTCATTGACAACCTGTAATTGGAGGGTGGGGTTGGCGGCGGATTGGGGGGGTTTTGGGGGGTTGGGGCTCCCAGGGTTTGCAAGATTCCGGTCCATTGCATAACTTTAAACTTTCTTTTTCAGAGTTTATTTGCACCTTTGTTATCGGGATTTTGGCACTACTCGGTATATTGACCGGAGTTATATGGTTATTTTGGATGTAAGGTGGTACAGGTGTCGACAGTGAAATAGGGGTTAGATGTGTTGCTGAGACAATGGTCAAGACTGATTTCCAGAGACACATCCAGAGACACATCCAGAGACTTTTGTAGTGATGATTCTCTTCAATGATCTTCCAGAGATGGTTCTTCCAGAGATGGTTCTTCCAGAGATGGTTCTTCCAGAGATGGTTCTTCCAGAGATGGTTCTTCCAGAGATGGTTCTGGAAAAACTGCTCTATTCTACAACAACCTTATTTATATTTAAAATTGTGATATCTTCTATTTTTGCAGCAATTCTCGACCGATTCTATTACCTCATTTGAACTCTATTTAACCCATCCGAAAGCCAATATCAGTAGCCGGTCTAGCACATTCACAAATTGGCTTTCCATTGCACAAATGGCCCCTTAATAGCTTTTGGGTACATATACGTAGACCATTCGGTGTGGGACATCACCATCAAGACATCCTGATCACAAGGGTGTGTGATTCAATACCATTTAAGGTTTTGCCTGTTGGTTGAAGGTTCGTGATTAACGCAGTACATGATGCATAATTACCCTACGAACATTCACACGATGAGTAATCCATACATTTCAATGACGTAGGGCTGCAAGAGAAGCCAGTTCGGGTTTATCAGCCTAAATTATAATTTACAATACAGTTAATTCACTTACAAACCACACCTACTTTAACAGGATGTAGTTCCATAATTCGTTGCTTCAACAAGTGTATCAAAGTCCACCAGAACCTGGATTGTGGATCAAAGATTATCCAACCTCGTTTCACAAGCTGCATATCCACTGGATATTTCAAACAAGTACACCTCTTTTTACCAGTGTCAATCATGGACGTCTTACAAAGGCCGTCACACTTGTAAATCGTTTTTCATATGCCCGTGAGTCTGAAATGGAGAGTGTAGTTGTCAGGACTAATTATCAACGTCACTGCTAAAGCACCAATCAATCCTGTTTCAAGATAATTTACTCAACAAGAGGGACCTTTCAGTAACTGTCATTGATAGAATTTGTTGAGTCGTATGTAATCGTGCATGTGGACTCAGGCAAAACTTTAAATCCTCCTTCCCTTAGCTTTGTACATACTTTAGTAATAATGGGTGTATATGAGTTTTTGAATGGTGAAAATAGCCTTGTGTTGATCCAATGGCAAGATAGCGTACCCGATTATGGGGTAATAGAGTTCGATTTTCTACCAATCAACGAAACTCATAGTACCATGATTCACCGCTCAATTGATACCGGAACTGATCAAGTGATTAGTACAGGGCCTTCCTACGAGATTACAGTAGAACAACAAGGTCAAGTTATTGATGCTTTTGGTTCTAAAATCCAGAGGTTAATTCAGACCGATATAAATCCTCCAAGTGTAAGCTGTTTACCAACAGTAAGTATACCTACCACAATTACAGCAAATACTTCCCAAACTGAACTGTACTTTGAAAGCACCCATTTTGTTATTGACTGGAATATTGAACATATAGTCAAGGGAATTTTATAATTTGGGAACAAAACTGTTATAGCGTACTCTAGACACTGATTGATACTGGCAACCCTTTGATAGTTCCTTACTACCTGTTAAATTCTACAGAATTGTTTGACGGCTAATATACTTCAGGGAAGGATAAGAAGAAATGAAGAATAGTAAGAACTCACTAGTAAGACTGAGTCGCTTTGAAGCTGGAACAGAACACCGTGGGATAACAGTAAAGGCAACACTCCAAAGTGGAGCATGGTAAGAGTGATAAGGTTGGTAGTCCCAATTGATTTGTTTTCCAATTCGACTATTTTGATCTATAGGGGAGAACTCTCCGTTTTGTTTTCGATTATTTACATTACCAGAGCGTAATAAAACCGGAGCGTAATAAACCCAGAGCGTAATTTTATTAAGTTACATGGCGACTTGTCTCATTTCTCTTAAACTTTATATGATAGCACCGAAATTTCCAATTTTGCAGTGCCTATTTTTGAATTGAAGCCGATTTGTGCTGAGTGGATTTTGGCTTGTAACGACATCCTGTTAATGGAGGTGTGTAAGTGGGACTAACTCAATATACATGGCGATCAGAATCTGCAGATCCTTCGTTCAAAGTCCTTCGTAACCCTTTGAAGATCTCCTTCCTCTTGTTGTCCTTACGATAAGTTCCGAAGTCTAATCATATCAGGACCACTTGTTTCTTTTGTTTCTATAACATTGCTGAATACTAGATTATTCACAAGCCGGGTTTCTATTTCATTCATCGATCTCAAATCGGTATATTTCCCTTTCAACGATTTGGCTATCAACGATTCAATGAATGCCTTGACTCTCTTGATTGTATCAGGATCCCGATTAAAATTGGAGTATTGTAGGAATTTCTTCACCACTTGATCCAAAAGACCGGTTACCCGTTCTACAATATGGTCCGATTCTCTGACTTTATTATCTAACTGGGACATGATCCGGTGGAAGATATCATTTTTCAGTTGTTGGGTATTTTGTCGTATCTGCTGCAATTCTTGGGTCTTGAGATGGATTATTTCTTCCATTTGACTTAGTAGTTGGCTGTAGTCTGAATCTGCTAATTTCAACTGGTTTAGATATTCGTTTTCTTTGGTACTTGATTCGTTCAAATACTTTAACCCTTCAATCAGATCCACCAAAGTCTGTTCTAGCACTGTGTTGGTAGCGGCATCATTGATAGTGTCGGACTTATTTGACGTATACAAAATCTTTTTATAAGTCCGGTATTTGGCAATAACTTGACGTTTCTTTTCGTAATGCATGAATTCGGGATTATTCATACTACCTCTATTAACGTACAATTCATGAGCAGCTTCAAGTTTTGAAATATGGCCCTTGGCCTGAGTTTCGAAATCTTGCATAAGATGGACATTTTCTGCCATTCTCTTGTGATAAGTATCGTTGACCACCGGGTCGAAATCATTACCAGAAGCTAGTAATTCTCTTACTTTATCGACCTTCATGCTTCTAATGCATCAATTGATTTACGGTGCGTCCTTGTGCGTCCGCACCTTGCATTGTGTCTGCATTTGATACTTAATCGGTGTGGTGCAGATTTTTCACTAATGAACTCCCAGTTAGCCAACTTACAAAACCTTGACGAAGCTTCAAGAAAAGATATTCTTCAGTTCATAGAATCGGAGAATGCCAAATCAAAGGTCCAGATGTCTATTCACAGTTTTGCTGATATGTGCTTCAAAAAATGTAACAAGAACACCAGCATGAACCCATTATTGAGTAACGATGATGAACAATGCCTAAACAATTGTATAAACCGGTTTCTCGATACCAATATCAAAGTTGTTCAAAGCTTGCAAAACCAATAAGTGCTTGTAATTTGTATTTATCTCCTGTATATACTAATCTATATAATATACTAATCTATATAACATCAAGCTTGATTTGCAAATCTTCTCCTAATTCCCGTAGTTTCTCCATCTGCCTCGAAACATCTACAGTTGACCGGTTCTTCACTACTGTCCAAGCCCCGAGGAAATCGAATCGGTAATTATACATGAGCCGTTTCCCATCAATATCTGCCGAATCAAACTGAGAGATGATGTCGAGTTGCAAATCCACCACTTGTTGGACTACCTGATTATCAGTGTCGATCAAATATGGGTTGGTGGCCATCTGGTTAAGTATGAAGTTTATCCGGCCCATACTAACAAGAATACCGGGGCCAAGGATACTCACAAGCTCGGAAACCTTGGTAAGTAATTGCTGCAAATTATGAGACTGGCCCACCCGGTTGAATTTTTTGTCAAGGGATACAGTCACTGTCGATAAAAGATCAACTTTGTTTTCAAATCCTGGCTGGAACCGTAAGAATAATGAAAACGATTTGTCAAGCAATTCTTCTGTATGTTTATCATCGTTGATGAATGTAATGTAAATCTTTAGCTTATCCATGAACAATTCGGTCAACCCGGTCGATTCTATATCGATCCCGGTATCTAGAGCCCTCTCGAGTAGCTTACATGCCCATATTTTAACTAGAGTCTCGTGGTGGTCCATTAATGTGAGGATTTGGGCCGTGATTATGTTCCAGTTTCGGTGATGCTTGTACATTTCAATTAGAACATATACCACCGATACCATTCGTAAATCTTGTTCTTCTTGATTGCCGATATCGACATTTAATCCCCCTATTCTGCTGGACTTTATTGGCTTGGTGGCTCGTATAAGCTCCGATAGGTATTCTGGATAGTTTGCAAGTACTGGATTCACTCCACCTGCGATATCCGGATTACTCCAGCATGTATGAGGGTTGGCGAAGTAAGCAAGGGTTTGAAACCGGTCAAATGTGGGGTTTGTCTCCATTTCCGTCCTCTGTTTATCTACAACATGTCTTATAAGCTCTAAATCCTGACTTTTGGTGCCGTATCGTATATTTTCCATAATGTTCTGGTTTTCGTAAATGAAAAAAAAAATATTTTTGAGCCGCACGATTTTTCACTTTGACTCACAATTGGGGAATTTCCATAAAACCAATTATGTTGAAAAGTTGCTTTAAAAAGGGGAAACTTGGAGTTCCAGTCAGATTCTTAGCTACTTCTAAGCCTTCACTACCTCTAGTGATCTCAGAAGAAGTCCAACAAGCTCTTGCTGAAAAAAAACCGGTGGTTTCTCTTGAATCTACCATTCTCACCCATGGGTTCCCATATCCGGAAAACTTGTCTCTTGGTACAGAATTCGAACAGGTTGTCCGAGACGAAGGGGGAGTCCCTGCTACCATTGCTTTTCTAAAAGGGGTTCCACATGTCGGTCTTAATCGGGATCAATTGGCTGAGTTGACGGAGAATTGTAAATCTGCCGTCAAGGTTTCTCGAAGAGATATTGGCCATGTAATGGCCCGGAAATTATACGGGGCTACCACCATTGCTTCCACCAGTATTCTATCTTGTATGGCAGGTATAGACGTGTTTGGCACTGGTGGACTTGGAGGTGTCCATAGAGAAGGGCAGTATACTTTAGACGTTTCAAATGATTTGATTGAATTGGGTAGAAATCCCATCACGGTAGTATGTGCAGGACCCAAGTCCATCTTGGATATTGCATTAACCATGGAATATCTTGAAACACAAGGGGTTTATGTAAGTACTTACAATGATGGTAAAGACGATGGTGATGTTGAAATTCCGGGGTTTTACGCTAGAAAATCCGGTATTATATCGCCAAATTCGTTTTCTTCTTTTCTGGACGTAGCTGAAGTTATTCGTCAACAGAAACTCATGCAATTGCAATCGGGAAACTTGATTTGTATCCCTCCACCAACCGAATATGCCATGGATTCGGAGTTCATCAATAGAATTATTTCTGATGCTAATGAAGAGGCTAAGACCTTAGGGATTAAAGGAAAAGACGTTACTCCATTTTTGCTTTTGAAAATCGGAGAGATGACCGGTGGAAAGTCTCTTGATTCTAATAAGCATTTTGTGTTTAATAACATCAAAGCTGCTACCAAGATCGCCAGGGAATTGACCGTAAGTACTATTTAAATTATTACTTGATCTATACTAATATATAGGGAACTATGACTTCTAGGTTTACCCCGATTTCCAAGAATTCACCAACTTTCTCTACAAAATCGAACCCTTCGTGTCCTGTTGACTCCGTGGTGGTGGGAAGCATTGCAATGGATACCATTTCAAAACTCGATCCAGGCTACCATCTTCAAGACTCTAACCCAGGTAATACGAAAACTTCGATCGGGGGAGTTGGCCACAACGTAGCCTTGGCCAGCAAGTATGCTGGGGGAAACACTTTATTGGTACTGGCAGTGGGGGATGATCACATGGGACAAACTATTAGGGGTTCAATGGATATGGATAATAGTGGGGTGGAAGTTAAACCAGGGTCAAGAACCGCTAGTTATACCTCTGTTCATGGTAATGATGGAGAACTTCTTGTTGCATGTGCTGATATGAAGATTATAGAGGAGGATTTATCAGGGCATATACTTGACCAGATAAATAACAGAAACCCCACAACCATTGTGTTGGACTGTAATTTATCGGCCAAGACCATGAATAAGGTGTTGAAAAACGTCGATATAAATGTCTTCATTGAACCTACTTCCTTATACAAATCAAAAACCATAGCTGAACTTGAAACCCCGGTAAGCTTAATTACACCCACTGTTAATGAGCTCAATTCAATCTTTGAAACGATGGAGAATAACGGTAAGTTTGATGACGAATGGTTTGAAGTGATTGACCAGTTAAAACTTGACGAGATCCAGAGATTCCCACTTAAAGGAATGATATCTACCTTATATACTGAAGGAATTATCCAGAAATGTTTCAGATTATTACCCTTTTGTCATAATATATTATTGAAGCTCGGGAAAAATGGCATTGTTTCTGTTGGCCAGACACAAAAGAGTATATTTAAATCGAACAAGTCCCAGATTCAAACAGACAACTTCTACATAGATTACTTTCCAATCCCCAAAGAGAACCAAAACTTGAATATTGTCAATGTCACGGGTGCTGGAGATACTTTATTGGGATACTTGGTAAGTCATTACGAAACACTCGAAAAAGAGGAATTGCTATACAAATGCCAAATGGCTAGTGGGCTTTCGCTTTCATATCCAGAGGCTATCAACCCAAATATAGGTGAAATAGGTATATAGTAATAGAGGTTAGTAGACAGTTACCCAATTGAGATACAGAGCGATATATTTGAGATACCAAACCCAAAAATATCTCAGGTGAAAATTTACCATTCCATGTTTAAATCGTTTACCCAATTGTCCAGAACTGCCAGGTTAGCCACCGGTACCGGTATAGTCGGTGGCCTTGTAGCCATGAATACTATCCAGGTTTACAATCCCGTTTATTTGGAAAATTTAAAGTCGATTGTCGTCGATAACTCGGTAGATGCGTTCCCGACCCAATTATCGGGATTCCTGATGTTGGGCCATGGAGTTAGATCAGTGACGTTTTTAGGGTTTAAAGTATACGCTGTAGCTATATATATCAAGGATTCTGACAAATCAAAGATCAAGAAGATTTTGCCGGAAGATTTTGCCAAATTTGAAGATGTCGATGCCTCGACGGAATTAATTGGGAAAATGTGGGAAGATACGGAATTGAAAATCAGAATCTGCCCCGTTAGAAACACTGATTTCACCCATTTAAAGGACGGGTTTATCAAGTCGATCATTGCCAATCCGTTGTCGAAAAAGAACGACAAGGTTACTGCCGGATTGGATGAATTAAGAGCCATTTTCAAAGGGTTCAAAGGGTCAGTCCCAAAAAACCATGTCATGTTATTGGAAACTGATAATGGTAAGTTAAGCTTCACTTATGAAAACACAAAGACTGGAGAGTCCAAGAAATTGGGAACAGTTGAAGAACCTTTGATTAGTAAGTTATTGATAATTTCGTATCTTTCCAGTAGAAAACCTTTGAGTGAACCCTTGAGAAAGAGTTGTATTGAAGGCATTCAACAATTGTGCTAGGATATGCTAGAATACTAGATATATGTAAATAGGTTTGAGTATAAATGTCTCATATTAAAGTAACTCTACATAATAATGGCTTCCTTTTCAACGTTAGAACTGATGGATTTATGAGGTAAAACTTTAGCCCCATTAACGTAAATTTCATTCTTAACTTCAACGTCATCACCTAAAACAGTGACACCTTCGGTTCTGGCCCATTTTCCGATTCTTGAATTCCAACCAACAATGGTGGATTTAACCCAAGCATGATCTTTGACCACGGAATTAGCTAATAAAACTGATCTTTGGATTCTGGCCCCTTCACCAACAACGACATTTGGACCAATAGTGACGTTTGGACCAATTAAAGCTGAAGGATGAATCTTGGCAGAAGGATCAATCAATACATTACCCCCATGAACAAAAGATTCGGTGCATAATTTTTCTGGTTGTCTCTTGGATAAAGAAGTCAAGTACAAAACAGTACCGGATAAGAAATCTTTTGGTTGACCAACATCCATCCAGTAACCTTCTAAATCAAAAGAGTATAAGGATTTGTTTTCAACTAATTGAGGGAAAGTTTCCTTTTCAATTGAAGTTGGTTTCATGTCAATCAAATCAATAACACCTGGATTTAAAATATATAATCCAGCATTGATTCTGTTACCAACAAATTCAACTGGTTTTTCAACAAATCTATCAATCAAATTTGGAGTATCTCTATCATGAACAATAACCCCATATTTAGATGGTTCATCAACTTTAGTAGCAACGATAGTACCAGCACCACCGTGGTTTTTGTGGAAATCAGCTAATTCAGCAAATGGGTAATCACAAATGACATCGGAATTCAAAACAAAGAATGGAGAATCATCCTTCTTTAAAATCTTTTCTGCCAATTTCAAAGGACCAGCAGTTCCCAAAGGTTCTTCTTCAACAGAAAAAGTAATGGATACTCCGTATTCCTTTTCGTATTTCTGTAAAGTAGCAACCATAACTTCAGGTCTGTAGTTAACCGCCAATACAATATCAGTAACCCCAGCAGCCGCCAAAGCTTCAATTTGATGTAAAATCATTGGTCTGTTACCAAATTCAACCAAAGGTTTTGGTAATGTCAAAGTTAAAGGTCTCAAACGTGTACCGTATCCACCGACTAAAATTAATCCTTTCATGTTTGTATCTTGGGTTTTAAAAAATGATAATAAAAAACGTCAACCAACGAAAAGTGGATTTTCTGCTCTATTTATATTTGTCGCGTTGACTTGTTATGGACATGTGTCGAGTAGCGCTACACGTACATGCCAATTATCTATTGTTACGTGTCATTATGGCTGCTTTGTCCACTATATTTGCCCTACTTTGTGTCCTACTATATACTATACACTACACTATACTATACACTACCATATTCTATATACTACTAAATCTATTATTTCTATTTCTACATATTTTACAAGCTTAACTATACTCCTGTTCGGTTTGTTCCTGCAAACCGGAAGAAAAAAGTAAATATTTGCGTCGACGTGCAGAAAAACTCGTGATTGCATCTCCACCTTCCCCCACTTTTTCTACCTTATTTGTCGACCACATAAGTTGTGGCTTGATATATATCATTGCTGCTGTCCGGTGCTGGGGGGCAACACTTTCATCCTCTTCCATACTCTCTCTACTTTATACATTACTGTTCATCTGTTCAGCCATCTCTTCACTGGCAGGCGCTGTGTTCCTGTATACAGACGAAGTGTTCTGAAAAATAATAATAATATACCGTGCGGTGTGTGTATAGCGCCGCGGACCTATGAGATATGGCTATAGGACCACTGGGTGTGTTGTTTTTTACCGGCTATTGTATATTATGTCTCTTATCTCTATACTTCCGGTCATACCACTTTATGTCTCTGATCTCTATACTTCCGACCACTTTATGCCATAATCTATCTCCCACTCTGCAGTTCTTTGAAGTTGTTTCATCAAAGTTCACCTCCCAGGTGGTCGTATGTCCTGCATATATCTACGGTTGCGATTCTATTGTTCTGCTTGGTACCTTATAGACAATAGACAGGAGTATAGGTTAGATATCGGCCATTGATCGGCATACTCGACTAGTAGACTTTGACTAATTGGGAATCTTTACCCCCAATTTAGTATCATCACCTTATAATTCGCCTTTTGTTTGTATGGGGCTATGAGTCCTGGTGAATTGACGTGCTGGATCTGGTTCACTCCGTTCCTGCACCCAGTCCAGGCTCGGATTAATTCAAAAGTCCCTTATTTATAGTACAGCTGGCTGTTGTCTATGGGGTTGGGGGTTTATATGTTATATTTTTGTGTGGGTGGTAAATGGATACTGGTGTATGATTGTTTTAGTTGAGGCTCTAAGCCTTGTCTGTGTTTCAATGATAATTTCATGTCATAGCCATCGTGCATACTCTGTTCCTGCAGATACTGGCCCGACCCGATTTCAAAGATAACGGTTATGGGGGGATGGAGCTCTTGATGTACCGGATATGTGTTGAAAGGGGATTGTGGGTGGTAAGTGTGGGTGGTAAGTGTCGTAAGTGTCGTAAGTGTCGTAAATAGAGTGTCGTAGATGTCGAAGATGTCGTAGGTGTCGTACATGTCGCAAATAACGCAAATGTCGTACATGTCGCTGATGTCGTACATATCGTACATGTCGCAGATGTCGCAGATGTCGTACATGTCGTCTGTCGCAGATGTCGCTGATGTCGTAAATAGAGTGTCGCAGATGTCGTACATGTCGTGAATAGAGTGTCGCAGATGTCGCAAATGTCGTACATGTCGTACATGTCGCAAATAACGCAAATGTCGTACATGTCGTACATGTCGTAAATAGAGTGTCGTACATGTCGTACATGTCGCAAATAACGCAAATGTCGCCTATCCTATCGCTGATGTCGTTACATGTCGCTGATGTCGCAAATAGAGTGTCGTACATGTCGTACATGTCGTAGCACAAATGTCGCAAATATCGCAAATGACGTACATGCAAATGTCTAATGTCCAATTCCCTGACTCATCGCTCCCACCACTGTCGCCCTACACCCTCCCGCGTCGCCCCATCTCTCTCTACCTCACCACCATGATTACCAGACTATCAATCAAAATCAGAAACTCCGTCGAAAAGAAAATCCCCGCCCCCCTTATCAAGCAAATATCCTTCTGCATATCCCTCATATCATGTCTCCTTCTCGGTTCCGTCTTGATCTTCCTGATCATCGCCGATACCTTGATTTCCACAGCAAATTTCACGATTTTTCACATTAATCTCATCAGTTCATTCACCGTCATTGGTATGTACTTATGTTTGCCTATTTTGGGGTATATTTCCGATATCTATGGAACCAATTTGCTTTGTATAATTGCCATTTTTTGTTTGGTGCCCAGTTATATCTTGAATTATCACATTTTGGCGTCCTTTTCCCACAAACTCCCGTGGTTTTGCGTCACTTATTGCCTTATTGGCTTGGGAACTTCGGCATTATACTTCCTGTGCTTACTTACATGCTCCAAGATCTATCCCGAACGTAAAGGGTTGTCAATTTCGTTGCCGGTGACCAGTTATGGTGTTTCGTCGTTGATATCTACCCAGATTTTGAAAATGCCATTTTTCCAGCAAAAGCATCATTTGGATTTACTTCGGGTATTTGGCTTTTTCGCCGGGCTATACTTGATTATGGGAATTCTTGCATTCATGGCTACGTCAATCATCATTGAAAGAACCGTCAAAATCGATGAAAATACCGAATTGATCCCCATTTCTTCAATTGAACCTCCCAATCACCAGGCAAAATTCTTGAAATTCTTGAAAAGCCCCGTCATGTATACTTTACTTGTGTCATTGTTTTTGAATTTGGGACCATTGGAAACTTATCAGAACAATTTGAATTCCATAATTGCAAATTTGCCTTCTGCTGATCTTAATTCCCAGATAATCTTACTTTCTCTATTCTCAACTGTGACTCGGTTATTTGTCGGTATTGTCTCCGATCACGTCAATAAAAGAGATATTTTGCTTGGTTTATTGGTCTTGGGGTTGGTTAATCAGATCATTTCTTGGAAAGCTTTAACTCCCGCTTCAATTAATCTTATAACTATCCTTGATGGGATAAATTACGGCGGGGTATTCACAATTTACCCAACGATTATCGCTGAATTATGGGGGGTCGAAATGTTAGGTTCGACTTGGGGGTTGTTCATGATCGCTCCTGCCATTTCCACCAGTTTGTTTTCCTTGGTTTATGGTAGTTTGTTGGATCATTTTGGTAACTTGGCCATTTATTTCAAAATATGTAGCATCAGTTTTATCATGAGTTTGCTTTGTGTGACAAGTATTCGTAATGCAAAACCAATAAGGTATCACCACCATTCAGCGTGATGATTTATTCAGATATACGATTTATATACGAATTTTTTATTGCTCTACTTATTTATAAATATTAAACACTAGGCAAACTCGGGGAATAATTTCCTGAATTGGTACTTCAAACTGATTTTAAATTTCGATATCACATCGTTATCGTTCGTCTCTATCATATTGATATTGTTGAATTTATTAATAAGGGTCTTGATATTATCAAGACTCTGCAAATCATTGACATCATCCAACCCAATCAACCCCAATTTATTTTCAATTTTAAAAGTGTACAAAAACTTCAATAGAAACAAGGCTGCAAAATAGAAACAAAACTGCAATTGATCTGACAAATAAGCAAAGTACGAATCATTATTAATTAAATTAATGAATCCCAAAAGGTGGTTAGCATGTTCAAACATTTTAGATAAATGATCCGGCGAACTTACGTCAAGAATAAATTTGACATTATCATCATTGAAGATATCAGAACTTGACTTCAAGTTTTTCAAGTTATTTAATATTATGTATCTTTGATAATTATATGTATATAATACCAAAAGATTACAGAAATTGTCACAAGTTTCAACGAATTGTAAAGCAGGTTGTTGTAATAAATACTCCCATTGATCATACCACCCTTTCATTTCTCTACTGGTAGCGGCCAAATTCAAGTCCAACTCCTCGATCGACAAATTACCCACATTAGTGTTTAATTGAATATAATTATAAGTTATCAACAAGATGCTAATTTCCAGAACCATTCTCCCGTCGAAATTAGTGGATGATGGTAATCCCAAAGTCATATTACAATAATTCAATCTAATTTCATCAACAATACACATCCGTCCACTGAAGATACAATTTATAAGATGTACCAACACCAAATGATTATATATTCTCATGACGGTAAGGAGCTGATATTCGTTAGAATCAAGATCTTCATCATATAAAATACTGAATGGGGAAGTCACCGAGGGAGAGTTTACACTAAGACCTTCCTTTGGTAAGAGATTACCTAACGTGGTCTTGGACACAAAAAGATTCAACCCCAATCCAGATAAAAACCAAGGATCAAGATTGATATCTTCCAAACTTAAATTATAGTCCTTCAATAAGAAAGTTTCGGGGTTTACATTTGATTTCTGTAAAGACTGATTATTACTAAGTACAACCGAAGTCAAGGATGAAGAGTAAATCGATAAAATCACCAATGTTTGTAACAATTCAACATCCCCAGACCCCGTCTTGAAGAAATTGACTCTCATAAGATTTAAATTCATTTCCTTGGCCAAATGTTTGAACAAGGAATTGAAAGTTGATCTCCGTCTAAGAGAATTATTAATATCTCCCGGATTGATATTATTAAACGAATATCTAAGCGATAAAACACAACAAGTAGTTAGTAATAAAGGGCATTTATTGATAAGCCTGTCAACCAAAATTTCAGTTGGTAAATTCGAAGGTAACGAAATCCATCGGCCGTAGTTTCTCCTAAAATCGGTCATCAAATTAATCACCTCATTGAACGGAAGAATATTCAAACTGATAATATTCCCATTGACCAGAGAGTTGGGGACAGCCTTCAACGACGATAACCCGAGCAAATTCTCGATATTTTTGGGGACAAATTCCAGTTTAATCTGGTTATTAACTATCTGAAATGGAGCTGTTTCAAAAGAGTTGGTTGGGGTTTGAAAGCTCAGTTGGTTCTCCAAGTCAATTGGATTTGTAAACACTTTATCACCCTCTTCATGAGGTCCTGCCGAAGAATCCTTCATGGTGTTTGCCGCTTCCAATAGCAACTTAGCATCGTTGTCATTAACCACATTAGCACCTCCATTCCTCATAAGACTAAGAATTTCATTCACTCCATTGTATATCATATCTATTTTATGTCTTTCTCCAGACGATAATGAACCAGTTGGAGCAGCTATTTCTTGTTTTTCTGTCAAAGAAAAAGAACACACTTTACTGAGGAAAGAGCATCTCAAACATGTACTTGCATTATCATCGATTTTAAAACATCTTGTTTTTTGTCTACGGCATAAATCACAAGCTCTAAGGCTTCTGGTAGCTTGCGCATTCTGTCTAGTTTTACTTTTACTTACCTTTCTGGTGCCGCTGGAACCTGGGGTTTTCTTCTGTTTGTTCCCCTTTGTGTTTTCTTCGTTTATAGCATCTGATAACCCGGTTAAATCTGGTTCATCCATTTTGGTTGCAAGTTGAATGTTAGTTCAATATATTAAATCGACGTTCCGCGGAATCTCCGACGATAAAGCTGCGAAAAATCTCTTATCGGGCAGTGTGAAAACCGGGGTTTCCGGGGGTATCCGGGGAAAGCTAGATGGCTAATAGACACCATTGACTCTCTTTACTGGAATGTTTCCAAGAATGTCTCTTTTTTCATTTTTATTATTATTAGCTTCTACTCTTCTTTTCGTTTCGTGTATCGTATATTTAGTTTTAGATTTATGTACGGTTTATTAGCTCTAGAATGTCTTCTTACAATTTGACGGTCTAAGACCCAATACCAGCTGTAATATGCTCTTGGGGAAATTATCGAAGCTTTGAAAAGATACTTATCCGGTGGATTGACAAACTCTCAAGATACCACTCAAGCAAGGGGAAATTATAAAATAATCAAAAGGTATTTGTGCACGGTGAAATTTACAATCTAACAATTTGGATAACCATAGAAGGCCACACCATTGTCCACAGAGCACCGATTCTATATTAATACCCGTAAGGTTTCAATTACTAGTTAGATATGCTATGTAGTTTAATATTGGCTTCGTTACTGTTCATTGTGTTCTTAAAGTTATTAATTAGGATTGTGGGGATTCAAAGAAAGCTACTTTTTGACTTCTCCGGATTTTAAAATTTGGAATCCTGTTGGATAAAACATATATTTGGCTGGACCAAACTTCAAAATTATGAGCTGGATCAATTCACTTCACTAATAATTTATGTCTATGTTCTTAGATTCAACCAATTCCACAAAAGAGTTTTTGGTATTCTTCGAACTTTTAAATTTGAAAATCCTATTTTTGTAGATAAATCCTATTTGGCTGAGCCCAATTTGATAATTTTTACATAAGCTTAATCAATTCACCGTATACTTCAAGTCCATTTCTGATATTTGGACCTTAGTTGAAAAAGGTTCTTTCTAATTTCCCTAATTATTTTTTCAAAACCTTTGAAGCACTTGAACTTGACAAGACCTTGGATGAGGTACTTGCAGGTGCTCCTTTCAGTGCAGCCACTTTGACTAATTTAAGGCTTGAAAGACAAATTCCAGTCGATTTCTAAACCCCTATTTATTTATTATCTATTGCTAATGCTGTCGATTCAGTTAAAGCATAGAATATCATATAGTGTTTGCAGCCGGCGAGAACTGGGGAAAAAGAGGGTCCTAGGGCGGGGGCGGTGCGAGGTACCGCGACAAAAGCGGTGCTGGGACGGGCCCCCTTTACATCAATTTTCCCTCAGAAAATGGTTGCAAAAATTGATCGCAGGCTAAACACTGCAATTCCCATAGTTAAGCTCATAATTCCACCCTCTCTGTTTGACACAATTATGTTGCCAAAAACAACCAATAAAATCTCTACCATCTGATATACAACTAATGAGTCTCTAGTGCAATTTTCAGTGCAAAAATCCACCCAAAATCGTGTCAAACAGCATCACCTTCGAACCCAGTTGATATTAGCCATCATAACCCTTCAAAATCAGGCCGAAATCCAATTTTCTGAAATTGTCAAATTAATATCCTTACCTATTCTACAGATCCGTAGAATTTGAATGATGGTATTTTCATGTAAAAAGAAGTGTATCCAAAACATTTTCTGATTGTGTTATCCAAATCCAAAAACAAAATCGGGGTCATATCTCTCCAATGCTTCACTTTTTGAAACATCTGAAATATCTGACAGTTTGTCATGGTTATTAAACTCATTTACTAAAAGTTTTGGCCAATTTGATGGATCCAATAATAAGTTAGACCTCTTTAAAAGTATACTCATTTCCATTAAATCACTTTTGTGTTCACTACTCCTTCAAATCTGCACATCTTGACTTATGAGTCTCCATGGAGATAACAGATCCGGTCAGCTTCATTTCAACACTTATATCACCTAATTATCAACTTATATTTCACGTTTAAAGTCGTTCTGAAAAAATCGAGGCTTTGAGATTCAAACTTTGAACCACTATATCTTTCACCGGTCAAATTCCGATGATATTCCAAGCCCCATGTCGATATCAGTCCCAGATTCTCTATCATTCAGCCCAAGGATACCAATTTCCGTCCCCTTACTTGTCGAGAAATTCCACTATCAACGCTTAACTGGAACAAGCAAATTGTCGAATTGAGGGATGTAAAAATTCAACTCTTTCTACAAGGACTATAATTGAAATTGGATTCAAAATGTAGGTAGGAATGTTGAAAAAACGCAGGTACAATATTCCCTTTTCTCCAAACTCTTCCTAGTGGCAGAGAAATAAGGGAATTAGGTCAAAATCGTGCACATGTTCAAATCTGAAAACCATGATTTGATGCTTTTTCGCAGCCAACTTTGATTTCCCCCATAGTTAAGCAAAAAAACAGACTTTAAACGTCAATTACCCACAATTTATAATTTGAAAGCGATTAAATTTATGAAAGGTTTACTAAACCACGACCCAGAAACACCACGGATGTTTCAGATTTTCATTTGGGCCGTTACTTAATTATTTATAGCCTATAATTTATCGTTTTGGCTCCTAATTCTTCATTTCATTATCTAACTTTCTCTAATTTCAAGTTCTTTCGATTTAATTGACCCTCTATTTCATACCTGCTGATTTTCAGAATTTTCATATTTTGGTCAAAAATTATTTTTTTTTCAAATTTTTCACCAGCCAACATCTTTCAACAAAATTAAGACTCGAATTTTGGTCAATTCTGAAACCTATCTTTTCTCTCTACAGCCATAACGACTAATGTAAAACGCCCAAAAAGGGTACCATTCGATTTCTACGACTCCATTCACTTCATAATATTCCTTTCATCTTGTCATATTTTTACCTTTGCAGATATACTAAACAATATGTGACGATTCACAACGATAGAGGGACGGAAGAATATTTCAAAATATCTCGAAATCTGATTTTCTTTGAGATTTGGCAGCTGTAGTGTGCGAGTCACCGCCATCTGTGCCATTTCTAGGTCGAGTGTCGCGGTATATTGGCATTGTTGTAGACTCAAAGATGTCCATTTATAAAACTGAGACTGGCGAAATTCACAATCTTGGTTTATCTCAGTGTCAACATTGGGTGCAAAAAAATAATTCTGCTGAGAGCTTTAGGGAAAGTTCACCAATTAATATAAGATGTATATTTCTATAGTCACACCATTACAAGAAGACATTAATATTGGATGTATGTTTCTATAGCCATAATTTTACGAAAAGATATTAACATAAGATGTAGATTTCTATAGTCATACTTTTACAAAAAGATACTATTGATAAATATCTTTTCATTTACTCTCATCACTCAAAACTTGTATCACTATAATGAACTTATTCAAGAAATCCTACCAGCTTTCTGGGCTCACAAGTAGCTCTGTTAAAGAAGTAGGGTTCCTTCAAAATGCCAATTCTTCAGATTTCCAATATAATTATGAGAATCATGCATTTTTTTATGCTTTGAAAGCACATAAATCCTGGAGTTGACGCAAGATACTTTATCATCATTTTCAACCGTAATATGTCTTTCAAAAAGCTTCTTAGGGACTCAAATCACCTGAAACATCTTTATTAAAGAACCGGAAGACATTTCAAAATGCTACAGGGTATGTTATATTGGGTCTCTCAATATACCAAAAGCATTAACAACTGTTTATTCATAATTTCATTCATATATATGCATTTAAAAGATTTATAAAATTAATTAATTAGGGCACTTTCCGATTCGGAAGTTTGCTTCTCTTTTGTGTCTGTTTCCTTGACATCATTATCTTCTTGATGTTGATCCTGATCCTTTTTTTCTTGCCGTTGAGCTACCTGATCGTCACGAGGAATCCGCTTGTTAGTGGTGAATGTTGCAAGTACAAGCAAAACAGCAGAAACAGCTATAGAGAAATAAAAAATGTTATGGATAGCCACCACATACGCTTTAGTTATTTTGGTTTTCAATTCCGATGGGACATTTTTTATAATTTGGGGATTTGATACGACACTGCTAATGTCAATACCATCTAAATTACTATTTGCAGTGGTTTCTGAATCTAGTGAATTCAAGACTTTTTTGATTTCCTTTGTGGCTACAGTTTGTAAAATAAGTTGACCAATAACCACCCCAACAACCCCACCAACAGATTTACAGAAATTATTGAATGCAGTTACAATGATCATTGATCCCGGAATATGTGTTGGGGCAGAGATTTGAGTGGAAAGTAAACTTGACTGGAATGAAAGTCCCGCAGCAATACCATTTATAACCAAGACTCCAAATTGTCTACCATAGCTAACGTTTTCATCTAGCAAAAGTAATAACCCACTACCTAAAAGAGCCGAAACAGCACAAAGAACATAACTGAACTTAACGAGTCTAGTAACTCTTAAAAACAACCCATTACTGATTGAAACTATAGGAACAGTGATAATGAATGGTAATAAATCAATACCTGATTGCCAAGCACTAGCTCCCTGAACCACCTGAAAGAAAATAGCCAAATAAACGGTATTCACGATGAATTGTATAAAAGCAAATAATCCACCCAAACATGACAAGAATGTTGGAATGGTGGTGATGGCTTCTTTGATGATAATGGGGTTTTTGGAAAATTGGAAATTATAGACACAAAACACAATCAAAATCAAGCCTCCAAGAACAAAGCATACAATAACAGCGGCAGAGTTCCAAGGGAAATCTTGACCCCCAAAAGTCAAGGCTAAAAGAACTAAAATCAAACCAGCCAGTATCAAAAAAGTCCCCAAATAATCGATTTTGGACAACTTAAACTTTATATTTCCTTCAGGTGGTGGGGGATTAAATGACACGAGCAAAAATGCAGCCCCCAACCCCGAAATCGGTAAGTTGATCCAAAAACACCATCTCCATGTAACATGAGTTGAAAATGACCCCCCAATGAATGGCCCCAATGCTGAAGCTACCGAGAAGGTAATACCAATAAGAGTCATAGATAAGGCTCTTTTACTCACCGGAACAACTTCACTCAAAATGACCATGGTCATAGCTTGTATAGCCCCTCCTCCAACACCTTGGATGACTCTTGCCACAATCAACATATCCATATTCTTCGATAAGGCTGCAATCAATGAGCCAATAAAGAAAAAGAAAAGCCCCGAAAGCATGGTATATTTTCTACCAAAAGCAATGGAGATTTTCCCCCAAGAAGGAGCAAATGTCGCCATGGGAAGCATATAACCCGAAGTCAACCAACCGATTTTTTCAAACAGGTTAAAATCCTTACCAACATCCGATAATATTGTAGCGACGATAGTCTGGTCTAAGGCAGATGCAAATAATGTAAGTACTACACTGAGTAGTGTGAGGGCCAATTTGTATCCATGAAGATATTGGTCAGCAGCTTCAGTTCCGTCACCGGCATTACTTTCGTAATATTTCCCTTCTTGTTCGGATCTGGGATCTATATTATCGGGTTGTTCTTGTTTCATGGGTGAAGTGTAAGAAATTACTTAGGCCAGACTTTTCACGATGGCTTGCGGCTGCGTCACTGGTGGGACAGCCCTGCGAAGCGGGACGACTTCGGACTTATGGTACCAATACAACACTATAACGGGGAACCGTAGACATTATGGATTTTTCCGTATATGGAGGTAAGTGGCTGTGGATTAGTATGAAAGAACACGAAAGGAGATTTATGGATATATAGACATGGCTTTATGTACACAGACCCAGCCAATTGGGTGTGTACAGAAAGTCCCAAAACGGTAATATGCAGCACTGACTGCAAAAGCCACAGATCGACAGAGATGGGTCCTCAAATGCATTAAATTAATAGGTATAGATTATACAACATTATATAACATTATATTCGTATTCATGGCCATTCTTGGTCACCACCAACACCATCTTTTCAAACATAATGTTGTTATTCTCTACGATTCCACCGACTCTAACTTTCCCCACATAATGATCCTCAAACACTCTATATTCCCCGTCGAACAAGTAAGATAAATCGTTGAAATTCATGGAAGGCTGATCAAGTGAAAATAACTTGAATTCCACCAACTTGATGGCCCACGTTACCGAGAGATTCATATCCCGGAATCTATTGCTGCACTTGTCCTTGGTAGCGATGAATTTAAGACCACTGATCGAAGGACAATTCACCTGGAACTGGTAATTGACGTAATTATCATGTAAGTGCAAATTTCTCCAATTCACCACATCGGAGGATGTGATTATTTTATTGTTAATAAGTAAGTTCAAGATTTTGAATTTCATCCGTTTATTCAACATCTCTTCATCAAGTGAAAGATTGTCTATATCAAGATATTTTAGGCTCAGATCACTGTATTTCAGTTTGGAAAAATAGTTAGCATTGATCCACAATGGGAGAAATATACTCTTGGTGGAGGAGTTTGAATCTATGAAATCAAGGAGCTGGTAACTTAGATAGAAGCTCATGGTGCAGGTGGATGAGATTATCATAAGTCCGATAATCATTTGGATGGGAAGGGGTTTTGGTTTGAGGTTGATTTGTGGATGGTTCCACCGAACACTCCCCGTCTTCCATTGGGGTTTCAATGGACGCTTGAAAACTAGGGATCGAGAGTTGCCAATATTTGGTAATATTCTTGATAATTTGAACATGGGATGTGGAGTCTCGCGGTGGGCTGGGGATAATAGTGGTGGGGCTACTGCGATGTGTGGTGCCGCACTGAGATGGTCAGATGGTCAAATGGTCAAATGGTCAAATGGTCAAATGGTCAAATGGTCAGATATTACCGGGGGTTATATGCAGGTCACCAATATGACCCTTTTGATTCCATTCAATTTTGAACTTAAATTAGCGGAGGTTTTGGGGAGGACACAGGCCGGAATAGACGATATATATCCCGGTTTTGCAGAGGTTTTAGCACACTTGTGGCAGGAAATATGGCGTGTTATAAATAGAGAAAGTTAAATAGAAAAATGGGCTGGATGCAGGAACTAGACATCGATATAAATTGGCCACCAACAAAGTTTGACGGAAAGAAGCGGGAATTTCACCGCAATATTTCATTATTTAAGTAGACAAAATATCTCCTATTTCAACACTATAACCAAATATTAGTAGATCACATAATCGGACCTCTAGCTTTATCAGATAATAGGAATATCGGTACCTCACACGACCCCTAAACCCAACTGGCGAGTCTCGGACATCGCACGACCACCCCATCAGTTTGCTACTTCCTTTTCTTGTCGCAGATATGCTGATATCATTATCAGATAAGTCCCCCTCCTATCCGAACACCATCTATAATTGTATATATTTCGTTTCTACGTCGCTTTACCTCATCCCCTAATACCACGCCCCCTCTATACCCCAACACCACTCCCGTCACCTCTACATTTACCACCCACCCAAAGACCTCTTATCAGCCCTAACGATTCCCAGTTTCGGAAACTATCGCCGACGAAGCTTAATCTACGTGCCAGCACCAACAAATTTTTTCTTTTATCACTGGAAATTCTCAGGATAAAAATTAAAAATTTTCAGTGATAAAGATTCACACAGATAACGATTTTCCACATTACTTTTTTCGTTTGAATTATCTTCAAATATTTCATATCCATATATCGAAATATTTTATATTACAGCATCTATCAGTTGAACGTCGTGTCGTTGTATCGTAAACCTGTCATAATATGAGTGAAATTCAACGGTTACCAACTCATTTAAATGCTGCCACAGGTCCAGCTCCTGGCCCTAGTCCTGCTCCAGCCCCTGCCACTGCCACTGTCACTGCTCCAGCCCCTGCTCCAGCCCCTCGTTCCAATGTGCCAACCGTAGCAGGTATCGCCACTATTCCCAGTCAGGCTTCCGGCCACACACACACCAACAACACCAACACCAACACCAACAACACCAATAACACCACTGGTACTTCTGACCATGTGTCCATTAAAAGAGAAGATGACGAACTAAGTGAAAAATCCGTCAACTCGCTCTCAGACTCCCCGGGCCCCACGGGAGAATCGCTTCATCAGACGGTCAGTGCCTCGAGTCTTGGTAGTAATCCGGTCCACCCCAATGCCAAAACCACCACCCACGTCAACAACGGCACCACCACCACCAAGACTAATATACTGTCACCAATCTGCCACAATTGTAAGACACAAAACACCCCGTTATGGAGACGAGATGAGACGGGTCAAGTATTGTGTAATGCCTGTGGATTGTTTCTTAAACTCCACGGAAGACCTCGTCCAAGCTCTCTTAAAACTGATACCATTAAATCAAGGAATAGAGTTAAACAGGGGACCGTGAACCCAGGGAAATCTTCCACTCCTAATACTCCTAAATTGGAACTGAAAGATCTGTCCAAGAAACAATCACCAAAACTCAATAAAAAACCAGATCTTCAACCACAATATCACCAATTTCATAGTCCAACTATGCATTTACATAACCAGAACTTATCCCATGCCGTTCAACCATTACATTATCCGTCATCCACCCCAACTAACTTTGCTCCTGGATTACAGAGAATCACTTCTCCTTTATTACTTCTGAACACCTCTTCAGTTTCCAATACCAGAAATAGTAATTTATCTTCCAATCCAATTCAACAAGCGGCTGGAGCTTTGGAAAATATGTCGAATGAATTGGGCCCAAGTGCCACATTTCAAAAGAATAAAATGACTACTCCATTGTCATTGATAAATAATAATAAGGCTCAGATACAACGAGAACAAAGTCCGAATTTCTCGACTCCTTCATCGGCTCTTAATTTCTCCAAGCCCTTGACACCAAATGGTCTTAATAAGACCATAAGCTCTCCCAGTTTTGGTCCTCAGTATCATTTGTCTCAAGTTAACCATCCAATGGTGAAGCCGGAGACGTTACCACCAATTCAACAAGTTGCTTCTATGGGCAAGCCAAGCTTACCACATATCTCCAACTTGACTGGTAATGCCAATGCCGGTACCAATGGTAATGTTGGTGCCAACACCACCACCACAAACACCACCAATACTACAAACACCACAAACACCAGCAATACCAATAACACCGCCACAAACACCAACAATCATCCTAATGCTAACAATAACCCTCCTAACGCTAACAGTAACGCTAACAGTAACTCCAACAATAACTCCACGCCTCCTAACCCCAATCCTCCTAACACGAACACCAACCATCCTGACCCCAACACCAACACCAACGCCAACCCACCACCAAACCCAAATAAAAAAGACGAAGAAATAACCATTCTCAAGACCAGAATAAGTGAACTAGAACTTGTAAATGATTTATATAGAACTAGAATAATGGAACTCGAAGCCATGGAACAGGCTGCAAGACTTCGGGAAATGTCCATGACCAGAAGATTAGAAGAAGTCATGAGTTTACAAGAAGGTGGTGATCTAAAAAGAGTTAAATATGATGTATATGATGTTTAATTAAATAGATACACTAAATAGACGAGTAGTAACGGTAACGAGAATAAATACACTCAATAAACAGATATTGATTAATTCAAGTCTTAACATCAGGTTCATCCTTACCAACATATTCCTTAAATTTCAATAATTCAACGACAAACTTGATATCATCAGCCAAGTACTCATCAACTCCCAAGGTATTTTTAGCCCTATCGTCGGTATACTTTTCCAAGTATAATCTAATGGTAGCACCGGAAGAACCAGTACCAGATAATCTTAACACGATTCTTAAACCATTGGTGAATCTAATAAATAACCCTTGTTTTGAAGCCACTGATCCATCTAAATCCGTATAGCTAAAATTACCTGATTCTTGAATTTCATATCCTGATAATGATGGTTTGGTTTCGACAATATTAGTCAATTCATCAATAACCTTATTGGCCCCTTCAGAATCAACATTTTCAAAATCGTATCTGGTGAAAAAGACTCTACCGTATTTTTCCCAGAATTTATCTTGAACAGATTTAATACTTGGTTTTTCATTTGGGTACAACTTGTTGAATCCAGCCAAAACATTTAACCAAGCAATAATAGCCCATAAGCCATCTTTTTCTCTGACATGATTCGAACCAGTACCAAAACTTTCTTCTCCACAAATACTTAATTTCTTACTATCAAATAATGCACAAAAGAATTTCCATCCGGTTGGAACTTCATAGCAATTCAAGCCTTTTTCCTTAGCCACCAAATCAATAGCAGCCGAAGTTGGCATTGATCTAGCTAATCCATAAACTCCTTGTTTCTTGAAATAAGGGATGAAATCGGAATATTCCGAAATAATAGCTACCGAATCACCAGGAGAAACAAAAGTTTTGGCCCCATAAATCATGTTCCTATCTCCATCACCATCAGAAGCAGCCCCAAAGTCAATGTTCTCATTATCAACTTTAGTAACCAAAGTCTTAGCATACGTCAAATTAGGATCCGGATGCAATCCCCCGAAATCAGGTAAAGGTTTATAGTTTTGAATCGACAGAATATCCAACCCCAATTCCTCAATGAACACTTTATATCCATAGGGTCCAGTTACCCCATTCAATGCGTCAAACAATACAGAGAACGAAGGATTATTGGCTATAAACTGTTTAATCAAATCAAAATCAAAAATCGATTTCAACATATCAACATAATCCGTGGTAGAATCAATGATTTCAACCTCAACTTCTCCGGCCTTGACAGTACCAATCTTGGAAAGATCAACCTTTTCCAATTGGTCAATCTTTATATTCTCAAGAGTCTTGGAGCATTGGTAGATCTTATTGGTCACCAGTTCTGGAGCCGGACCTCCGTTTTCCAAATTATACTTGATTCCCAAATCTTCTTTTGGACCACCCGGATTGTGACTGGCAGTTAAAATGATTCCTCCGGTGGCCTGTCTAATACGGATGATATGAGAAGTGGCCGGGGTGCTCAAAATCCCATCCTGTCCAACAATCAATTTCTTGACCCCATTGGCTGAGGCAATTTGTACAATCAATTGAATGATATGGTCGTTGTAGTACCGACCATCACCACCAATTACCAAGGTGGAATTGGCTGATCCTTGGGGAATAGCATCCAAGATGGCTTGAATGAAGTTTTCACTGTAATTTTCCTGCTGGAACACAGTGACCTTTTTTCTTAATCCGGAAGTTCCCGGTTTTTGATCGGTGTATGGTTTTGTTGGGACGATCATGGTTGATGAAATTTGCTAAGTTGGGGAGCAAGGTATTTATATGAAAAATATGTGGGTGAAAAATATCGGCGTGGGGAAACCGATTTGGTGGGGAGATCCTGGAGGGTGTGGGTTTAGAGTTTAGGGGAAGTTGGATGATTTTGGTGTGTATATGAAGGGATGTGTGTAGAGGGGGCTTGCATCAGTGGGTTTAGGGGCTGAAGTCATATTTGATTCAACGTATATTTCAGCTTATTGTCGGACTTCCAATGCTAGTCCCTACACACACACCTATAATTAGACAAGGCTTATATGCAGGTCACGAATATGACCCTCTTTATTCCATTCAATTTTGGAATTAAAGATGATGATATTTGGGCAGGATGGTAAGGATGGTATGAAGAGATGAACCCCGGTTTTTTGGCGTGTTTTTCATCCCCTTTCCTGATATATATCGTGTTATGTGTCAGAGATGGTGTGATTATATGCAGTACCAGATCATATAACAATCTATCAATTATACGACAATACACCAAATACATAACAACATATCTATTATATATATATATATATATCGGAATACATCAACATGAAAGATCGTTCCAGGTGTACAGACAAGCATATATTCTATCTACACTATCTATCCTCTGATAACCTTGTTCATGGCATCAGCCAAGTAATCAACATTATCGTCATTGACACCCGAAATACTAAATCTACCATCTTCAGTAGCATAAACGGAATATTCTTCTCTCAATTTAATAACCTGTTCCTTGGACAATCCGGTATAAATAAACATACCTCTTTGTTGTTTCAAGTGTTCCCAATTGTAAATCGATTTATCCAACTTTTCGTATAATTTGGTTCTAACGGTGTTTAATCTACCTACAACATCATTCAAATCACCCAACCAATCTTGTAATAATTCTGGATTAGCAAAGATAGTTTCAACAATCTTAGATCCGTGAATTGGAGGAGATGAGTACATTGGTCTAATCAATTTCTTCAATTGAGATTCAATTTGTTTAGCTTGTTCACCCGACTCAGTGATAAGTGAGATTGATCCGGTTCTTTCACCATACAATCCCATGTTTTTAGCAAATGATTGACACAAAGAGTAAGACTTGATTTGTCCATCAACAACCAACTTGTTCAATTTTCTGATACTTTCGATATCCTTGAATGGATCACCAGAGGCAAACCCTTGATATGCCATATCGACCATTGGGAATAAATTCTTCTTGACCACAAGTTCCAACACTTGGTCCCATTGTTCATTAGATAAATCCATACCAGTTGGATTATGACAACATGCATGAAGCAAGATGATCGATTCGTCTTCGGCATTGTTGATGGATTCCAATAATTTATCGAAATCCAACCCGTTGATTTCAGTGTTATAGTAAGCATAGAAACTTGGTTCCAAACCGGCATCGGTCAATACAGCAACATGATTGGCCCAGGTAGGTTTAGGGACAATAACCTTCTTTGACGAGTAAAATCTTGCCAAAAAATCAGCAATTACCCGTAACGACCCGGTTCCAGAAATGGTTTGGGAAGTAACGATTCTACCGTCGTTTATCAATTTTTCACCATTAACGTCCTTTCCACTGTTGTTGAAAATGAAGTTTTTCACCACCAGTTGGAAGTTTTTGTTTCCAATGATTCCGGTATATTCCTTTTCAGTTTCCGATTCCAATAACAAGATTTCAGCCTTTTTAACTGATGGGAAAACAATTGGTTTACCGTTATTGTCTCTATAGGCACCAACACCCAAGTTGATTTTTTTGGAATTGGCATCCTTAACGTAAGCTTCGGAAATTCCTAAGATTTTATCTGGAGGAGCCAATGGCACTTCATTCCATTTGAGGCTTCTGGCGGAGATGGAAAAAGATCTGGTTTTGATTGAATTGGAATATTTCAACATTTTTGGGTGAAAAATTTGAAGTGGGATTTCCCGTCTTATATACATGCCGTTTTCGGGATCGCAGGTGGGGTTGAGAAGCGAACCAGATGTGGATGGAACTGGAAGTAACTGTGAACAAAGTGTATTGATATATATATGTAGATGTATGTAGATGGGTGTAGATGTATGTAGATGTATGTAGATGTATGAAGCTACTTCGGTGTATGAAGGTGCTTAGGTGTATGTATGTAAATGTATATACATTTAGGTACCTAGTCTACCTCCATCTCGCTTGAATTACTCATTGATCCGGAGTCAATGTCGTACGACATTCGAATCATAGTGAGTCATCCGGTTTTGTCCTACCCCAGATTTCGCTACTTTGTAACCGTCGGCAATTACATACTATGCAAAGACTCTGCCTATACCTTTAACCATAGGTTCTCACATCGGCTACGTTACTACTTACCTTACATATGACAATTGACCAATGGCATTGTCCCTTTCAATCACCGATGGTATGAGGGGAACGTCTGTGATTCTGAATTCCTAGCCGCGTTCCCTATGTCCGAGCATTCGGCCATTGGCTGCAAATTTTCGATGCGACTATATGTGAGCTAGTGGGACGATAGTGGGTCTTCCATGGGCACATTGGAATGGCGATTTACATTTCGAAAGACTTGTGATTATTGTTATCATTTGTGGTTTCGTTAGTGATTTCCCGAATTTAATTGCCTGTTTGCATGCTTTTGAGTTTATATCTGCAATTATCACATCTGGTAAGTTATTTACGTCTTTTATGTACAAATTTCGTTTTGTTTTGGACCGAATATGTTGTATGTGAGTGAAGATCACCGATTCGACTTTTGTCTCGGGTAGAGCAGGGTGGATATGGGTAATTGCATCATTAGATATCTCTATAAATGACTGTAATCCTGGCTTATACATCATTATCTCTGCAAGCTCTGATTGACTCACGTTTAATTGCCTATTACATGGGACAAAAGCGGTGTCAAAATACTGGTTGAATAACTGCTCGACAATAACCCGTTCATCGGCCGCATGCTGGTCTACGATAGCTAGGGTGTCATTGACTCGTAAAAGTATGAACTTGTCCTCGATTTGTGATATTACAACAGCACACAGAAGATCAGCTTTTGTGAAATTAATTTTGAATTGAGTTTCGGGAAATTTAAGAGGAATCGGTTTGTCTAGTTTACGTTTTTGAAGCGATTTCTTTGGCGAAGGAGTCCTTGGCAATTTTAGTATCTCCTCTCCATAGAATTTTCGAAACATATTCCCGAGAATCTGGATAACCAAATCCTCGTGTTTACTGAATTGGATAATCTTTGATGGATCCTGAAGAATTTCCGTGGGATATACTTCACAATGAATCTCTACCCAGCAAACGGGGGATTTTTTGAATATATCTAGATTATATAGCCGATTGTTGAGTAAAATTATCTGTAAACCTTTACATGAGTCGTGAGAAAGCCAGGCATTGACGATGTAATTATCGGTGTGAGTTCTGACTCTCGTGAAAGTGTAGTTGGTGTTGAAAAGACCGTTGATGGGGGTGTCCTTATCGGCATTGATGTGGCATTTGTCATTGATGTAGAGTTTGAAATTCGGGAGTTTTAGGGCTACAAGGCGTTTTTTGAGCAGGTCGAGAAAGTGTTGGGGGCCATGACTTTGGATTTGACGAAGCCTGACGGGGAGATTGTGAAAGGGACGGTTTAGCGACACCAACGTGCCGTTTCCTTCAGCAGAGACAGGAAGGGAAGTAGCAACATCAGTAGCAACAGCAGTAGCAACATCAGTAGCAACAGCAGTAGCAACAGCAGTAGCAACAGCAGCTTCCACGTTGTCACCATCGGCAACAGGATCAGAAAACACCCTCTTCCACGTCTTACCTTCCCTTGTCGACACCACCACCAATTCCCCCACCAAAGTCATATTGTACAACCCCACACCTTTAAAACCATAAGTTTTGCAGCCACTAATATCTTGCCAACCAGATATTTTAGAAGTGCCGTGATTTTGCAAACACAAAAGTTCATCTTTAGTCATGCCAAACCCATCATCAGAAACACTAAAACTCAAATCATCCCACAGAATCCGTACCATGACATTATTAGCACCCGCATCTATACTATTCTGGATGAGCTCAGACACGCAGAAATCAAGACTACCAACTGCCAGAGACTGTAGTTTGTGGGAGTCGGGCAACACGTGGATCGCCATGGTCAAAATCCAACCAACTATGCACAAGTGTCTAATATACAGTAACCAAAACAATACAATATAGATAGTATCTACTGTAGGCTACGCTTATCCACTGTAGGCTACGCTTATCCACTGACCACGATCCACTGGAACCCACGCTAGATGCCGGTGCAGCGAGGCCGTTACCCGCACAAGGCTCTGTATAAATACCAGAAAAAAAAAACTTTTTCATTAACGCAAAATACAGTTCAGTTGCAACGATAGGAAGTTTCTCTTTGAGGTCTAGACATTGTCGGGACCCATGACCCTGAGATATTACGTTGCCCTAGGTTATTGAAGCTGGACTGGAGATCAAAACGGTAAATCTTGGGTGCAGCGTTCTTTTGTTCGTAGAACTTAGAGAGACCTTCGTGTATCTCGTCTGGAGAAGGTTGCAAGGATTTGCTGGACAGCAGGTGCCAGGGTACTTGAGTCTCTATATCTGTACATCTCTTTATTCTCTTTATTCTCTTTATTCATTTCTATACTTCCACTTCTTGATATATATCTACATCTCTATAAATCTTTGTACATCTATGTCTGTACACCATGTTTCCATCGCATCTCATCGGCTTACGATTCACTGATAAATCTGTCTGCGAGTTCGTGAGTCCCAGTTCGTGAGTCCCAGTCGCTAGTCCGAGAAGTCAGTCCCAGTCGCTAGTCCAAATAGTCAGTCCACAGACACCAATGAATATCTTATTTCTTTTATCACTATGTACAGCAATAACTGCCACCACCACATCATTAGAATCGTCCTTTGCTTCTTCCTTGACCAACGTTTCTTGTAGTGAAATCCCCACTTTACTGGCTCCACTACAATGCCAGTTAATGTCCCAATGCAATGAACTTGTGCTTGGAAAACTCAATTTCCTTAATTCTTACTACTGCCACAATAAATCTTTAACGTTACTAGCCCTTATAGTAACATTGATTATTTGCTTCTTTGGGCTCGGGGTTACAGCTTCCAATTACCTTACACCCAATCTCCATTTCATCTCCCGGTTCCTCAGTTTACTGGATAATTTAGCCGGTCTAACTCTAGTAGCTTTGGGGAACAGTAGTCCCGATATATTGAGTATATACAAAGCCATGAATATGGGACACGGAGACTTGGCCGTCTCGGAACTTATGGGGGCCTGTTTCTTTATTACGTCTGTTGTGGTGGGTTCTATATCGATTTTGCACCCATTTAAACTCCCTACCAATTTATTCTTGAGAGATTCGTCTTTTTTTGTGTTTGTGTCAATCATCATTTTGTTGGCTATTTTGAAGGGGAAACTTGGTTTGATCACTTGTTTCCTGTTAATCGCTTGTTATTTGGTGTATGTTATATATGTGGTAGTCACTCACTCCACTGCCAAGAGACAGTTTCTAGCTACCCAGAGAGAGTATCGTATCAGAAACAACTTTCTACCACTGACAGCTGGCCTGGTTGGTGAAGACATTGACCTGGAATTTGCCCACAGTACCGAAACTCTTCCGGCTATTGATGAGTTGAACTTCGCCAATTACGATGATGACTTTCAAGATGAACTTTCAAATGAAATTGATCAGGTGAGACTCGAGATGGATGACATACATTCCTATGATTTAAAACATCTTATTAGGGAATTAATATCTCATAAAAAAGGGAAGTCTTCCATTCAATTACACAACGAAAGACGGTTAAGACTCGAGGAAAACTCCGGGATCACCATGAATGATAATAGTGATGATGTTCATGAACACGATAATGATGAGTATTTCCCATCCTCTAAATCGGCATTCTCTGAATTGGTGGATTTAGGACCACTTCCTGAAAATCTCCTACAAAAAATATTAGCTATAATGACAATACCTGTCAAAGTCCTTTTATCAATGACTATCCCAGTTTCACACGTCAGTGACGATGATTCTATAAAGGTAAATTTTGCTAGAATCGGATCAGTTATCGGGTTTATTAATCTTAATTGTGTTCCTTCCACCTTCTCAAGGTTTTTCTTTGTAAATATCCCAATATCTTTGGCCATTGGGTTTATCCTTTGCAAGTTCAACATCAAGCCAGTTTACGCCGCCATTGGGTTTGTTACGGCTATATTGTGGATATCGATATTCGCAACAGAGATTATCAGTATTTTAAAATCATTTTCATTGATATTTCACATAAGTGACGTGATATTAGGTTTTACAATCTTTGCTTTGGGAAATTGTATAGGTGACTTCATAGCCAACTATACCATTGCTAAATTGGGTATGCCTCTTATGGCATTTGCTGCTTGTTTCGGTAGTCCTTTATTATCCCTTACATCTCTTGGTGCCAGTGGTATTATAATATTACTAAACAATAATCATCTGGAGTATATAGATACCATTTCACATTCGTATATCCTACAGTATTCACTGTCATTGGTCCTATTGATTCTAGGGCTCATTGTGAATATTGCCATTATTTATTTCATGAGTAGAAAACATAACTGGTATATGAATGAAAAGGTCGGCCTTGCTCTTATATGCAACTGGGCATGTATAAGTTTAATATGTATTTTGGTCGAAGCCATATAGTGTATTAATAAAAAGTTGCAACATCAAATGTCGGACCAATGTCGGGTAAATGTCGCATCCTCCATCCCATCAATAATCAATTTTCCAATGCGGTTGCAAAAACTACGCGTCCATGCCCAGTACTAAATTAAATTACGATAAAGTCCAACACGAGCTCGACAACTCGGCATATCTTGATTCCGACCTTCCTACTATAGCTACTCCCTTCGGTAGATCACTCCTCGAAATCCAGGGAATTTTAAATCTCCCCAAAGAGAAAATAAATAACGGGGCAGAGTATATAACGGTCGATGACATATATGAAGCAGTGCAGTTTGGAAAATTGATTTTCGATGAAAAGGACCCAAAAAAAGTCACATTACTTATAGGAAACTCCCAAAGACTTCTTGGAACCGTTGTAGATTTGGAAACACCTTTGGGACTTTTGAAGATTCCTAAATACAATGAAGAGAAGGTTCCTGATATTGATATGATTGATATAATACGAAAGAAGGTAATCTTCAAGCATAGACCGTTACCTATCATGTGAAAGACATGTACCTATAGCATTCTACCAAATATATATATATCTCTAATAAATACTCAAAACTATAAATTTGGACCTTGACTGTTACGGTGACTCCATTCAATCGAAGTGGTATCTTGAAAGTATCCAATTCTATCGACAATAATAAGATTATCATAGATCTTTAAAATGTCATCTTCACCAAATCCTATACTCTTCAAATAAGCCACGATTCCATGATACTTTTCATTGAACATTTCAATGGTAGCTAACATAGCTTCATATCTTGAGCTGATTAAATTGCTAAATCCATCATTTTCAATGGTCCAGTTATCTCTTCCTTGACTTATTGAAGTCTCAAGTTCTTTGGGATCCCCTAACTTAGTCTTAGTCTTTTCGATCATTTTGAGGAAATGCTGCTTGATTTCCTGGTGTTGTGGTCTTAAACCAATTGTTGTAAGTTCATATTCCTTAGCTATGGTATGTTTGTCCAAACCAGTTAAGAGAAGAATCAACATACTTAGCACCCCAGTTCTATCTTTACCGGCAGTGCAATGGAATAAGAAAGCATCAGAAGGATGGTCTCTAATATATTCAAAGATGGTTTTGAAAGCTTGT
This sequence comes from Yamadazyma germanica, assembly GCA_030574815.1. Lineage (NCBI taxonomy): Eukaryota > Fungi > Ascomycota > Pichiomycetes > Serinales > Debaryomycetaceae > Yamadazyma > Yamadazyma germanica. The sequence continues at coordinate 54,735 of JAJMFS010000023.1, read as the reverse complement.
CTACCATTTAAAAGCATATCTTCGTAAACATTGACATAAGTATGCCAACTAGTCATCAAATTGGCATATCTAACAGCAATAGCTTGTGGAGAATAATCTTGTTCACCAAAGACAGGAGTATGAACTCTTCTAATACCATATTGCTCCAAGTCAGTTGGGGCCCCATCTCTAGCAATTTCGCCATCAGATCTAAGATCAAACACCACCTTGATATTCATGTTTTTCAAGGAATTCTTCCCGTCTTCGGTGAGATTTCCTAAATGGGCACATCTATACATGTAATTATGTTTAATGTAATATTTACCAGGACGAGGATTGGTCTTCAACGGGAATTTGGGATTGGTAACTAACCAACCACCAATATCTCTGAAATTGCTGACTCCTTCAACTTGTTTCCATCTCGATAAATGCCCGATGTTCTTAGACGAATGTAAAAATCTTTCCAATTCTTTTTGTGGATCTAAATAGTCAATGATTTTATCAACAACCACCAGACTATAATTGACTAATTTAGATCTATTAAGAGGTAAATTATGTGGATTATAATCTTCGGCATCAACCACATTTTCAATGGGAACAGTTCCATAAAAGTTATGATCCGCCAATGGAATAAGATCTAATTGGTGGGAAAAATGGCCTCTATTCAAAACATTGGCGAAACAAGCACTATCTTCAATCGGGATAATATCATCATGTAATCCATATATACTTAACACCAGGGTATCCAACGCCAATTGATTCAATCCACTTAAATCAGCCTCGGCCAAATCCAATAATTCCCGTTTTTTAATAGGCACTAGCTGGAAAGTTCCGTGACGTAACATGGTCTGTTCCACCTCTTTGAATTCCCCGTCGTGAAGTGGATATCTATCTAATACAGTCGGAGACGTGTATCTTGATGACGTGTTGACTAGATTTGGAACAATAATGGCCTTGGAAGCATTATCAGATTTACTAATATTGTCCTGTTCCATAGCCCAAAGAAACATAGCTACACTACCTCTTGAATGGGATATGATCGATGATAGAGTGAAGTTAATTCCCAAGGGATTTTTCGAGGAGTCTCTGACAAACTCAGCCGATCGTTGGATATCTTGAATATCTTGCTTCAAAGTCCTGCCGTCTTGTTCAACCTCGTTATCATCACTACTTCCACAACCTCTAAAGTCAATTCTAAGGGAGTACATCCCCAATTCGTACGCCAAACGATGGGCTAAAAGTTTCTGGTAACAATAGTTCCGGTGACCTCCTTGACCGTGGAGGATTATGGCGATTTTGTGGGAAGCTGGAGGGACATTTTTGGTGAAAATGTCTTGGGTGGAAGTTGCTGATGGGGGGATGGCTAGGGTGCCGGAAATTCCATTGAAAAACACCTCTTTTTCCTCAGGGATTTTGGGTATTTGTGTCATGATTTACGGTAACTGGACAAGTTGTTGATTTTTGACTTTACCAGGGATTCTAGGGGTTTTATTGCAAGCTGTGGAAGTTAAAGTTGAAGAAATCATGTGCGGGGGATGTGGACATGTGATGTGCAGGAGCGTGGAAATGGGTGAAGTAGGTGAAGTAGATGAAGTAGGTGAAGTAGGTGAAGCATGGGTGAAGCAGGTGTAGCATGGGTGAAGCATGGGTAAAATACGACGTATATAATGTATAGTGTATATATATAATGCATATTTGTAATATATGGTATATATAGAGTTGTGCATTTCCTGATGTGTTCTTGTTCCCATTCCGGATTGGGACAGATTTTGCAGCAATTATTTTGCAGCCATTATTTCTACTACCAGTGGATAAGTTATATGGTGTATTTGTTGGGTGAGTTGTAAATAGCTATTATGAAAGGCTCTTGTTGTTCCTCGAGATTTACTAATGAATAGTTGAATACCGACCTCGGCATAACGTGAAAAGTAACTAATTGGTACAACGACAAGTTGGTTGTTAATTGTACAAATGGTACGAAGAATACAGAGAATAAAGAAGACAGGGAATAAGGAAGACAGATGGTACAAAGTGTATAGAGAATAAATAATACAAAGAACACAAAGACTATAGAAAATAAATAATACAAGGAACACAAACACTAGAGAACAAACAATAAAGTGAACTGGTCCTTACTACATAAGATTTTGATTATTCAATACATTACTCCAACCACTGTAAAGAAAAGACAGTAGACTAGCAGGATGATGTGAAGAGGTACAAGCAAAATAAAAATATACGAATATATAAAGATTCTTCATGATAATCACCCAATCTTCACCATCTGACCCTCGACACTACTCCTACTTAAACTCATCAGTCTCGGTAGAAAATTTTCTTGTAGATTTTAGATTCTCTGAAACAAGATAGAGCTTTATATTGCTATATCAATATAGAGTGTGGACAGCAGAGAGAAATTGATACGGGCAGATAACGTACTTGAAGACATAACCAGTTTTCATCGCTGTTTTCTCCCGAACAGTCATCGTAGTATATAGAGATAAACCAGTAATTACCAGTAAATTTTCCAAAGGTCATTCTTTCACAGAGCCATTCATGATCTATGTATATTCTCTTCTATACGACATTCAACCATCAACATATCCAACTCGGTAAATATGTTTTGCTGTAAATATGTTTTGCTGGACAGGAAATGGCCATGTAGTAGCAGGTGTCTTAACTAACGCAACAACTTCAACGAGTTCTTCTGGCTTCCTTGACTTCCAGCAACTCCTTCTTTCTTCTCAAGTAATCGAGGTTCTGACACTCTTCCCAAGAGTGTTTATCTCCTCCACAGTCAACCTTGGAATTGGCACTTTGTCTAATAAGACAAGTTTGATATAATGCAAAATAAATGGCACATCTATCTCTCCATTTCATTGGGACTTTATATTTTTGCAAATCATCTTCGGAAACTGTGTTTGGTTAGTACATACTGCACACCAGAAATGGAAGAAAATACATACGAAGTGGTGGGAACTCAGTAACTGACATTGTCCAATGAGATATTTGGTATTTCAATTCGCAGAAGTAATGAGATGAGTGAGGTGCAGAGAGAAGCAGAGAGAAGCAAGAGACACAAACGGACAACCAGAGAAAAAGAGGAAACGTTAATGTATGTGTATATGTATGTACGTGTTTTATATTGTATGCTATGCTACAGTTAATGGCCTCCCAATCTTTGTTTTAATAAATTATACTGACATTTATAGAATTCGTCTTTAGTGGTAGCGCAGAAGCTGGTACCTTTATCCAAACATTTGTAGTAGTTTATGAGATGACTAGCACAAGAGTCTCTATGTAAAAGGGGGACATTATGGTCATCCATTTCTCCAACGGAGGGGAGGGCTGGGAAATTGTATGGTTCTGAGTGGGCCATGTTGTTGGGACTTTGAGGAAGAAAAGTATTTTGAGACTGAGAAATGAGGGAACTCAGTGATGCACTATATGATTTAGCTACTCTGATGTTAGCCTGTATTATCTAGCTATTCTTCTTGATGTCATAATATATTATCTAGCTATTCTTCTCGAGGTCACCCTATATTATCTAGCTACTTTTCTCGATGTCATATACTACTGCTTCTCGATGTCATACTATATTATCTAGCTACTACTTCTACTTCTCCTCAATGTCATACACCAACTGGCCATCGTCTACCGGATCATACGCCTTCAACAAAAACTTGGAAAACCTCTTCAAATTATCAACCCCCCGGATCTCAGTCCCCAACAATGGCATCTTGACCAAATGATAATCCTCATACAACTCGGCCATTTGATCCAAATACTTCTTTTGCATCTTCCATCTAGCTTTGCATCTCTTACAATCATCTCCGTTATCAGCAAACAACAATTGATTAACAACAATCGAATTGACATCCATATTGTAACTCATCAATTCCTGGATCATTCTTTCGGTCTCATATAATGATAAAAATTCAGAAATACATACACATACAAAAGTAGTTAAATCTGCGTTAGTGAATTGCTCATTAACTTCGGCAACATTGGTTTGTAATTCATTCAATTTCTTGAAAATATCTTGTTGTTGTCCACCTCCCAACATGCTCATCATTGGTCCCAATTTACCGCTCAATTCTTGGAACTTGCCCAATAATTTCTCCAATGTCGAAGGTAATTGAAGAAATCTTAATGTATGGCCGGTAGGTGCCGTATCAAAAATGATTGTTTTATAATTAATAACCCCTTCAGCTTCAGATTTTTGTGATTTGATATGTTTCAAAACTTCCATGAACGAAAGCGCTTCATCAATCCCAGGAATTGATCCCGTCAAGTCATTCATCATACTTTTCAACGGATCATTAGCATCAGTATTGTATTGAACCGCTTGTTGTTGCAAATCCGACATGGCCGCCTCAGGATCAATCTCCATACATGACAAGTTCGATAACCCTTCGACAGGAGTGGCGTTTTTGTTGAATTTTTGACAAAAAGCGTCCGATAAATTGTGGGCTGGATCGGTGGAGATCAATAAGAATTGATCCTTGGGGTAATTAAGAGCAAGTTGAACGGCTATAGAGGAGGACGTCGTGGTCTTACCGACTCCTCCCTTACCTCCAACAAAGATCCATTTCAAGGAATTTTGGTGGACGATTGATTCTAACGTTGGTTCTAATTCGAAGTCCATGGTGAGAAATGGGGAAATGGGGAATGGGAAATACTGAGATGTTTGTGCGGTGATATGGTGGTGATGTGGTGGTATTCTAGAATGTTCGCGGCGGTGGTGGGTGGTGGAGTGGTGGTGCGACAGGCAGCGGCAGCAGCGACAGCAGCGATGGAGTAATCGACAATACTTCCCCAGAAAATACCTGCTGTAAACTGAATCACATATAATCACACTTATACAACATACCCATCGTTCAATATCCCCAAATATACGTTATTTCCATAATCTTTGATGGACTTAAACTGACTTAAACTGGTGAGGTAAGGCGGTATGAAATGTACCCCACGGTAAATACCATCACACTCCCTTCCCATGTTTTCCCAAAGCTCGTTTCCCTCGTGGCATTTCGCAGCCACTCTTCCCCAGTGAGCTCCCGGTACCACCCTGCAGGACCGCACCTGTCAAAATATTATGTCTCACATCCATCTCCATCCACCTCCATCGCCCCAGATTATGAAATGAAATTCGCTAAAGTGTTCCAGCAAACGCTCGTTGAAGACGAGATCCCCGAGGAATGGGTCGAGGCTGCCATCCAGTACAAAGCTCTTAAAAAATGTATAGGCCGAGTGGTGGATGAGTTGAATATGCTCGGTCTTGAACAGAATACTCTCAAGTTATTGATCGATAAAGTAGAAGTTAACCAGGATGAGACCACGGCTTCCAACCCGATAGTGGCCCAGTATGTATTGAAGAAGACCGAGGATCACGAAGTTATCCCCACGTTAAAAATTATCGTCGATTATAGTACTGAGTTGACAGATGATTATATCGATACTAGTGTTCGGCAGATAAAGAAAAATTTGCAGCAAATCGTTCAGGGACAAAGCGACCAGGAGGGGCCCGAGCATGATAATCAGGAGAACGGTGATATTGAAAATGACCTTGAAAATGTTTTATCTCCCAAAACTTCTGTCCACCAGATGCCCAGTGACTCTGGGGGGAACAAGAAGTATGAAATCTCCATTAGACTTAATTCCGACGCAAAGTTCTTCGATATGTTGAATGAAGAACTCAAGAATCTCGACCAGTTCCAGGCCCATGAAGAAGAAAAAATGATGCAACAAATAGAGGAGGTGGGTAATATACTTAAACATCTCTCGTCGAGAGAATCTTTGAGGAAATCCGATATATATACATGGCGAGAATTGTTCAAGTTATTCTTGGACAGTGAAATTTACTTCAAGTATAATGATATAACTTATAAAAGCTCTGAGAAATCCTTGGATCAGGTGAAAACTAACCTTGAAACATACCATCAACTCGTCCACAAATCCAATATAATACGGCAGTTCAAAAACAAGAAACTGGCCCAGGCCTTTGGACAGTTCCTTCAAATCAATGATTATCTTCTCAAAGTCCTCCAGTTTCAGTCGATCAATGGGACAGCATTCCGTAAAATCTTGAAAAAATTTGATAAGCAAACATCACTTAACGTGAAATCCCGACTTCCAAAACTTATATCTGATGATCATGTGTTTTTCACCGGGAAATCCCTCAGTCAGTCTATATGTTATATAATTCAATCTTCGTTATTACAAGTGGTCCCACAACTAGAGGATTATACTTGTCCTATCTGCTTGGAAGTGGCATTTAAGCCGATCAAATTGGACTGTGGACATTTGTTTTGTGTCCGATGTCTAGTTAAAATGAAAGGCGAAAACAGACTAGACTGTCCCATCTGTAGAGCTCAAAAGGCGATTTCAAAAGCCGATGGACTGAATTTAGACGTAGATACCATGATGTTAATGCAAAGAATGTTTCCTAAAGAAGTTAAACGGAAATTGAAAGATAGAGACAAGGAACGATACAATGAGGTATTCGGGGAAAATAAGTGTGTTGTAATGTAGTAATGTAGTAATGTAATAGAGTGCCAAATGTACCTTCCCCAGAACAAAAATGGTACAGCCGTACCATCTGTGTCTGGCACCAGACTACCACCGCGTCTCACTAACATCTCACTAACATCTCACTAACTCTCACTAACCAACCATGTCCATTGATAAGTCCAATAAATACGATAGACAATTACGACTTTGGGCCTCATCGGGCCAGTCCAGTCTTGAAGATGCTCACGTATGTCTTGTCAATGCTACAGCCACCGGTTCGGAGATTTTGAAAAACTTGATTCTTCCGGGAATTGGCCAGTTCTCCATCATCGATGCCACCACTGTAACTGAAGATGACATCGAAGGTAATTTCTTCGTCACATCTGCTGAAATCGGGAAACCCAAAAGTGCCGTTATGACAACCTACTTGACCGAATTGAATAGCGACACGACCGGCCATTCAATTGTCAGTTCGGTTGAACAAATCGGTGATGAAGTTTGGGAATCTTTCACCACCGTAGTCGTAAGTGATTATGTCGATTTGAAGGTGTTGGATCACGTGAAAAGCTTATTGTTCAAGAAGGGTATCCCGTTGATTTTGGTGAATACGGTGGGATTTTACAGCACCATTCACTTGGTGACCCCGGAAATTACTGTCATTGAAACCCATGGCAATAAGTTGTATGACTTGAGAATCGATAAGCCTTGGGAAGAGCTTCAGAATTATGCTCAGTCGTTCGATTTGGATACCATGGATGATACTGATCATGCTCATGTTCCTGCAGTGGTTATATATATCCAGGCGTTGGGACAATGGAGGAAATCCAACCCCGATTCCAATATCCCAAGGACTTCCCAGCAAAAGAAGGAGTTCAAAAAAGTCATAGAGTCTATGTCTCGTAATATTCATTTTGAAACTAATTTCATCGAGGCAGTAGATACTATACATAGAGCTTACCGGAAAACGGAAGTTCCGTCTTATTTGCATACATTTTTCAACGACCCCAAGATAAAAGATGATAATCTTTCGGAAACAACCCCGTTTTTCTGGATTCTTGTCAAAGCCCTTCACCGCTTTGTATTGGCTAATGGTGATATCCCATTAGCTGGTTCTCTCCCGGATATGGCTTCTAACACAAAGAACTACATCGATTTACAGAACTTGTACCGACAAAAGGCTAGCAGTGATAGGGCACAATTGACTCAAGAGATAAACCAGCTTTCCAACCAGTTATTTCACAGGGACATCAATGATCTTGAGTTGAATCTTGTAAATGTCTTTTGTAAAAACTTGCAAAATCTCCACTTAACTGAGGGATCGACCAGTTCTACCAACAAAGAGTTATTCAGTAAGTTAATGTCTGGAATCACCAGTGAATATGACACTTCTACTCAAAACACTTTAGCTATTTATTATGGTATTCTCACTTTGAACTCGTTTATAGGTGTACATGGTCTGGTACCACAACCACAAGAGTTCAATAAGTTTGTGGATATGTTCCGTCTGTTGTTTGGGGTTGTCGACGAAGTCCCCGATTCGGTTTTAACGACATTCGAAGAGATTGTTTGTCATAATGTCAACAATTATCACAATCTTTGTGGATTAATTGGAGGAATTGCATCTCAAGAGGTATTGAAACTATGTACATCTCAGTATATTCCTCTTGATAATTTATTAGTTTTCGACGGAATAAGGTCTGTCAGTGTAAAGTATAAAATTACATAGTTACCAAATCAATCTATAAACCATATCAGCTATCGAAGTTACAAATCATCAAAACCATATCAGCTATCGAAGTTACAAATCATCAAATGAGCCCTGGACTTGGGTATCTTTTTTATGTCTTTTATTTTCTCTGACGACATCTTTCCAGTCCTGCTCTGTTTCTTCATCTTCCGAAGATTCTTCCATGATTTTCTTCTCTATGGCTTCTCTCTTCTTCTTCATTTTTTCTCTTCTATCTTGTTTATTCTCCTTCAGATCAACTTTCTTCGACCAAGAGTCATTTTTGATTTTGTATTCTTTTCTTTTTTTGGCATCGTTTATCTTCTTTTCTTTATCAGCTTCGAGATTTTCCAACCTGGTTTTCTCTTTCTGCTCATCGGCATATGCATACAGATCCATGTCTATCTTTTGGCCTAACCAACCATCTTCTGGCATAAGTTCATTGGGAATATGTTTCGATTCCGGCATCTTTGGAAGACGTAACAACCCGAACATTTTACCCATTCCGATATAATCAAGTAGGGATATTCTGAATATAGAAGACGCCACATGCTTTGAATAATACCTTAAGAAACCAACGTAGGATTTGATGGCCATTTCGTGTAATCCTCTATCGGAAAGGACATATTTCCTCACATGTTCAAGAAATTGTTCATGATTTTCGTTGATTATGGTTGGTACTTCTGCAAGGTTTACATTTTTAACGGCCATGAAATCGACATATTCAATTTCATGACTATTGTCGTTATCACATAAAAATGTTATGGCCTGTCCCACCTTATTAGCTCTCCCAGTTCTACCACAACGATGTAAAAATACATCAGGATCAGTTGGAGGATCTATTTGTATAACAAGATCAACGTCGGGTATATCAATCCCTCTGGCAGCTACATCTGTCGTCATCAAGACATGTTTGGATTCGTATACATCAGCAGAGCTAAATGCATCCAAAGTCTTTAATCTGGACTTACTGCTAAGTTGACCATGCAACGAATGAAATTTTGTCCCGAAATCATCACCCAAAACATTCTTAAATAGAAGATAAAAGTATTTTACAGCTGTACAGGTAGGGAAATACACTATACATTTTTTGAACCGGTAGTCATTACAGATCTTTAACATGGTAGATATTTTATATTCAGGCTCAACCATCATATAGCTCAAATTCAAAGATCTGGGAGCATTTGAGTTGTGTTGGGAATTTGACCCTTTGACAGTAACTCTTACCGGGTTGGTCATACCTGTTCTGAATATTCCATCACCAGCTGCCGATAATGTAGCGGAAAAAAGCCCAGTCCTTCTCTGCTTTGGAAGTCTTTGTAAAATATTGATAACATCTTGGCTGAAGGAAACATCAAGTAATTTATCTGCTTCATCCAATACCACTATTTCTACCCCATTAGGTTTAACAGTAGTAGAGGACATAAAGTCCAAGAATCTACCTGGAGTAGCAATTAGAATCTGGGGCTTTTCTGAGTGGAACTTCTCCAAATCGTCTCTAACAGTTCCAATAGAACCAATCAAAAGTTGAGTTTTGATTGGAATCATCTCCTCTGGCAAAAAGTCGATAAGTGATTGGAATACTTGTTGTATCTGATTAGCTAATTCTCTTGTAGGTGAAAGTACCACAGCATTAAACTGCCCTTTCTTAGCCCTTTCTTTATCGACATACAATAATTTCGAAATTTTCTGAAGCACGGGAATTGCAAAAGATAATGTCTTTCCTGATCCTGTTACTGACTCTACAATAACGTCTTTTGAGGTGCAAAGTAATGGGATAGTGGATGCTTGAACAGGGGTCATGGATGAGAATCCGAGCGATATAATTGCATCGTAAAGCCAAGGATGGAGCTGTGTTTGGAGCTTTGCCCACGATAAAGAACCTTTCTTCGTTTCCATTATCTGTCTGGGTAAGATGCGATGAGATGAGCAGACGAAGCGATGAGATGGTTGGAAATGGTAAGAGCTGGCCGCCGGACGCACTGCGAGACGCACCGAGAAGCACTACGAGACGCACCGCAGAAATAGTTACACTGGGGACATACACCCAATACCGGAACGAGATGAGGTGAGTGAGAAATTTATGTTGAAAAGACTCTGGAACAGAATATCACCAATGGAGCCCTTAGAAGCATTGACGAAGCCCCAACTTATCGCCCGGATCAAAGAGCTTGAGCTGAATCGGAAAGATTTGGTGATATCGGGGAAAGACTTGGGGGCAGAACCAGACAATTGTGTCCCTCCAGCTAAGAAAAAGAGACCATTTGACTTCTCCCAGTACAATACTCGATTTATTGCCATAAAATTTGCATATTTAGGATGGAATTATAACGGGCTTGCATTTCAATACGAACCTACGCCCCTCCCCACAGTCGAAGAGACGATTTTACAAGCATTAGCAAAAGCTAAAATGATTGCAAATCCGGATCCAGGTTGCTGCAAATTTTCCAGATGCGGAAGGACTGATAAAGGTGTCAGTGCCATGAATCAAGTTATATCCTTGAACGTTAGATCTTCATTGACTGATGAACAACAACAGACCAAGGCTAATGACGATAAAGAGATCCCTTATATGTCCATACTCAATTCAATGTTACCTCCTGATATAAGAGTTAAGGCCATATGTCTTCGACCACCGCCTAAATTTGATGCGAGATTTAGCTGCAAATATCGTCATTATAAATACATCATTGAAAAGAGGGGTTTGGACATCGAAAAAATGCAAGAAGCTGCCGAATTATACAAGGGGGTTAACGATTTCAGGAATTTTTGTAAAATTGACGGGTCTAAACAGATCACGAATTACCATAGAGAAGTGTACTCTTCCAATATTATAGAAATGGCAGAAGATCCTAATTTCGTGGTGTTTGATTTAAAAGGTTCTGCGTTTTTATGGCATCAAGTTAGATGCATGGTGGCTGTTCTATTATCTGTAGGCCAGGGCCTTGAACGGCCATCGATCGTCCTGAATTTACTCGACGTCAACACTTATCCACAAAAACCTCATTATGAAATGGCCAATGATATTCCTTTGATTTTATATGACTGTATATTTCCTGAAATGGAATGGATAACCCCAGTGGAGTTAGGTGGCTCCTTCCAGAAAAATGTTAAGGAATTTGCCAAACTTAAAGGATATGTATTAGACCATCAACTCAAGAGTCATATAAGCAGAATAATGAGAGATTCAGTAGTGAAAGATGAAGATAAACTAGCCAATGTCCCAGGGGCGGGGACTATGAATTTGGGAGATGGAAGGGGTAGGAGTTATAGAAAATACGTGCCTATTCTTGAGAGAGACATGGGGGATAGTTTTGAGGTAATCAATGCTAGACATTTGGAGAAGAAAAAAAGGAAGATTGATTCTGATATATGAATCATGGAAGGGGAGATCCTTCATATAGATATTCTGTATAGTTGATAGTAATGCATATATCACGGAATCCGGCTTGTTTTCTGGCTGCAAAAGTATTGGTTCAAGATGTGCGGCCATATTTGTGGCCGTATTTGCAGCCATATTTGTGGCCGTATTTGCAGCCATATTTGCAGCCATATTTGCAGCCGTATTTGCAGCCATTTGCAGCCATATTTGCAGCCGACTCAAATAAACTACACCATGTAGTCTATTACATAATGCCATCTTTCTTCATATCCACACCTCGTCTACATTCTCCTACATCTGCATTATTCATTACCTACATACTAATCCAAGAAGGTTCCCAGTATTGCCATTCCCCATCCCCCTGGGTATCCAACCACAAAATCCCATTCATAATCATCTCGTCCAATACCGTTTTACATCTCAATTTGTTCCAACCGTAATTGTCTCTCAACAATCTATATGTCACATATCCCCCCATAAAAGCACAAACTTCGTACACTTTTCGCTGGTCACTGGAAAAGTCATTATTCGCCGACGCAAGAGAAAACTTCAACCAGTTTTTTTTATTTATCGTAATCACTTCATACCCTTTCCCTAACGAATTAAGAACCTCCAATGCCGAAAAGATGTCTTGTTCCTGTATACGAGACTTTAAATTTATATCTTGAAAATTTATATTTTCCAGTAATCGAGGTAGTAATTCTTTAAAAGCAATCAACCCCCCATTCAAATCTCTTGTTTCTTGGCATACTTCGACTATCTTGATGGCTAGTGATGTATAGAAGTTGCTGTTTTTGTTTTTGGTTTGGGAATTGGTGTAGATGCTTAGTTCCAACGGGTCAAGCCCCACACTCACACAAAGATCAGTGAATTTGGTCCGAAATTCCTGGTTCTGGTTGATTTGATGGCCGTGATCACTGGCGAAATTCACAAGTGCTGATTGAAACACTGAAAGTTGCGTCGATAGTTGGGCTGCATGGAGGTCTGTTAGTTGTTTTCCTAGCTTGGAGAAAGCGTCTCGGTTGTTCATGGTGAAGAAGTGAACTGAAACTTACTGAGACCGAGACCGAAGCTGAGACCACTCTGGCCCAGGGTAGCTAGGGTAGTCCCACTTCGACGTACATTATGTCCTTGCGTATATTTCATACCCGTTAACTGGGCCATTTGACCCCATTCAATTCTGTCCATAATTATCCCTTTTTCCCCAAAAAAAAATCGAGTGTAAAAATGTAGCCATGTAGAGGTCGTATACCCAAAACGGTCTCCTCAAACCCTCTGTGACCAGCAATAATGCCACCCTTCTCTCCAGCTGTCTGCCATCTATATACCTTCCCACGCGCCGCAATGTTGCCGCAATGTCAGCCCAGTCGCTCGCTCTTGTTGTCTCGCTTGTCTCACACTTCTCCACATTAATCATGGCTAAAGAAGAATTGAAAATCGTCGCCAACGACCCAATTGAATTGGGTGATGATAAATCCGACAACACCAACAAACCTGAAACGTCCACCAAACCATCCACCGATGACGACGTCAAAGATATCGATCAACTGTCGAAATCGGCTGAAAAATCCGTCACTGATAAGGAAATTACCCCCGATTCAAAACCTGACTTAAAAACAGATACAAAAGAAGAACCAGAGGATGCACCGCCAGCGCCACCAAGACCGGTTTCCCCAACTACTGCCATGAAAAACAACCTCAAGGAAGCTTTTCCCTCTGTCGATGAACGTATAATTACCGGGGTGTTGATTGCTAGTCTGGGGAATTTGGACGCTTCTTTCAACGCCTTGTTATACATTTCCGATGAATCCGTTGAAGAGCCGGCAATTGTTGCTCCTCCGGTTCCAGAAAAACCCAAATCATACGGTGCCCCAACTAACGAGGATGATGAAGCTTTGGCAAGACAATTACAGAAGGAATTTGAATTGGAAGAAAGACGTAGGAGAAGACAAGCTAAAGAAAAACAAAGAAGACAATTACAAAATGACGGGGAAGAATCACCCGATGAATTTGACCAAATCAAAGAGACTTTTAGTCAAGGTTTAGAAGATGCTAGAAGTACATTGAATGGATGGGTTAGTGGGTTTGCAAAGAAATTTGATAATAATGAAAATCAACAACAAAATCCTCCGAAATTATTTGGTGCTTTGGGTGGATCATCAGCTCAAAGAACTAATAGTAATCGAAAATTTGATGAAGATCCCCAAATTATATCAAATGATTTCCATCAAAAAATCAGGTTGGATGATAATGATGATAAAGGTCCTGCTTTACCAAGACGTAGAGATAACGTGTATGGCGATAATACTCCTAATTCAGCTCCGGTCAATTCTGATGCTTTCATGGTGACTGATTCAGAAGATGAAGATAAAAAGGATATTAAACTTTGAGAGAGAATATAACTAGGTAGCTTGTGTATCTAAACTATTTACATAGGAAATAACAAACCAAATCGTAACTCCATAAAATCTACAAAGTAGATACCTACTTGTAGTAGTCCTCTCCTGTATTTCCACCAGGAGGGGTAATCATATGTTGGGGGTAATTGGGGGATGGCGATGGGGTATTAGAAGAATTGAACAAATTCAACGTTTTGAAAAGCGGTTTTTCAACCTTTGTATTTAAAGGGGTCTCATATTTGCATATGTTTATAACTGGACATTTCAAGATCTTGTTTTGTTTAGGTAACCTAAGTTTATTTGTCAATAATTTCTTGACAAATATCATAACCTCTTTTTCATCTTGACAATGGTTAAAAAACCGTAAAAGATCAGACAATTCAACAATCTGATTCGTAATTTGATCCTTGTTCGACCGGAGTAGTCTTAACGACGATGTCAATGCGATATAATCGGGATTCTTATCGAGATCTTGATCATCATTCTCCAACATCTTCAACCCGTCAGAAGTATCGGATAACTCATCATAATAATCTTCTTCTTTTGGCGTGAGAAGGTAATTTTCAAAAGTTACCGACTTACTTTTCCTCTCTTTGGCTATTTTTTTAAGGGTGATTTTGGGAGTGTTGGTTATGTCCTCCAACTCGGTGTTTCTCATTTTCATTTCAGAAATAGCCATTTTTGGGAGTAGTGAGGAATTGAACTACGGACAAAAAGCAAAAAGCAAAAAGAAGGGAAATTTGAGGTTGTAATGGGGGGTCGTTAAACAATTATTGGGAATTAACAAAGATAACCAGTATCTGTTAATAATATTTACAGGGTTGTGTTTAGTGAAAAATTATAAAATTCCCATATTTTTCAATTAAGGGATGAAATTGCTGACGGCGAGCGTTTCTGTGCAGGAAAAGTCCGCCACCTGGCATAGTCGCAGTGTTTAGTTATCGCTATTCGGTGCAGCAACGTTGAGGGTGGGGCTGGGTGTTTTGTATATTACTTAATTGGGACAGGACAAGCGAGGGTGCAAGAACAGTGGTGCAAGAAACAGTGGTGGAAGAGGGAAGAATGAGCAGCGAGGAGCTAGGAGGAAGCGGCGGTGTGTGGTATGCAACATTATTCCTGTAATTAACACGTCATGTATATATTACCATATAAACATGGAACAAATCGTCTCTTGCATCGTCCGTGGTTGCGAAAAATGCAGATTGCAACTTTGTCGTATCAGTTTCTAGACCTGTATACTGGCAATACTAATTGTAGACGAGACTTTGTACATACTATTTACACTATTTCAATTTCTTGATATCTTTTCCTGCCAACTGTTTTGTTTTGTCCACCACTTTTTGAGCGTCCTCTTTCATCAATTTCCCCTGCAATTTGAAGTTATAAAACATCCCATGCTCTTGTCTCAATTGTTTCTTCTTCTTCTTTACTTCTCTGGTAATTATACCAATTTGTTCATCATAAGGAATACCCGCTTCTGACTCGGCAATTGTCTCTTTACCGAATAAATAATCAAACACTCTTCCATCACTCCAGAAGAATCCCTTTCTATCCATGACCCAATTCTTGACCGTCTTGCCATTGTTCACTTCTCTCAACACAAAAAAGAAGAAAGAAGCATCACTAGTGCCATAGAATCCCTTACCGGTCCACACTCTAGCCTTATGTTTTCTTTCCAAACTCTTCAATGGTAACGTCACCACAGGAGTTGGACGACCGGGGATCAATGGATATGTGGAAAACCGGACATGTTCAACAGGTCCTGGTAAGTAGTGCATGGTTCTAATTAATCTGGTGGGAAAAGTAAGAACAAAATATGCCCCAGCAAATGTTATGATACTCAACATCAGATTCTTCAATAAATCAAGGACAAATTCTCTTTTTCTTACCACTTCGTTTTGTTCTTCTGTGTTTTCTTCGTAATCTTTATTGGCCTGAAACCAGGCCCATTCGGCAAGGACTGTGGCATAGATTAAAAGCGTGGCCCCAAAACAAGTACACATAAGGAAATATAATCGGTGGGGTTCACTCTCGTATATGAGTTCCGGTTTGGTTTTATTTTTAAGAATATTAAGTACTTGTCTGAAAGAAACTGTCTTAGACACAGTGGGGACCCCGGGTCTTGGGAGCAACGTGGGGACATTTTCTTTCCCAAGGGGGAATTTCGGAAGTCTGTCTTTAACAGAGTCGGTGGGGGTCTTTTCTCCGGGAATAAATTGGTTGATTTGCTGCCATTCTCTTGGTTGAATAGGCAGTTGAGCCTTTTGCGTAATGTCCCCTTGCAGTTTTGGGGGATTTTGATGGGGGTTTTTTTGTACCGGATTGGTCGACTTGTATCTTGTGAATATAGCCACATACACCGGACTGTAAGCCCGACAAACGGCCATCCGTGGCACGCCTAATCTGATCAAATTCATGGTGAAAATTTATCGCAGATGCTTGATACCAGAAAAATATATTTCCATATTTTCAGACATCGAGCTCATCGCAGACCATGTTCATACTTAGTAAAATATCGGATCTTATACGTCTCCCACCCCACACGTTCAACGTGCCGATTCACCAGGCCCTTACCAATGAAATCCATAAGAAATACAGTAATAAAATCATTCTCAATGTGGGGTTAGTGGTCAATATATGGGATATACAGGACATTAAAGAAGGTCTACTAAGACCTGGAGATGGTGGGAGCCATGTCGAAATTATGTTTCGAGCTGTGGTCTGGAAACCGTTTGTCGGGGAGATTGTTGAAGGGGTGGTAATTGACTGTAATGTCGAAGGAATCAAGGTGAAACTTGACTTTTTCGATGAGATCTTTATTCCTAAGAACTATTTATTTGAAACTTGTGAATTTAGAGGTGTTGAAAAGGCTTGGTGCTGGAAGATTGATGAAGACACCGAATTGTTTATTGATATTAATGAAAAGATCAGGTTCAGAATCGAGGAGGAAGTCTTTTACAATATAAAACCAAAAGTAGATAACAGTTTGGTCGAACAACCAAATAGAACACCTCCATATGCTATTATAGCTTCATGTCAAGGAGATGGGATGGGTTGTGTTTCATGGTGGGATTAGAGAGTTGGAGATTTCCAAGAACGTATATAGTATATATGACTAATTATATTGCATGTATTCACTGGTAGAACTGAATTTCAAGTTACCTTTTATAACTTTATCAACAGCCTTTAAGAAATCTTTCTCATTGGCCACTTTCCTTCTAGCACGAATTGCAAACATACCGGCCTCTGTACATACAGATCTTAATTCAGCACCCGTTGCATTTGGACATAATCTTGAAATCAATTCCCATCTAATACCTTTTTCACAACTCATGGTTTTCGAGTGAATTCTAAAGATATTAGCTCTACCTTCTAAATCAGGCAAAGAGAATTCCACCTTTCTATCGATTCTACCAGGTCTTAATAATGCAGGATCTAAAGTATTTGGCCTGTTAGTGGCAAACATTACTTTAATATTACCTCTTGGATCAAACCCATCTAATTGGGTAATTAATTCCAACATGGTTCTTTGAACTTCATTATCACCTCCTGCCCCATCGTCGAATCTGGCTCCCCCAATAGCATCGACTTCATCAAAGAAAATAATACAAGCTTTTTTAGTTCTAGCCATTTCGAATAATTCTCTAACCATTCTAGCCCCTTCACCAACATATTTTTGCACCAATTCAGATCCAATAACTCTGATAAATGTGGCGTCGGTTCTATTAGCAACAGCTCTGGCACACAAAGTCTTACCAGTACCTGGAGGACCATATAATAACACCCCCTTTGGAGGATCGATACCTAATTTCACAAATCTTTCAGGCGATAATAAAGGTAATTCCACCACTTCTCTCAACTTTTCAATTTGATCTTTACATCCCCCAACGTCAGAGTATGTCACATCAGGTTTTTCTTCAACCGTCATCATGGTCACAGAAGGATCAATTCTTGGTGGCAAAGGTAATTGAATTTCATACTTCTGTCTATCAACACCGACTCTCATACCCTCTTCAATATCGGTAGGACTAACTCTTTCACCCAATCCAACCACAAATTTGGCAATTTGTTTGATATTTATAACATATTTAGATTTGCTATCAGCATTTTGAATCAATCCCAGCTGAACAGGTGCAGTTGCTTCGATGATCTTGGTACATCTTGCCACTTGTAAAGGTTGTTCTTCCCCCATTCGTTGCTTATCTCCCATTATATCCCATAGATGAGGAACCGCCAATCCGGTATCACTTTCTTTGACCCCGATATTCTCTTTTATCCTCTCCTCGATATCTTTTAAATCCTTTTCAATTTGCTTAAGAGACAGCGCATAAGGAGCAGCGCCGTAGGTCTTCAAAACCTGGATATCCCCTTCACTCAATGGTACAATTTTCTCGTTGTTTTCGTCATCTTCGTTGGCGACGTATTTGTCCCAGTCGGCTTTTGGTGGCATTTTGGGTTGTTAAAGTGGCAATTTCGCGATTGATGTGGGAGGAGTGAGGATTTTTGAGATTGATACCGGAGGGGGGTATATGCAGGGATATATACCGTGAACCATTTGAAGGTAGAAGGGATCATAGATTACAGGGGATACGACTTACAAATAGAAGATACATTATACATTACACTACGCCCATAAATGCGTCGATTGTCTTATAAAACAGTTGCTTGAGAAGGTATTCCAGTTGTTGGAAATTATTACCATTTCTAGTCTTGTCGTTCAATTGACTGCAAATGTCAATCAAATCATTCATGTCATGATACCCGTTCATATATTTCAACAAATTCAAGATTATTTGGAAATTTTCGATATACCCTTGGACTCTCCGATGGGAAAATAAATTGTTAACATTATATTTGACGATTTTCAAAAGTTTATGGTTATACATCAAATTATTGATGGATAAACCAATGGAGGTCTTTTGTGTTTCATTCAAGGTTAACGCAAAGAACTGGGAAAGAAATTGAAGGATGAACTGGGAAGATTTTAATTCACTCAATTCATCTAGTTCAATACATAAATAATAGTAGTTCAAATTGATTAATGTGGTGAATTCTTGTAAATTCGACAGATCAAAAAATTCGACATGAAGCTGATTACTTATACTAATTCTCCAACTTTCAATTTCATTCGAGATCTTTCTTGTACTTTCAGGATCTGCTACTTGTTTGCCAGCTTTAACCGTTAACCTGTAATTATTTATTTTATCCTCGAGTTTATAGAATTCATTAAATTTACGAACAAGTTCATTGTCCACTTCTGGACACTCGATAATATTATAAGAAGGTAGTTGGCTGGGTCTATCAAGGATTAAACTTAGATCTTTATCGAGATTATGTAAACACCAAAATAACCGAGTTACAACAGGAGAATCATTAGAGTATATTCCATGTCTTACTACCAACCGATTTAGCACTCCAATCAGATCCCAACAAATTTTGAAATTATTCCTGTTCATATAATATAATATCAGAAGTATAGCGAGTGTGAAATTTTCTTGATTGAAGTTATCAAAGTTTATAGAATCGAATATAGATTGAATGATCATATCGTTAAAAAACTCCTTGAATTTTGAAATTCGATTGATTGAATCATTTATCAAACATCCAATACTTAATACCAAATAAGTCTTCAAACTTAGCATTGATTCATCACCAAAATCAATACTCTCAAATTCCTTTTCAAATAGCTCTTTATCAAGAGCAGGATATAGTTTCTGGTAATTGTAAAAAAAGTTATCTATACAAATATGGGGGAGGGCAAGATTATTCTTAAAGGACCTGACATTGATAAACTCTTCTTGAAAATCCACAGGACCGATAGATCGAGATAGAAACTTACTAGAGGGATGACGCTTTTGTCTATGCTCTCTGGTGAAACGCCTTATGGAGGGTGGAGGAGCTTCTGTCTCTATTTGACGGAAAACAGGTTCTGATTCCACCAGGCGATCAGAACCAGGACGACCTGGATAGTCTGGGTCCGAGGGGGTCACGCCGTGAATCGATTCTGGTACTGGTGTGGTCATTTGTGACGTAGTTTGTGCATCCAGAATAGTTGGAGTAGGCTCATCCTTTGCCTCTACTGGGACTTTATTTGTGGAGGGTATTTCTTGTGCTACATCTTGTTCGTTGTCTGTGGACAGTTTTTCACCCAAAGCCGCTTGAACAAGCAGATCCATTCCCGGTCTTTTCCTATCATAAACACATTCTCTTCCGGTATGGATACAATGACCACATTTAGGGAATGTTCTGGTACACTTTCTCTTCAATTTGAAGCAGGTAGAACAACTCACCCGATTTAAAGTAGGACTTGGTTCACGAGATATACGAGCTTTCTTCGACACAGGAGTTGGAACCGTCGTATTAGGATCATAAGTTACGTATTCTGAGTTGAAGTTGTTTTTTGCTTTCTTACGATCGACATAAAAACAATCATGATTAGTCTGTACACAATACTGACAGCGAGGTGCTTCTTTCAGACATTTCTTCTTGAGTCTATAACATCTTTGACAATTTCCGGGAAACTTGCCGGAAGAATTGGGGGTTAATATCATTTCTGGAGCGTAATCGTGACGATTTGTCCTGAAACTTCGTAACTTCCTCACGATATCAAACGGGTTCTCTCCATTGGCGATAGAAGCCTTGAGTTCCTCGAGACTTGGGTGGCTACAATCGGAACCCATGGGGTGGCCGTGTGGGCCATAAGGCCTACTTGACAGGTGGTGGGAGTGCTTATTTGGCGATGGACTGTTTGGGGAGGGGGAGTTGTTGGAGGTTCCGGCGGCGCTGGGGTCATTTTCGTCTTTGGAGTCATTTTTGGGGCTATTTTGCGGGCTGTTTTGCGGGCTGTTTTTGGTACCGTCTTGATCGGCCGTCATATTAAGTCTAGTGAGAGGATAACGGGAAGAAACGACGGAAAATGTCGATTTTTGTGGGAAATAGGGGTGGAAATTTAGTTAGAAACCGGTAATCTGGTGATAAATTGCATGAGGATTTGGGCGGCCGATGCGCGGAATCGGACGGAGTCACGGACAATTGCAACTGGCGGGAGAAGAGGTCGTGTGGCGATCCACAAGAGGCAGCAGCGATGCTAAGTAACTGTGATATTTACAAGTCTATGTATATACATCTAGAAGTATGAGAGGAGTGGGGAGAATAAGTGGCATTAAGCGAGTAGTAACTAAAGAGCTGTCTCGGTCGAGAGATGTCTCGGTCTACAGTAACTGAAGGACTATGACCTTTCCATTCCTCTCAAAGCAGAATCCCTCAACTCTCCCAACAAAGCACTCTGGTACTTGGTATTAAACGGTGGCAACGTTTCATGCTCCACCAAATCATTTCTCCAATGTTCATCTTCACCCTTTCTCCAAACATTCTCCCACATAACTTTGGTTCCTTCCAACTCAAATTCATCAATGACATGACTTAAATCAGCTATGGCTTCTTGCAGATACGTTGGTCTATATTGGCCGGAACTCCAAATGTTTCCCTCATCATTTTTCCGTCTCATTGAATTTGCCACATCCTTATGTATTATGTCTCTGCAAAGTCTTAAATCGACTAATCCCTTATAAGCGGCCACTGCATAATCGTAATTCTTGAAGTTGGCAACACATAAAAGCTTCCATAAATCGGTTCTTCTGTTAGGCTTTCTGTTTTCCCAGTTTGGCCTAGGGAACTGTTGATCAATCTGATCCTGGTGGAATCCCGGAACTTGGGAATATAATACTTGGCCCGAGAAAAGGTTTTTAAACATGAAAACTTGTGGAGCGAGCTTCATATTCATGAGATCCGTCGATGTCTTTTGACCCTGGGCGATACGAGCCCCCAAAATCTTTCGACTTTTGAGCTGCTCGATGAGGTGTTTCCTCATTTTCTTTTCACTTCTGAGTCTCATTACCATGGTGTGTTTTGGTGGGAGCTGTTAAAGCGGTGTTTGTGAAAATTTGGTGAAAAATGTGTGAGAAACGAGTGAGTGAGATGGTTTTTGGCCTGTATACAACCCATGGTCCTTAAAATACACTCAGTTGTATCTCGAGACATAGAGACGATAAATGGTCCCAAATAACGAAGCCCTATTTTCAATAGCATTCCCAATACACCCTCCAAATTTCAGCGTTTTTCTTCCAAACTTGACTCATTTAAATCACTCCATATTCTACTGAGGTAAGTGACCTGCATATAACCCGAAAAATCATATATCATATTCAATGCCCCACTACGTCGCGGTAGCACCACCATGTTAGACATATTAATAACCATTTTGTGTTCCCTTGGGCTTTTCTACGCCACATATGTCTACGGTTACAACAACCTGCATATACAGAACTATCGAATTCGAGAGAGAATCGCCAAGCTGGAAATCAATCTGGTGATTTCCCTGCTAAACACGAAATATTTCCTACGATTGAACCCACTTGTGATAAAAATCGATGAAATCGACGAAAAACCCAGCAAATACAGTAATTTCGGCATCAGAGGCGCTGAAAAACACGGATTTTCGTCCATGTCTGACCACATCATCGCCGTGGTTTTCTGCTTGACTACCACATTAAGTGTCCAATTAATTGTCTTAATACTATGTGAATTACTTGGGATAGGGAACTTGGTTTCAACCTTGTTCCACCTTATTATCGACACGCTTGTTGTTCTCATCTCCATAATCATCCCGTTTATGGTGATAAGCTTGGTGCTTAACCAGAAATTGAGTCCTTGGGATGCTGGTATGTTTAATAAATTTGCAACCTTGATTATGTACATAGCGTGGTTCTTTATGCTCCAGAAATTCGGCAGTTTGGCCAAGAATTTCCACACTGATACAGGGCTTAATTCTCGATCGGTCATAGACTTGAAAATCAATCAAATTTCCTTGGTGGGCATTACTACTAATTCCGTCTTGTCGGGTATTGGTTCTGCTGCTGTAGTGTACAAGGCTATACATGGATTTTTGGCGGGAAAGACAAAAGACATTAGTGATTCGGACCTCTTCCACTCCGTATCTAACTATAACAATGTTAACGGACTTCGAGAGAAACGGATTCATGAGCTTAATGAGCTCCTTGTCCGCTCTGGGGGCACAGTATACAATGAACCGGGGGAGAAATTGGCCAGTAAAAAGGGTAACAGGCTTGGGGGTATCTTGCATAAAGTCCAGTCGTTTGCCAGTCTTAAACCGATGGGTTCCAGCTCAGAAAACGAGATTGAAGAGTTGAATAAGGAAATAAAATCTCTTGAAAATATGAAATCAGATACATATAATACTCTCACGAAGCAAATCCATTTGTTCGAGGCTAGTAGACGACCTAAACATATCACAACCAAAGTGGCTGAATTCTTCAATTATGGTTTTGTCTTGTATTGTCTTTATAGAATTGTGACTATTGTATTGTTTAGGATTCCCCATTATCTTTGGAGACCAGAGGATACGGAAGAAACAAGAGATGCTTTGGCCAGTACTATTTCAAAGATTATCCTCACCTTAGTATTGACTGATACTTCGGTGTCGAGCACCCAATTGGACAGCATAATTAGTTTTGTACTTTCGGGAGGATTATTTCTTTTGACCTTCTCCAACGTCCTTTTAACGTTGAAGTCATTTGGTAGATATTTCCCGATCATCATCAATCTTCCGAAGACGATCAAGGCCTGGTTGTTAAACCTTGTGATATCTCAGTTATTGGGAATCTACATTATATCTACATGTCTTTTGATTCGTACTAATCTCCCGTCAAATCTTGGATTTCAAATATCAAAGATTCTTTCTCTTTCGGGGTCAAACATCGAATCAAAAGCTACTCTAAGAAAAGAGATTGTATTTATCGATTACCTTTTTGATTTATTCTTTCTAATCAGTAATATCGTCACTTTTATTCTGTTTTATTTCAAACAATTGTCTGATAATGACTCAGACGATATGTACGACGAAGAGGGGATGATAGAAGATTTGGGTTCCTATAAAGTAATGTAGTTATGTAGTTATGTATTACGAATATAATGAGTTGCCTAGTTCTTGGAACCGTATAGTAGTGGGTATGACCACGGCCCTTGGTGAACATGATAACGGTATATAAGCTATAGTTGTCCCAGATGGTACCAGATCCAAAATCATGTTACTTCTTGGACTTGATGTTGGGGAACAATGGGTACAAGATAATTGAATGTTTGAACATCAATATAGAGGATATCAAATGAATATCGGGAAATTGGAAAAAGAAAATGACACGAAAGAATTGGATGCTAATTTGGTGGTTATCAATAGCGTTTTTGCAGCCATTAAAATGACCAAGCAATCAGAGCTGCTGATGTAGTAAGAGGGATCTGTCTACCTCCAACAACCGATGTAAGAGAGAGAGAGGTCTATTACTTCCAACGGGATTTCCAAGACAAGCATGGGCTCATTCAGTTGTCCGAAGGGTATTAATGAACTTTTGTATGCCTCATGTTGAAAGTATTGGTTCGGGTGGTGGCATGCCTAATATTAGCCTTCCATGTAGTGAAGACAATCATGTGGCTCGGCTTGGTAAAAAGTTAAAGATACAGCTACAAAACCAGGCACAAGCCCCAGACGTTAATTGGATCTCACGCTCTCAGTCTCTTAAATACATATATCCAAAAGTACAATATAACGAATACCATAAATTATATAATGATGATATCGAAACTAAGTTTGACAATGAAATTTGGCAGCCAACCGATAGGAACTAACCCATTCTGGAATCAAGAGACCAGTCAGGGCTCACACGCGGCAGCTACGCGGTTGTAATACCCGGTCAGGCATGCGACAATTGCCTAATTTATCAAAGCGATCGACTACGCAACTCAGGGATCGACAAGATTCCCATTACACTACCTAAAACGGATAAATGAAAATTACCGAGGCTTCGCAAGATATCAATAACATAATCGATACCTGCAGCTGGTTTAAATTACAACCATATCTAGAACAGGAAAAATTTAGCAATCTTTATGGCTTCAACGTTTAAAGTTATGAAATTGTTATAAAATTATCACTCGTCAACTCTATTCAAGGTTCAAGAACAAACTTTAAGCTTTGTTTCATGATAAAATTATCCAACTAGGACCAGGTACTGCCACATGAGGAAATTAGGACAAGACAATTTTCGAAACTAAAACCATGTTACAATATTTTTAGCGATTTCTAAATTTTAGCCTAAAAAGGTGCATGATTGAACCTTGCAACTATAAAAGTTAAGGTGTGGTAGTTCTATAGTTATTTTGTAAGTGTTTAAGAGCCATGTTTAAGAGCCCAACAAAATATAATCCCACGGCATTCCTTCAATAATTACTAAATCTATGCATCTGCTAATCAGTAGACACGAATCGCTTCTAACTGTCATTGTATCGATGGAGAATTTATTATTAAACTATTGTCTCAACAAGAAAAATAATTAATTGATTTGCTTTTTTTTCGGTAAATCTTTCACTTTAAGTGGTTTAATTGTCTATGCTTTTACTGCTTTATGTTTCTACAGTTTGATTCTCTACGTTTGTTGGTTTCGCTTCACTTATCCTGGATTTTACTAAATCTCTTCACGTCATGTTTCTAATACACCCCTGTATCTCCTTCCCCCTTTAGAATCACGAGAATGCTGCAAAAAAAAAAAAAAAAAAAATTAGATCTTTTCTGCATACTTCCGAAAACGGTTAAAATGCAAGAAAAATAGGATTTTATATATATATAGTTGAAAGTCTACCAGATTTTATTCTTCTTATCGGTTTCCTTGCATAAAATACAATGTACTCGTTCGGTCTATCTAATAACGAAGTCATAGTGGTACAAAGAATATGGGAATCTCTTCAGATGTATACTATAAAGCCGAACCCAAACCCTAATTTAAAGAACAATGTAAATCCAGACAATATCGATATAAATCAAGTCAGATTCAATCATTTCCAACTTACAAGTCTCCAGCGAACCCTTTTGTCAAATTACCCGGAAGCCACCAAAGAAGCAGACCTAATTGAATACCAATTCGACCAATTGATGCAAATGCTCACGTTGACGATAATAAACCTAAGAAGCTTAACCCAAGCAGACCTTGACTTGCTAATAAAGTTCTCCAAAATCAACGGCCGGATCTACGACCTAGATTTGAATTTATTTGGTGAAGTGTTGATCATAACCATAAAACATCTGGTGGTTTTACCCATGGTAGATGAATTGACAGTCGTGCACTTCTTAAACCAAGTGTTTAAGTTTGTACAAGACTCAAGTATAGATCCAATGGTGGAGATAAGTGACTTTAGACTAAGTTATAGTGATTCTAACCTTTCGTCGAACTTATCGTTGAATAATGAAGATTTTGACGAAATGGAACATACAAATGATTTGGATACTGGTGATCCTAAACTGACATTTACATCTGACTCGGGATCGATAGATATTGATCAAGCAGATTTAGATTCTGAACCAGAATGTCTAGAAGAACAAGATAATAAAGATAACTTGACAATAATCGAAGATACCAGTGATGAAGATGATGCGTTTGATTTACTTAATTCGTTTGCAGTTCAACAGAAAGAGGATTCTCCACCAGTTAAGAAGGGCCTTAGGACCCGATTTTCAAGTGCCAACTTATCCCAACAGAAACTGAAACGGAGATTATCGACGATCAATTTACGAACTCCAAGTAGAAATAGTTTATCACTTCATAGAAGTAATACAGTTACTTCCTCTAATGATAAACAAGACTGTACAATTATGTAATATAGTGTATATTAATGTATATTAAGTACTATTTTATGTGGATACATGGATTGGTATTCACCCAGAGTTGTTAGAGACATCTAGAGAACATATATTAATAATTAACCATGATGCTTTAAGCAATTTCCGTTAAAACAACCGGTGGCTACATCTACCGAACATTTGGGACCATCTTCGTCACCGTAAAACTCTCCACCTTCAACTGAATCAACAGGTAAATCTGCTGTATTCTGAAATTCTGGTTGAATGGTTACACTATGAATATTGAATTTATGTAAAACTTCTCTTACTTGTTTAACGATAGCTACGAATTTCGCTTTTTGAAAGTCTGGAGATTTTCCTAAATCGTCAAGTTGAAGATGTAAAGAAGCAATCAAGATATCTTCATTTAAGTTCCAAATGTGGAAATCATGAACCGATTTAACGGCATCAAGCATGGTAATTTTCTCAATGATTTCATGAGAATCGATATACGTTGGGGTTGCCTGGAGAAGAATCTTCGAACTAGTCTTACATAAAGGCCAAGCTGAACATAAAATAATAATTGTCAATCCCAAAGAAATAAGCGGATCACTATAATATTTCCAAGAAAAGTTAGTTTTCCAAATGATGAGAGCAGCGGCAATGACTCCAATATTACCCAAAGCATCACCAAGAACATGAAGAAATACCCCTTCCATATTCATTGACCGTTTTTTCTTTTCTTCTTTATGTTCCGATTGATCGAACCGTTGAATAAAGTTTTCCGGCATATATTCTCTAATATCAGACGAACTTTGGTTACGAGAAGAGGAACTAAGAAGCGGAGCGTCTTCAGTAGCAGGCAAATCTGCTTCCGGTTCAGATGCATTACTATGACTGTGGCCGTGGCCATGACCGTCGCTACCAGCATCAATTTCTTCGTCATTGTTACCGCCCGAAACACCACCGTGACTGTGGCCGTGTCCGTGACCATGATCATGGAACAACGCCAAGCCGACAAAGTTACTGGCCAACCCCATGCATCCCACAACCAAGACCAATACTGGATTCAGGATTTCTGGAGGAGAAATTAATCTCTGGACCGCTTCAATAACAATGGTGAAACATAAGGCAATCAAAAAGACGGCGTTGATGAGCGCCCCCAAAATCTCGGCTCTTTGCCACCCATAAGTATATTTGCCATCAGCCGGTTTTGTGTTTTTGACCTTAACCGCCCACAAAGCGATGAATAATGAGATAATGTCATTAAGCATATGGAAAGAATCGGCTACAAGGGCAAGGGAATGAACGGTGTAACCGGTGACAGCCTCGATGAGGAAGAACACGGTGTCAAGCACAAGCAAAGAAATGATCTTTACTTCTTTTGAGTTCATGATGAATAAAAGACGAGTGGTTAGTGGGAGAAAAGATGTGAAAAAGGCGTGAGAAATGATTAGGGGTAAAATCGATAATGAAGTGCGAACGTTATACGTTGAGCGATGCACAGCCCGACATGTGCAGAGCCGGACATATGCAGGACTGGGGTAAAGGAATAGCAGGGTAAAGCTGGAATATGGCGATGATTGGACCGTTGGCCAATATGGCTGGTGAGAGGCTGGTGTACGGTGATAAGACTAATTTAAGAGGATGGTGTGCGGTGATAAGACTAATACAAGAGGATGGTGTGCGGCGATAACACCAATTCAAGAGGATGATATATTCGTTACTTACTTCCCACAAGGTCTGAGAATGTTATCTTTTGACCCGATTGGGAGGTATTTACAGGTGGTGGAGCCGGGGGTTGTGGCTGTGTATGGTGATAATAGCCCGGTGGAGGTCCTGAAGGTCCCGAAGGTCCTGAAGGTCCTAAAGGTCCTGAAGGTCCCGAAGGTCCTGAATGTCCCGGGGGAGCTGAATGTCCCGGGATACCATTTGGAACGGGATTTGGGCCATACATGAATGGTTGTTGGTAATTATAGTGGTAAAATGGCATGTGTGGGGGCATACCGGGAACGGGACCTGACATTGCAGGTGGAACGGTGCCAGGCGGTCCTGGGATCCCACCACGGGAAATAGGTGCTTGGGCTGCTACTGGTCCTGGTGCTTGTAATGCTACTGGTCCTGGACCTAGTGGGGCTACAGGGCCAGAAATACCACCGGCAGAACCGCCTCCACTGTACGGTTGTACGGGGCCCGGGTGGTAGTACGGTGACGGGTAACTTGTAACCGGATTCTGCATTTTTGGAGACGTTTTGAAGGATGGTTTGGGTAAATTCAACGCCTCGGGAGATGTGTGGAAACTGCTACCAGCGTAGGCGTCATCTTTTTTCTTTTTGGATTTGGAGCCAGTATTGGAGCTGTTTTTAGAACGCGATGGAGGATTTTGTGGCGGGAGATTTTGTGGTTGGGGTTGATTTTGCAAAAGGTTCGATGACTGGGAGTCAATTTTGTCCTTCTTCTTTGGTTGGGGCTTTTTGGGAGGTTTTTGGGTGATTTTGGGGTCTTTTTGATGGGGATTTTGATGGGGATCTTGATCAGGTCCTTTCTTTGACATGGTATAGCAGATGGAATGGGATTAGACGATTATTTGATAGGTTTCTGTGTGTTTGTACCGTGATTTGGGACTGGTTCATAAGCTAGTTATGGAGATATTTCGCTGAGTGAGTGATGAGAAATGGACATCTGGGGGGAGGGTATTGTGTGCAGGAACATATTTAGATTCATTATAGATTATGACTATTAATGAGACGAATATATAGAAGTAGCCCCAATTACAAAGATTCCCAATAAACACCAAGATACCACCAGATTGGCCGAGCGATTATTGAACGAAACTGCCGAGCCAAACATCGCCAACCCAATGACAGTGACAAAGCCACTAGTAATGGCAAGAGTTATCCCAAAGACATGATTCAATGTATCAAGACTACCGGGATCATCTCTTAGCATTGGGTTATATTGTAGAAACAACTGACCAGCCAATGCCCCAAGGGGTTGCGAAGCTCCACCTAAACCTCCACTGATTAATATGGCCTTGAATTTGGCCATATACCGAGAAGACGATGAGCTAAACAGATAGTATAACGGTAAACACATGGTCAACCCTTCTATGAAGTTATGTACTGCGAGCGATAAGAATATCTGTAAACCTAGTTCTGAATTGGCTTTGGATGTGATATAAGTCATGAAGCCTTCCGGCACTTTATGAAGAGTCAAGGCGAGAGTGGTTTGAATTCCAATCATTAGAAGCCGGGATAATGGGGTATTGATGTGGTGGTGATGGTCTTGATGGTCGTCGTGGTGGTCGTGGGTGTCGTGGTTGTCGTGGTTGTCGTCAAGGGTGGAAGAGTCATGGTGGTGGTTGTGATGGTGATGGTGGCTGGTGTTGTGGCTGGTGTCATCAACATTACTGTTACTATCGACTGCATGAACTTCGTGCAAGTCGCTGGTTAAGGTGGGGAGTTCACAGTAATGCAATTTCAAGGTATCGTTAACACAAATCTCTGCTGACGAGTAGCCCTTACATTCACCAACGGGTTTTTTGAAGATATGAAGAATCAGGAACTCATTGCTGGGCTTCCGGGGAAAAGCCGATTTGGTTGATTCGGTGGATTTGGATGATTTGGTGGACTTGTTCAGATGGCTGGGGATGAGTGGAGTCTCTTCACATGGCAGGTTATCAATGTGGATATGGCTGTGGGAATTGTGGTATTTGTGGTGGTTTTGTTGGTGGTTTTGGTGATCATGATCGTCATTGTGGCCGTCGTGATCATGGCTACAATGAACCACACTTTCACTGGTTAACACATGCAATAACCCATTCAATCCAACACTGACACAAATTCCAACCCAATACCAGATCATTACATTTCTTTTAACGTTTTCCATGTCAGAATCTTCCATATATTTCTGGGCATGGGGAAGCAACGAGTATATACCGGTGAACAACAAGCATCCGGAACTGAAACCAAGAGAAGCCACTAAGAATTGGTAATTTTCTTTGAGTTCAAATGGGTACTTTTTGGTGATGAGCTTAGGAAAAAGAAGTAGGTATAAATCATCGATGAATATGATTAAAGATCCCAAAATTGAAAGGACGGCAGATGAAAGGGTGAGGATCCAGCCTTGCGAGATCTCGTTGTCGAAAGACCAATAGTTCCCCATTTTACTACAGTTGTGGCGGAGGTGGTGAAGGTGGTGAAGGTGGTGATGCGCAGCACAGACCCTGGTGGTTTTGGTGGGGGTGGCACGGACGCACGACTGCCACCACTGCCACCACTGCGACTGCACGGGCATTAGACTGTTGGAATGGCTACAGCCGTATGGTGAGAGATGACGGCTAGAGATACTGATGGTGAATTGGGGGGGAAGGGGAGAAGAGTATCGGATGTTTATTTGTGTGGTTGTGTAGTAGATGCATAGATTGTAGTGTAGTGTGTGATCGTTGCACAGTTTATAGATTGAAGTGTAGTGTTTAGTGTGTGGTGTAGTGTGTAGTTTATTGTCTGTAGTTTATTATTTGTATATAGTAATTTGTTGCCTTTTATCATTTTATCATTTTATATGTTGTCAATTGTCTTGTCATTTATCGTGTCATTTATCGTGTCATTTATCTTGTCATCTCTCCTATACCATCCTTTCCCACATTTTGCAGCCATTTTTGTATATGGTGAAAATGGCAACTAAACCTGAAAATGGCAATTGGTGATTCTTATATCATCCCTAAACTAGGCAAGCCCACCATATAAACCAATATACCAGAGGGGATTCCTGAATATGGAAATAGTAATGAGACTGTAGTTTCCATCACCGGAGATGTCAATAAAGTTTTTCTTCGAGCCTAATTGGGAAGTGACGCATTTAATTAAATTTCCTAATTAGGAAAGGTAATAACTTTTTGGATATTGGTTTAAAAACCTTGGGTTGTCCATGTTTAAAAGTTTCAATCTTTAATTGAAGTTATTATGGTACAATACCCGGTGCCTGGATATCCAGAGACCAATTATACAGCGGTCGATGGGATTATGGAACTACTTCGGTACCAACAGAATTACCCAGCTCTTGGAACCGGTCAACAAACTCTTGCAAGACAAGCAGAAAACCTTTTGGGAACAATTCCTCAAGTTTTTGTCGATTATCAAGTCAAATATCAATTCAATCTTTTCGGGGATTATCCTTTCCAAAAAGATGTGGCCCCCAGTGCCGTATTTGTTGCCGTTTATGGGATCTTGATGATTTTGCATATATTGATTTTCATATTTAATATGTCAAGAGGTCATTATTTCTGGATAACCTTGACATATATCTTCTACTGTGCTACTAAAATTGTTGGATTTGCCATGAGAATTGCTTGGTCAAGAGCTTTGTATATAACATCTTATGGATTAATCAGTGAAGTGCTTTTAATTATCCCCACCATTATATTGGTCTCATTTAACTTAATTCTAGCCCAAAGACTTTTCACTTGGAGACATCCTGTAGGAGGATCTAGAAAGTTGTTCTGGGGGATCATGTTTGGGTTTTATGGAATTGTGTTGGGAATTGTTGCCATGACTATCATGGCTAGTTTTGTGCCATATATCCATTTACTTTCAGAGGCCAATTTCAAAAGGTACATTAGAGTCCAGCAAGCCTCGAGTGTTTTGGTGGTGCTTTATACTTTAACGGCTGTGCTGTTGATTGGATTATCCTATTTCTTTAAACCTACCAGAAAAGATGAAAATTTATATACTTATCAAGCATGGTGGATTGAATCGTTTCATCCATTTTACTTTGTCAAGAAAAATGCTAAAAAAGATGCAGAAGAAACGTTTATGAAAAGGAACCATAACCACAGACATGCAGTAAGAGTCATCGCTGCTACCCATCATCATTATAATTTGGTGGAAGGATTAACCAACGAAAGAGGTAGTTTGACTCATAATGGATCATTGATAATCGTTTCTATTTCGACCTTTGTGTTATTTGTGGGGGCTTTGATGCGTTGTATTGTGGTATTTCAAGCCAATTCTCAAAAGAATAGTTCTCCTCTTTGTGATCCAATTGCCATGTATGTTGTTTGGGGTGCTGGCGAAGCCTTGGTGGTCCTTATGTATGCTATAGGTAGAGTTGATTTGAGATTCTACAGACCAGACAGATTACCTAAGAAGGTCAGATCAATTATCACGGCCGAACAATCGTTGAATCCAAGTGAAGATGAATCAGATGTTGATTCGGCTGATCTTAGATCTAGTGTGATATCGGATCTGGATTTCAGTGAAGATAAATTACATTTTAGCCAACAGCCCCATAACCGAGATTTACCAAAATACGAAGAGGATTATGGAAAAGATGATAGAGATGAATCTGATAATGAATCCGAATTCCATTTTTAATGGACTTCTACGTATAATACCTAATAAAATATACATATACTATATGAGCTTTTACCATTTAGTCAAGCGACCCAAAAAGTTCGACAAGTTTCTGACTATTGAATATCCTCTCATCTCCGAAATACGAACCATTAGGAAGAATTCTAAGTAAATTGTAAACTGAATTAGTTATGAATCCTTGTGCTTGAGACTGTTGTTGACTCACCACACTCATGGTTTCTTCTGTATCAGGAGTGACACTTGGTTTAGAAGGTAATTGGTTGGATGATTGGAGCTTTCTCTTTTTATTTGCCGGCTCTTCGGGTTGTGAAATATTGATATCTTTATCGAGATCATATGCCACCAAATTGATGTCATTATAGACGTAACGGGAGGAGAGTAAATCAATTGGATCATCATCGGGGAATACTTCTCGGTATCTCAGTTCAAGACTAGCAACGATTCCCAAATCCAAGAATTTGGTAGCAAATGTACTGTATTTTATGATTAGTCTTTTCACATATGATTTGTGAGACTTTAAACTGGATAAAAGATCATTTCTGATCCAATCGGGCGTATCCATTTCCTCTGATTTAACGGTATCATCATCGATGAGTTTAGTTAAATTGGTCATGGCAACTTCAAATAATACCTTGATATTTTCAGTTTCGTTAACCATCATAAGGAAATCAAGATACGCAAGTAAATAATCGCCATTTGTTCCGTAGGTCTTCATTCCCAACTCAAACACCTTCCTGGCGATATTTTTATTATCAGAATAATACTCCATTAACGCATTTTCAACATACAATTCATGTCCTATTCCACCGAATTTCTTGGCCTGTTTGAAGACTGACCGGGATTCTTTGATTCCGCTAGCACGTTTATTGGTCATCATGAGTTTCGTGTATACGATCGTGACAGCCGTGGCCAATTCAGATGATTTCAGTTTGAAACTATTAAGGGATTTGATATCGGATTCGGAAAGTTGGACTTTCTTTTGTGTTGGCTGGTAATCATCTTCGTCGTCACCAGAAGGTTGAGCTGCAGGGGCTATAGCGGTTTCAGCCTTTTGATTGATTTGATTGATTTCTGTCGTAATTGAATCATATTCCGAGGTCAATGAGTCAATCAACAGCTGAAGAGTTTCATTGGCCTTTGACAAGTTATTTTCCCGTTCGTGTAATTCCGATAATTCAAAGGAAAGAACATAACTTTGAGGATTCAATATTAATGCTTGCAGTAACAAATCAAGTACGGGAATAGAACCACCATTTAATTTGATGTAAATACTATAATTATACCATAATATAGGTACAAATGGTAGAGACATTACAGATTGTTTATAAGCATATTCTATACGTTGTCGTAAGAGTTTGTCATCTAAATTCAAGCTATTTCTTTTCTCGAAATTTATCCATTTCTGCCATAAATCTAGTTGACTTTTGACCATATCGTCGGATATCGTTAAAGGTATAACCTCTCTTTTCAATTGATTCTTGGTGATATTATGCCATTCAGTATTCCAGGATCTTGCTTCCATGAATTCAGCAGATTTATCAGCAATAAACCGACTGGCGGTATTACTGTTAATTTCATTTTCAAATCTAGTATAACCAGCCCAAAGGGCTTCAATTTTCTCCGATGGAATCACCAATAATTTCTTGTACACTTTCCGGAGCAAATCAGTCTTTTGTTGTAATTCCCAAGAAGCTGATGGGGTCCAGGATTTCAAAAAATCAAGGTAATCTTGCCATAAACCAGCCGATAATAAGTCTATTCCCACCCGGTTAACAGCAAACTCAAACGCTTGTATAACAATGCCTCTGGCCTTCTCCCCGCCAGTGATTACATCGTTTACCCGCCTAACATACGATACATAAAGCCGAAATAATTCCACGTTGTCGACGGTGGTAATACACTTGGAGAAAAGCGTTTGGACCCGGGTAAAATCCTGACGACTCAACTCGAAGTTGATGTATGTTATCCATTGACTTGCATCGAGTTTGAAAAGCGAAAGATACTTATCGAACGTCTTACGAATCTGGTCTTCTTTATCTTTGACGATGACGTGTTTGAGGAGTTTATTCCATTTGGAGTAGTCGAGCGGTTGGGTGGCGAGATCGTCTTGGAGTTGGCCGATGATGTCGAGGGCAAGGCGTTTACTCATGTTTAAGTGACGGAGCAGTGGAGCGGTGAATGCACAGCAGGATTATACAATATATAACCAGTGAATAACTAGTGAGAAATGAGCGAGATGAGAGAAGCGTTAATGCCGTAAGTAGTTTGACAAAATAAAATATGTGCGAAGTGCGCAAGAGGAACCTAGATCGGGGATGAGGTTTACGCAGGGTGTTTGTACTATCCACAAATGTGCGAGCCAGATATCAGCCAGATATCAGCCATGAGTACCTTACATATTTGGGGACAAGGTGGTAGCGATTGCAAGGTATCTATAATATGCCCCGAATCGTTGGCCAGTTTGTGGCTAGTGGGACTAATAGAGAATAACGATATACGGGTGGTAGCTTCCAACAATACAAATTTTTCACCTCAAATGGCATTACCAGCTTTGGTTACTGAAGATGCAACAATTTGTGGATACCAAGATATTTCGGGATATATATGTGATAGGTATGAGATGCATGGGTTTTTGAAGGAAGAAGATTATGTCGAGGAATCTCTGTTATTTCATTTCATAACTTCCAAGCTATTTTACATCAACCAGTACAATTTATACATCAATACGAAGAATTATGAACAATACGTCCGGAAGTTATTTCTGAAGTATCTCCCGTTTCCCATGATGTACAACCAACCACTCAAGTTCTATAATAGAGCCAAAGATCAGGTGCAAATTGCTGGTATTGGTAGTAATACTGGAGGATTATTTCCATTTGGAAGTGGGCAGCCGGATGATTTAGACGATGATACAACAGCACCGATATCGAAATTACATGAAAAGCAATTAATGTTGAAAAACAAGGAGAAAATGAGTTTAAGAGAGACCAGAAATACTTTGAAAACAATGGGACTTTTAGACACTCATTTGACACAATGGGAAGAGACCTCCACCTCCACCTCCGACATCAAAGAAACGGTGTCATGTGCCGAGATTTTGTTCATTGCCTACTCTGTATCGATCTGTAGCAATGATTTACCGGATCAGAATCTCGGAGATATCTTTAAACTGCACCAAGATGTCTATGGTTGGTGTTTGAAATGGGTGCAAAGATTCGATAAAACCCCCGAGATTTTGCCACCGTCGTCACTGGAGACTCCAAGTCTATTCAATGAACTTGCGTTCCAATGGCATAAATATGTTCTGTAATTGTATATAGTCTAATGGGCAAATGAAGTCCTGTATAGTTTGCATCCTTCAATACGCATGTCTCATCTGCGTCTCAAGAAAATCTTTTTCTTCAGTAGCTTTTGCTACAATTTGGCAATATAGTTTCATGGACGTTTTTGGTACGTTTCATGATGGAAAAATCGCCATAGATAGACGGAGACTTGGTGGATACAGGAGCTTTGTAGTGACTGACTTTACTGTCCACCAAGACTCGAACATAGCGTATTATATAGATAGTAACGTTGGCTGTAGTGAGGTGGCTCTAGTGACGTTGGCTGCCGGAACGCAGGACACTCCCGCTGGCACAGAGGACACAGCTAAGGGTACCAAAGCACAGGTACAGAGCATACCGAAAATGCCGGGTATAGCATATAATATAGCCGATAGATCGAGAAGCATCGCGGTTGCAACGGCGTCGCGATGAAAATATCAAGTATCAATACATCTGTCGGGACCTTGATATGAAGCTTCTGTATCTCATATACGCTACGGGAGTCTTGGGAGCATATGCCCCCCAGATAACCCCAGCCCCAGACGCCACAGTCACCGAGACCCCCGAAACCCCCGAAACCCCCGGTACCAATCTCTTCAAACGAATGAATGTCCAAGAATATCAAAGACAAAAAGAAGCTCTCGAAGACTTACTCTTCAAAGCGGGGGGCAAAAACAAGGAAAGCACAAGTGACGCCCCCCAAAAATGGATCCGGACAATCTACGGAACCGTGAAAGAGGTGGTGACCCCGACGGTCATTAGAGGTGTCACCATCAGCGGGAAACCACCCGCCACCACCGACGGCTTGGAACCATGGTACGATTTGGACAAAAACGGTAGCCCTAAAGTCAAAAGGCCAAAGGTGAAGAATGGCCGTACCAAAGACGCGTCCCCCACCTATAGTACCTATTTTGCCACCCCGACGGTGGTGGAGTATACGGACGCCCATAACCAAGAAGAGGGAGAAATCCATCAACAGGTTGAATATTTGGAAGAAGACCAGACGTATCATTCGCTCAATCCAATCATCCGGTGCACCCCTGACCGGTACAAGAAGAAGGGACTCAACAAGAAAATGGACACCCAGCCGTTTTGCACGCCGGTTGACAATGCGGTGTGGAAAGAAGGTCTTACGTATTTTGTCACCTGGTACCTGAGATATTTCGAAACGGAAAATGTCCGGTTCCATTTATCGGAAGTGACGCCCGCATTGAAGGACCAAGGGTTCAAAAAACGGAGCGCCATCATCGATAAGGGTGGGAAAGTCACCACGGCCTCCTTCTTTGTGTCCGACTGGATCAGCAACGAAAGCGGTATGTGGCCGATTGAAATTGTCCCCGAGTTTTTCGCCAATGATAAACAAATGCAGCGGAAAATATTGGTGTCGATCCAGCCGGAATCGGTCCCCGACGACGAGTTTAATTTGTTGGAAAACTCCTTGGTGTTGGAATTAACCAGAGCCGTCGGCGGCATCAAGGGCAAGGGCAAGAGTCACCAGGATTTGGAATTGTTGGAATTGAAACAGCAATTGAAGCATTTGGGAATAGAGGTGGAAGAGGGGTTGAACTATGAAAAATATGTCGCCATCATGGGGGTCCCCATGGTTGTGGTGTTGGTGGCGTTTGGAATGTATATATTTGTTGCCATCAACAAGACCGATTTAAGCCATTTGAAACCGAGAAAGGCCAGGGGCAAAAACCACCACCATCGAAAGATTCCGTTCAAGGGAACATTGCCGTTGCACGATTTGTCAAAGGGAAAGCATGAGTGAGGGGACTAGCCCCCACGTGTTTGGCTCCCGGGTATGAGCCGCGATTGGTGCCGAGCGTTGGAGCCATCTAAAGTTGATAGCGATTAGTGTTCTATAGTTAACCTTATCAACAATAAACATTTCTCTCAAACAGGAAATGACGATAAAGTTGCAGTTACGAAATACTTGCCGTTACGTGCATCAGGGTTGAGACGCATTTGTTTGCCGATTTTTGCATTGCAGTTTCACGTCAATTTCATGTGATACCATATTTCTATTTACTACCGCCGTACCATGCCGCCATGGGTTCATGGGTTCATGGAGCGATGCGCAGATGCGCAGATGCCCAAATGCCCAAATAGGCTCACGCAATATGTCTGTCCTGCGGGTATTTCTCCGCGGCTGTACGCCGCCAGATCAAGTGGCATCAGATCAATTGATCATTAAAGCTTGAGTTTAATCGGCATGACGTTGCGGCATTAATAAAGCGCAATTTGTTTACCATGTATGGCAGACCCAGACCGGGACCCAGGCCGGGAGCCAGACCCAGACTGGGTTCGGGTCCCCCCTACCCCAAACTAGAAACTACCCCCGTATCGCTTTCCCCATACTCCGCTTGTCTCTGTCCAGTCTCTACCTATCGCTTCTGCCGTTTTACGAACACCGGTCGGATTGTGGAAAACCCTGCCGATGCAAATAGCGCATTGTCAATCTGCACAGTTGCTGATGCATTATTGCTTATCGAGGCGTGAAGGCACTGGAAAAGATCGCACCATTGCGCATATCCGAGGGTAAATATAAATAGATTAAGGGTTCGATTAAATAATCGCTAAGAGATTACGACGCAATGGTTGCGCATTTTCATGTATGTTTCGGAGGTATAACGAGGTAGGTTAATTAACGGCTACAATTATATTATCCGGTATTGCAACCCTTGTTGCCGATGCATTTCATGTCATATATCACTCACTACCGGATTACTTCCCGAGAAGAAGGGGACCGCAAGCGGGGCTTTTAATCTCAAGACCCTTTCGATCACCTCGAAATTGCAAAGGTGGCGCGCCCAGAATCCAGATGCTTCCACCGCATTTGCTTCGAAAATTTACGTCGGACGAGTCAATGACGAGAATGGGGTTATAGCCGGTTTTACTGCCGACGGGGCAAGAGAGATTGGGGGGAGGGGGAGGCCAAAGCGACCAAATTCCAGCAGTTTGCGTCTCCCGTTTGGCGTCAGAATGGATCTATTGTTGAGGCATTTATCATGGTCATGACCAAAGTTCCATTACATTAACGATGAATCGATATTTGCTCAATTCTTAATCGAGTAATTCTGCAAGTTTAAATGTTAAATTGGGGGACCATTGCTGCGGAGTGGTTTCCCCTTTGGTGGAGCGCATTTTGCATCTGGCCCCCCTACACCCAGGCCCACCCCATCGCTGACACCACAACGCGGACACCACAGCGCGGACACCGGATATGCGAGTGACCATATACAGGAAACGCACCACCGGAAATAACCCAATGGTTCTGGAATAAACTTTTTGAGTAGTCGGCTAACCACCTGGAACTACGATAATCCGACCATTTACCGATTGTTTGGGATATCCCGGCCGGTAGAACGAATGGCCATGGGAATCTGGCCTTAAATATTAAGATTTGAAACTGGAAATCGTGCACCCTGATCTCAACCCAGATTAAGTTACAACCGTAATTATGGATATTAATAATAGTACACTAGACAATATACATGTTAAACAAAGATCGGAAGGGATGCACCAACTTTAGTCCATAAGCGAACGCTTACCCAACCATTGCATGATGACTGCCTGCAGAATGCATGGGCAAACATTGTGGTGAAATTCTTTTGCAGATTCCTGAAATTAGGGACAGTTGAAGCGCAAATTGCCGGACTTCATGCAGGAGAATTATATCCGATACGATCCGAGCAATTGCCCAATTCTATTAAAAATATTCGGTTATCAACATTACCTAATTGGGACGTTTAGTAGATCACCCATTTATTTCTATTATGTTGTGTGGTTATATGTATGATTGACGAATACGGGGTTTGGTGGGGTGCCGGTAGAATCGTTGCCCTCGGATGTACGCTAATAGTAGCAGTGACAGTTCTACGCCGTAGCGCCAGTCCCACGCCGTACTATCAGGTCCACGCCGTACCACCAGCCCCACGCCGTACTATCAGATCCACGCCGTACCAGCCTCCCGCCATAACACCAGTCCGACGCCGTAGCAGTCCCACGCCGTAGCAGTCCCATGCCGTAGCAGCCCCATGCCCTAGCAGTCCCACGCCGTAGCAGTCCCACGCCGTCGGGGTAATCTAAACTACCCAACCTTATCCTCCATTCATCTCATTGATACAACCTTATCCAGCCACTAAAATCGTCCAGTCGGGAACCGTACGTCATTTTCCGAAGGGTCCCCATAATTAAACTTCAGTGGACAAAAACGCAATTCTTTTCTTTTTTTTATTTTTTTATTTTTCCCTTTTGGTAAAATTATTTTTCATTTTTCATCAATGCAAATTCACAGCCAAAAACCTAAACTGCATGGAACCTTAGCCATTTTATGATTCCTATAATTAGCGAATGATCCTGAAATTATCATAGATAACTGATTTAATATAAATATCTCTCTTTTCCCTCGATTTCTCTATTAAAAACACAAACCTAATCTATTCAACTAAACCTAATCACCTATTTTAAAAATGTCCGATACTAAAGTCAGATTACCTTCCATTAATGAATTGACTAAATTCAATGATGTCAAGTTACCAGACTTGAGTAAGTATTCTAGTTCTGGTTCTTCTGGATCTGCTGCCATTCCTGCTTCTTCAATTAAGTTGCCTTCTTTGACCCAGATGACGCAATACAGTTATTCTCCTCCATCGACTGCTTCTGCTTCTCCAGTTTCAAGTTACGGAGGTGGATACAGTTATAGTTATGGCCCATCAACGGTATCTCCTCCTCCACAGGCCCAGGCCCAGGCTCCGGTTCAAAGCCAGGTCCCTGCCACCACCGGCTCTGGCACCACCGGCCCTGCCACCGGCCCCGTCGCTCCATACTATGTGCCATATTATTCAGTATACTACGGACAAACCAGTCCATCGCCCCAAAACCAATACTTGGTTCCGGAAGTGATCAACAAACCCATCAATAAATGTCACAGATGTGGAACCACCGAAACCCCGGAATGGAGAAGAGGTCCTAATGGAGTAAGAACCTTGTGCAATGCTTGTGGGTTATACCATGCCAAATTGGTCAAGAGAAAAGGAGCTGCAGTGGCTGCTCAAGAGGTGTTGAATGAAAAGGTCTGCAAGGGGAAAAACGGTCGAAGAATCTCCATCAAAAAGGCTATTGTCAATAGCAAAATGATATGATCTTTGGTTCCTTTGGTTCCTTTCTGCCCCTTTGGGACAAAAAAGCTTACGACTTCAATTCTAATTACACTACGATATTTAATACCATTTAATGAGATAAATTAATTTAATAAACAACGATTCTATTGAGCCAAAGTATGTACATAACCCGGAAGCACCTCGTTTGACCAGAGAATGAATCGGATATGGCGTCGACCGTCTTCCTGGTTGGGAAATATCCGGAACAAACTTAAGCTTTTGCTGCAAAAAAGTGAAAAAAAAACAAAAAAAATGAAAAATTAAGCTTTGCAAACCGCCACAACTGCATCGAACACATTTTCGAACACTCCTATTGTTGGGTTATGTGTAGGTTCACCCGGCTGGTAAACACCGGTTTTTACCAAACACGAATCCCATCCAAAATTGTTGGCCCCGTCAATGTCACTGAACGGATTATCTCCAATCATGAAGATCCGACCATTTTCCGGACTTCCAAGTACTTGACCACAGAAATCATACTGGATTTTAAACGGTTTTCCGTACATGGTATAATGCAAATTCGCCTGGTTAATCTCTTTGTACACCGTTTCCACCACAAGCCGGAATACGCCCTGGCCAAACCGGGGGACACTAAACTCATTTGACCAATAAAAGTCGTTGTTGGAAAAGTATATAGGGACCGATGGCACACTACCTTTTTCCCTACGTCTGGTGCCGTAAACCCCATTTTCCGACGTCAAGTAGTCGATGATAATTTGCAAATCGGTGGCCATGTCTCGGGGGTCGTTGAACACCATGATGGCATCAATTGGCAGGTTATGAAACGGTTTACTTTGCCGGTTTAAATCCTCTTGACTGAACTTGTGAAACGGGGCAATATGGGGGTTATAATTGACCAAATCTACCGGCATTATAACGTTCTCAAACCCATAATCTTGGGCACAATCTCTTGACTTTGTTTCTTTTCCTCCCACCACCAAAACATTTTTATGTTTTTTGGCAAGCTGTTTCATTGGGGTATGACTTTGGATTAGCTGGTCAAGCCTGAATTTGTATTTAAGTAAATCACTTAAATAATTGACTCTATCGGCTTCTCGAACTCCTCCACCGTTGGTTAAAAGCAAAAATGGGATTTTATTTTTGTCCAAGAGATCAAGGGCGGATTTGGCCTGGGGGATGGCATTGCTTCCTTTGATTAGGACTCCGTCGATGTCGAATACGACACTTTTGTGGACGTGGTGGAAGAATCTGACTGACTGTCTGAACATGGGACAGATGAGCGATAGCGATACTGCGAGACCGATAGCGATACTGCGAGACCGATAGCGATACTGCGAGACCGATCTAGATACAGAGCGATACATCCAGCCAATCTAGCCAACCCAGCGATACACTGGGCAATATCCATCCACCAATATATAATGCCTATAACGTCTATATACAACTAAAC
This sequence comes from Yamadazyma germanica, assembly GCA_030574815.1. NCBI lineage: Eukaryota > Fungi > Ascomycota > Pichiomycetes > Serinales > Debaryomycetaceae > Yamadazyma > Yamadazyma germanica. The sequence goes on along the minus strand of JAJMFS010000023.1, from coordinate 11,778 downwards.
TACATTTGTAATCCCCTCTATCAAATGCTCTTCATTAAGAATATCAGTGGCATAGCCAGTCACTAAAAGTCCCGGCGGTCTAGACCCGTATTGTTCAACAATATTAGGTAGCTGTTCCAAAGTAGTCTTTATAATTCTCTGGTCAGGGCAACTAGCCCTTTCAATAATGGCACATGGTAAATCAGCCACCCAATGGTTAGCCTTCAAAGCCGTAACAAACTCTTGAATTCTATGAAGGGCCATCAAAAATACCGTGGTTCTAGATGCCACAAACTCGGGAATATTGGGAAGACTACCTTTCTTCCCAGTCCCAGTACATATAAGCACCTGATCACTTACATCTCTATGGGTCATTGGAATATTAGCCAACAATGGAGCTGCCAAAGCCGACGTAATCCCTGGAAGTACATGAGGTACGTATCCCTTCTGCTTGAAGTAGAGATACTCTTCACCTCCACGACCAAAGATATAGGGATCTCCCTGTTTCAATCTGACGACTTTATGACCTTTTTGCAACCCACCAAGCCCCATTTCAAGTAACTCTTGCTGGGCTCTTTCTGCATTGCCGGGGAATTTCCTGGCAATAAACACCTCTGTCTTTTTGGGGATCATATCCAACACCGCTTGGGGCACAAGCTTATCTGCCAATACCAAGTCGGCTTCCATGATCTTATCCACTGCCCCTTTCGTCAACAACGATACACTTCCAGGACCTGCCCCCACCAAAGATATTTCCCCCGTAGCTTTGTTTTTGGGTGTAGGAAGCTGGCCTTCAGCAGTATTGCTTTGGTCCAAGTCTGCAACCGTCAAATGCTTCAAAGTATCCAAAGGATAATATTCAACTATCTGGTTCAACCAACTTATGCGTTTCATTTTAAGGTTGTTTTCGGTCATTTCAAACTCTTTGACTAGTTTATTCAACAGCAAATTGGTATCATCATCATCACTATCAAACACTCCATCGACCTGAAGAATCGTTCTTCTCAAGTCTCCTACATTACGACAAACCAAGTCAATATCAGTCGGTAACTTACTGATGATTTCCCGTTTGATCCGGCTTCCAAGCTTACATCCATTGCCATTGGTGGTGATTCCGATCTCAAAATCCCCTTTTTTGTAGGTGGTCAATGGGGTGAATGTACAATAATCCGGGGCATCAATGGTATTGATGGGGATTCTTAACTTGACACATTCATTGTAGATTTTTCTTCGTTCTGTTTCGTCTTCCACATTCACCGTCACTCTATCCACCACATTCAACACTTCGGGCCTTCCCCGGTATAAATCCTGTTGATCAAACCGTTTATTGTACTGTTCGTACTCAAGACTATTGTCTGATTGAGTGATGAGGACCGGTTTGGCTCCGGCATCAACTATAGCTTTTATCCGGTGCTTTACAAGACCTGATATGTTCCCCACCACGAGATGGACTTCGCCTTCACATTTACTGTTGATTAACATGGTTAAAGTGGATGATTTATTTGGGTCAATGATTTTTAGTATTACTGACGATTATACCATGTCACGTGATGGAGAGAAGAGATGAGGACGGGGCTACTGTGCAAGAGGTGGGACTTAGAAATGTCGCGATGAGCATTGCATCAGGCAATACTATGGGAAAGAGACAATTGGGACTTGGTAAGAATAAGAAACGGCAGAGAACCGAAGGTGGTAGCAAAGTATCGCACGGTACCGATACCGATACCGATACAAACACCGATACCACCAATACCGGTATCGGTATCGGTACCACCACCCCCGAGGCGACCAACCTCACCATCGAACTTCCAGCAGATGCCACCGACGACGACTTCCTGCAACTTCTTTCTCTCTACCACAAATACAAACTCGACAAAAACGAATTGATCCTCAACGGCGTCATCCACGAATGTGACCGGCTCATCAGAAACGAAAATCCCCAAAATATCCCCGCCAATTTCTACGTCGTGTACTCTACCAGTTTACTAGAACTCATCAATTATCAAGATACAAAAGATATCAATGATTTGATTGATCTTAGTTTGGAAAAAGTCCAGTTGGGGTTGGAGTCCCACCCGGAAGATATCATGTTAAACATGCAGAATTCCCGGGTGTTGTTAAACCAAGTTATGGCTAAATTGGGACAATTAAAACAGGATTCTCCCGTCGAAAACTACGAATTTGCAGCCAATTTGAAAGCCGGTTTATCCAGTTATGAAAAAGCCGAAACCCTTAGTATCAACACCAACAACCACGAGGCTTTCAACGACGAAACTTTCGATATCATCAAGTTATTCGACGAGATTTTAGAAGTGGTCGATAAGTTTGGTAAGTCCCACCTTGAAGATGACAGTGACGATGAAGAGGAAGAGGAAGAGGAACAAGAGATCCCTCCGGCAATCGAACAGATCCGTAACTCGGACGAATTCAATCAATGGTGGAGAGATCATATAATCATATTCTATGAAACCCTCGAAAAAGCCGGTAAATCAGACACCCAACTCTTCAAAACCGTTAGTTTGAATATCGGGCAGTCGTATTTGAAAGAAGCAGAAGAACCGGCCAATATCTTCACCACTTTAACCTACGACGAAACGTTTTCCGAAAACACCATCAACGGACTTGATATCAAAACGGCCCAAAAAATCGGCATTGATTTGACGTCAACGGCCATCTCGTACCTCAGAAAGAGTTGGGATGACGAAGATGTCCAGAGATGGGTTAATCTCAGTGAAGCCCTTATTTCTCTTGGCAACTTACACCAACTTGATTCTCAGGAACAGGGGGAATGTTATGATGAAGCAGAGAAGATTTTGATCAAAGCTAATAATGTTAGTAATGGCAAGTACCAGGATATTCTAGATAATTTGATGGAGTAGATAGTATATAGTGGACATGGAAAGTATCATTGTATCGTTGTATCATTGTATCGTTTATTATCTTCGGTATTAGACATCTATCTACCAGTGTCTCGTATCTCATTGTCATTTGGTTCATAAGGCATAAATAATCAGACCCTGCTTGAAACAGTCCGTTCATTTTCCAACTTCATGGCATTCTGTTCATGAGCATTCTCCTTGCAATACTGTAACCCAGAACACATATGATCTTCTAATAATCTATGTTTAGCACAAAATTTACCATTACAATGATGGCAATCGCCAACCATTCTCAAGGGGGTCGAGTTACAGCCACCAAATCCACATTTATTCTTCTTCTTTTTAACGGTTTTTTTAACCTCTTCCATCAAAATGACCGTCACTTCCTCGTCAGCCAAATCCCCCCGAATATCCTCGAGTTTTTCATCACTCAACTTTTCTCCGTTGTAAATAAGCTTAAAAGTTTGCGGTAAATTGTAGGATGATTCATTTTTGATTTCTTCAACCAACGCGAGATAATTGGTGGCGGTAGGATGGAAACTAAATGTGTTTTCAGTCGATAATCTAATGTTCAATTTCATGGTGTTATAAATTCAAAATATATAAAAACGAAAAACGAAATTTGTAATGTGGCAAAATATATATGATATGTAGAAAAGAATCAGTGGCAAAGAGTCACTGATAAGCAATGGAATTCGCGAAAAAGAAAGTCAGCCGGTAGGGAATCCGCGGGTCCTCGGTGGAGTTTCTTTTGTGTGGATAGAATGGTGGGTGGTGTGTATTTGTGTCTGTATCTCTGTATGTCTGTATCTCTGACCTCTGTACCTCCGTACCTCCGTACCTCTGTACCTCTGTACCTCTGTATCTCTGTACCTGTACCTCTTCACCTCCGTACCTCTTCCCTCTATTCTCATATCCCTTCATCCCCATCTCCTGGACCTCCCAGCCATGACATCAGAACAGAAGATTCTGGGTATATGCAGGATGTACCCCCAGCAGCTAAAAGGTAATGGCGAAGTATGGGAGGCAATTCGGACGGGGATATTTCTAGAAGTTATTCATACAAACAGAGGGGATATTTTGTCGTTTTCCCGGTTTGTTTACCGTTTCTGTGGCACAGTATATCATTCGATGGGGTACCAGGGGGGACCGGGTGTTATGTACAGGACATGTTCTATTTTGGGAACTGGGGCTGGATCTCGGATAAATTATAATGCGTATATAACATATGCTATGATTAGTGTTTGTTAGTGAATCTAGAATGGTCTAAGAGGTTTTTAATAATATGGTAGTCTAGTATATTTACGTATTTCTCGGTTGATGTGGTTTCATATGTTGTGCACTATCACCGCAAGCTGCGATCAATACATATTATACACGTACGTCACATGACTATAAAATAACCTAACTACTGGCACGTTGTCTCATTCGTTCTCTGATCAAACCACTGACTTCCAGTTGTCTGCCGCTAGTTTCGCCATCGCCAGTTTCCCCGTCACTCTTATCACTTTCCCCGCCACTATCACTTTTGTCAGGATGATCACTGAAAATCTGGACATTTTCAATACTTAAATCGGCATCATTATACTTATTATAGAATTCATGATAGTCATCGAAAATAGAAGGTCCATACTTTTCACAAAACTCGGTAACTTTCACCGACAATGAAGCTCTTGCTTCTTTCAACTCTTCAATTTGAATTAAATCCTTATGTTCACTTACAAGAGAATAGAATAAAGGTCGAAGGGATTTATAATAATCGACCCCAATTTCACCGATTCTTAATGAGGCATAAGTGGTAAGTACCGACCAGGAATAACAGAAACAAAACAAGCCAAGTTCATATTTCCAAGACGATGAAAGAATTGGCCATAAATCCAGTTTAATTATGAAAACACATCCACAAATCGAATAAAATACATATAAACAAGGGGCAAGAACTAAAGCCACCAACACTTTCCAAGTTCCCAAGACATCGTTTGCTTTGATCTTCACCACACTACCTTTCAACGCCTCTTCTTGTTTTTTCTTACTAATTCTACGAGAAGTTATAAACACGGGAGAAAAGAGAAATATCCCGGGTAAACTCAAGCCCAAATAGAAAAACACCTGGAATAACCGGCTCATGAACACCACCAAAGTCTTGGGTTTATTAGATGCCGTCAAAGAATCAACCTGATGATCATGAAGCCCTAATAACAATAATTTCTTATTGTAATCCATAACCGATTGTTTCATTTCTTTTACATCGGCATTATCTTTATTCTTTTCATATCCCCTAATAAGTCTCCGATTCATTTCAACCACCATAGGTAATGGAATTCTATCGCGTTGTCCCGTAGTAAATAACCTTCTGGCAGCCTGTAATGCCAATAACGTTTCATAATCATCACAAGTAACGGTAACTTCCCGTAATTTAAGAGTAATGGTACTTAATAATTCATTGACAGCTTTACGATTATCGGCTTTATAATTATCGCCGTCATCCTTGGTTAAAACAATTGGTTCACCAAACTCCATCACCGCCCGGGATCTGAACCGATGAGGATGGAAGTAGTTCATGCCTACCGGCACAATATTCACCACCAGTCCCGGGTCTGTCGCCTGGGAAATAGCCCCCAATCCCATGATGGCGACCCCCGGTTTCAACGGAAGCAATCCACTGCGATCATGGCTACCGCCTTCAGGAAATAACCCCAAAGCTTTACCGCTATTTAAGAGATCAAACACCTGTTGAAACAACTTATTGTTATCTACATGGGGCGCAACCTTATAGCTGCTGCCCTGTTTCAAAAGCTGGTAACGTGTTTCTGTCACGTCCTTTTTTTTATCTTTGTAATCGCCTTTAATCACGACTTTTGTATCATTGACCACCTCTTCAATCTGGAAATTACCCTTCGAGTCAGGCAATCCAATCAATCCCTTGACACTACAGTCCTTGGTGAACGAAGTACCTTCGCCGATGATAACATTATCGGTTTCCCCCAAGAAAATCTTGCCCTTGGCCAGTTTCATCAAATCTTGGGCTCTTTCGACGGGGGTTGCACCGGTAAGACGGGCCATCAACCCTATAAATGGGCGGCGGTACGATTTCCCGGCAATCAAGAAGGAAACACGTCTATCGCTAAAGTTCTTGATCCCGGGAATCACCACACAGCCGTCCAAAAACTGGTTGTGGTGGGGGGCAATGACAAATATCACAGCACCGGTTTTGGGGATATTGAACGATCCCCGCACCCTAACTTCCCGGAAAAAAGTGTGGATGATAGATTGGCAGAAGATGACTACTAGGTCGTAGAAAATGATGTGGAGAAGGTGCCACATGGTGAGACTTTGCAAAATTGGCGAAGAAAAATGGTGATTTTACGGGGAATTTGGGGAATTTGGGGATCTGGGGATTTGAAGATGGCTGCGAAAACGGGGCGGTTGCTGAGTGTGATACTGTACTTGTCTGCACTTTATACTTTATCTTTATACTTTACTTTATACTTTTACCGTATGCTTTATATACTTTACATAGATATACTTTTACCGTATGCTTTATATACTTTACATAAATATACTTTATACTTGTACACTTTATACTTTACACAAAACAGATATACTTCATACTTTATATACCATAAAATAGATATACTTCATACTTGTACACTTAACCCCTTACACCAGTTCGTGTACTTGTCTCTATATACACTAGTGGTATACTTTAGTTTTATATTTATACTTGTATACATTTATTGCACATATTATATACTTTATACTTGTATACTTTATACTTGTATACTTTATACTTACATACTTCATACTTGTATACTTCATACTTAGATACTTTATACTTCATACTCGTACACTTGTATACTTCATATACTCATATACTTCATACTTGTACACTTGTATACTTTATATACTTCATACTTGTATACTTGTACACTTTATATACTTGTATGCTTGTATACTTTATATACTCCATACTCGTATACTTATACTCGTATACTTCATACTTGTATACTTTATACTTGTATACTTTATACTTGTATACTTCATACTCGTACACTTCATGCTTGTACACTTGTATACTTTATACACATCATACTTGTATACTTCATTCTTGTATACTTGTATACTTCACACTTGTATACTTGTACACTTTATATACTTGTATGCTTGTATACTTTATATACTCCATACTCGTATACTTATACTCGTATACTTCATACTTGTACACCATACTTGACACCATACTTGTACACCATACTTGTACACTTATATACTTGTCTCTATATACTTGCTACTTCTTTGATGTACACTCATATACTTCTACTTGTTTGATTGTCCACTTACACCTCCACTTGCTTGATGCACACTTACACTTCTACTTGCTTAGCACACTTACACTTACTTGTCTGTTACCTATAATATTCCGAACTCAGCATCTCCCTTATCCATCATAACACCACCCCATGCCCTAGTCTCATCCCCATTAATCCTCCCCCGCTGGCACCTCGTCCTTCAATATCTTATTCAATTTCAACCGCAACTCGGTATGTTCATCCCCCCTCAACACATCCTTAATAAACCAACAATCACAATCCATCTGCACCATCTGCAACGCCCCCTTCAACACCCCACACAACACGTTACTATACCACAATTCCTTCACCATCAGTGGCGACAATGGCGCTTGCACAAATTCCGTCAATGGGTTCTCAATCAATATCAAACTAAACGATTTGCCGTCTTGGGACCAATTGGCGATAATTGGCAGGATATTAAGAAAGATTTTAAACCCCATTTTCAGAATCACGTCGGCCGTCTCTTTAAAAGTCTGACATCTTTGGATCCCCGTTTTGGCGAGAAATTCCTCAATCAACCGGATACCTATATTGTATCCCATTTTTTCAAGCTCCTTGTTGACTTGTTGATAATCCTGGTTGTAGTCACGACATAATTGGTTGACCACCGACCCGTAAGTGAGGATGAAAAGTTCCGAATTGACTTTTTCGATGGAATTTTTCCATATTTCGTCGCCTGATTTGGTCCGGGACATGGTTGATTGGTGATGGTTGTGCGGGTGGAGATGAGCGGCGACTACACAGAAGGTATAGAAGGTGCACAGAAGGTATAGAAGGTACACAGACGGTACACAGAAGGTACACATACACACATACACTACACATACATACACACATACACATACACACATACACATACACACATACACTACACATACATACAGACTACACATACACTACACATTCACACATTCACACACACACACACTACTCACTCGCCCCATGTACCATCACGCTCCTCCATGCTCTTCCATGTACTTCCATGCACCCCCGGGACTCCAGCCCACTTTCTTTTTCCCTCGTCTGGCCACTCACTCACTCACACCACTGTCTCACATTCGCACATTCGCACATTCCCATTCCCATTCTCATCCATATATAAACCCCCATTTCCTCACGCGCTACTTTCACTTTGTTTTCCATTCCCGGCGCGCATTTCAAAACAATCCCAACCGAAAAATAAATATCGCACAAGTCATCCCATCCTTTCCTTTCTTTCCCACGCCATCCGTGTCTCACTCCTAATGACCATGTTAAGTGTGTTCCCCTCCAACTTGACCGCCATTTCCAACACCTCCTACGCCCCTCCTGTGTTTATCACCACCAAACCTGACCTTATCCCCGGTCTCCCCGATGGAATCCTCGCATTAATCATGCCAATTTGTGCCTACTGGTTATACTCGTCGTTTTTCCACGTAATTGACGTGTATCAACTCGCAGAACAGTATCGAATTCACCCCAGTGAAGAGGAACTAGCCAAGAATAAGGCTTCCTTATCCGACGTGATTAAGGATGTCGTGTTGCAACACTTTGTCCAAACAATTGTGGGTTATGCCGTGTACAAGATTGATAAAATCCCCACCACTGGCTACGAACTTAATCAGATGTGGTTTTTGAAGCAGAAATTCCCGGCGCTTCCCAATGAATTCATTTGGTTCATGTATATGTATGGCTTTCTGTTTGTTAAGGTGGGGGTAGCTTTTGTAATTATCGATACCTGGCAGTTTATGTTGCACCGCCTAATGCATGTTAATCGATGGTTATATGTCCGGTTCCATTCGAGACATCATCGGTTACAGGTTCCTTATGCTTTTGGCGCCTTGTATAATGATCCGGTTGAGGGCTTTTTATTGGATACTTGTGGTACTGGTTTGGCGGGTTTGGTGACTAATCTTTCTGCCAGAGAATCAATGTTTCTTTATACTTTTAGTACCATGAAAACCATTGATGATCATTGTGGCTATCGATTACCATTTGACCCGTTTCAATTTATCTTTCCTAATAACTCCGTATATCATGATATTCACCACCAGAGCTGGGGTTTCAAAAATAACTTTTCCCAACCTTTTTTCACCTTTTGGGATCGTTTATATGGCACAAAGTACCAATTTATTGATGATTATAAAGAGTTGCAAGATCACGTAACTTTGGAGAAGTATAAAGAGTTTTTGAATGAAAAGACTAAAGGTAAATTTGATTATAAATTGAAGAAGGATCAACATTCACCACCCAAGATTGATGTGTCCCTGACCACCCTGCGTCTGGTTCCATCTACCAATTCCCTGACTATAACTCAAAGAAGAGAAACCAATAACTCAACGTCATCTCTCCTTTCCTTATGAGGTCTTTGACTAATGTAATGCATTTTTGATGCTACTTAATTCCCCCGTAGCTTTAATTGTTTGATATGTGTATATGAACTAATTGTAAATAAATAACCCAATAAATAACGCTTTAATTGAAGTCGAGATGCTCCGGCACCGGCGCGATACCGGCGTCTACCCCACACAAACTTTGACTACTTATCAGCACCGACGTCTATTCCATACCGACTATGGCTACTTATTCAAACCCAGACTTCAATACCAACCACTATAACGACGCAAGACCTTCGTATCCTCTCCCATTCTATGATACTTTGCTTCAATATCATAATTCTTCCACGGATTTAGCGGTAGATATTGGTTGTGGATCTGGTTTTGTAGCTTTCCAATTGACCAACTACTTTAAAAATGTCATAGGCACCGATATTAGCCGGGTTATGATTGGAGAATGTAATGATAATTCAAAAACTTCAACCACAAATATCACTTTTTATGTAGCCCCGGCTGAAGAATCTCCTGAAGTAATTAAACCCGGAACAGTTGACTTGATTACTGGGGCTGAATGCTGTCATTGGGTTGACCATCCAAGATTCTTTAAGGAATCATGGAGAATTCTTAAACTGGGCGGAACTCTTGCATATTGGTTCTATAAAGATCCAATCTTTGTAGATTTCCCAGAAGCGAACGATATTTATAATGAATATTGTTACGATCATCCTGATTATATGGGTCCCCAATATCAGCAGCCAGGAAGAAATTTGTTGAAGACTTTAATGAAAGAAATTGAAGTCCCGTCAGACTTGTATACTGATATAACTAGAGTCGAATATGAACCTTTAAGAGGTGATACCCCTTCTAGTTTGTACATTTCAAAGACAATTACTCTTGCAATGTTCAAGGATTATGTAACTAGCTGGAGTGCTTATCATAATTGGAAAAAAGCCTATCCCAGAAAAAAAGATATTGCTGATCAATTCATTGATGAGTTGAAGGAGAAGTTGGGATGGGAAGATGACTTTCAATTCAAAGTTGTATGGGGAACTGTCTATACTTTTGCCAAGAAGAAGTAAGTTTTTCATTAAGTAACGACTATAGTTCATATATATTTACAATTAAATAAATTCTTTATCCAAGTTCCAAAGTGTTCAATGTGGAAGTGGTCAAGGTAGATGGGATACTTTAAGTATCCGATGATTTGACCGCCTCCGCAATGTGATATTTTGCACCCATTCGGTTCTTACATGCAGTGCCTACCCAACTTCATGCTTTGGTAGTATCAACCCAGTAGCATTACTTCACCAGATATACTGAAATCTGTAAACTGAAACAAAGGATCTGTGTATATCTAGAAACTCTGATAAAAAACACTGCTGCTGGAGAAACTGGGGACAAACACAGTATATAAAGATCAAATCAATATGTAATATTTACAATTTTAAGGAACGAGGTAGCAGATAACCCTACGTCTATCTAACCACTACATGACTAGGTTTATATAAGTTTACTACAATTCATGTGGCCTTCACAACTGTTAGTGCGTGCTAATGTAACAGTCGGTGGTACAACCTTAAACAATGGATCGCCAATATGACGATTATTTACCGTTCTCTGTCCTTTCAATGGCCACTTATCAATATATAATCTGTACTTATCATGTATTTATAAATATATTATGAACACAAAACTATATTTGAATATACCGATATATCGTGGTTCGTTATCGGTCCACCTTTTCCGTTCTTTTTTTTGCAACCATTTTATTCTCATTCCCCCCACCTTCAACCTTTATTGTAGAAAGTACTTTTTACATATATAAAGTTTGAAATCAATTGACCTCCGTCAGTTACCAAGTTATTACCTGTTAATAACTTTAAGCCTCGAAACCCGCTTTTAAAATGTGTTTCAAAAAAGTTTTAAGAAGAATTGGGTTTTGTGCTGGTCAAAGAGCACAAACCGAAAAGGAACCAGTTTCTGATTCCTATTCGGATTGCCATTCGGATTCTTCTTTCTTCAACCCTTACACCGATCCCTGTCCTTGGGATGAAAGTGTCGAATTGAAACTGTTTCAAGAGTCTAAGACCATTTCAATTAAATCTTTAATTGAGAGCCCAGTTTCAACCATTTTGGCAGAAAATTTGCCAAATGGTATCATTTATGATGATGAAAATTCCTTTGACTTTGTAGCTCATTGGAATAACGACATTTCATTCACTGGTCAATTTAACCAACAACAATTCCCAACCA